>OY744533.1:39923486-39983486 GCA_963556195.1 Sepiola atlantica
TGAGTGTGTGAAGCAAGTGCACGTAACGAACGGTGAGAGCTGCTTTGAAAGTTAACAGTGATTTGCGACCTTCGTTATTACTTCAAGCTATCTCGGCGATGGACAAATTCGACTTGAGATTAATACCCGAGTTCGACGGCTCCCCCTCCGGACCCTCTGTAGTCGAGTGGTGGGAGAAAGCCGAGCGCGTCTGCAGACTTTGCAATATAAAGGATCCTGCACTGGTCATCCCGCTGAGGCTGACCAAAGGAGCATATTCGGTGTATCAGCAGCTCAGAGACGAACCAGGCCTGGAGGAAATTAGGCAGGCACTATACGCAGCCTTTGCTGTGGACCCTTTCGTCGCCTGGAGGCAGTTCACCGAACGGCGGCTTGGGCTAGATGAGACTGTGGACGTCTACCTGGCCGATTTGAGGAGGCTAGCCGCGCCGTTTGGTGGAACAAGCAGGCGAATACTGGGATGCGCTTTTCTGACTGGACTCCCAGACGGCGCCAGCAGACTGCTGCGAGCATCGTCCAGACTCAGTGAGATTGGGCTTGACGAGTTGTTGGCCAGAGCCCGAAACATTTTGAAAGAGGACACAGAGCCGGTTTCGGCAGCTGCGGAAGCGTCTTCACCACCAACAGAAGACGTGAGATGCTACAAATGTGGCGGGCCGAATCATTTTTCAAAAGACTGCCGAAGCTGAAGCGGTGCAAAGGATGCGCCCGATCGAGGAACGTTAAAACGCGTGCGTTGTTACCGGTGCAACAAGCTGGGTCACGTGGCAAGAGGTTGTCCGGGAAACGGGCAAGGGGAGTAAGCTATAGTGCCAGTCTTCTCCCCAGATCGTCGCCAAATAAGGCGCTACCCACAGTGAGCGTGCGCTTAAACGGGCGTGAGCGCTTCGCGCTCGTAGACACCGGGTGCACGCAGACCCTCATGCGCAAGGCATGCTGTGACGCATGGGATAAGGAAAGGATCCCGGTATTGACGGTTGGCGGTGGCTCGATTGCCTCTTGTGGCGTTAGCATCATTCACGCAGGTGTCGGCGGTGGGCCCACAGTAACCGTACGAGCCTTGGTTATAAACGGTGACCTGCTCGGTTACGACCTGCTCCTGGGAATGGACGTCATCAAGGAATTGGGTGGTGTACGCATTGATGGTGAGGGTAGGGCACATTTTGCAAAAGCGGGCCTTGCTCTGAGTGCAGCTATGAAGCTGGAACAGCCTGATTTTTGTGCGGAATTCGACCAGCACACAAAGTCCTGGACAGCCTCCTGGAAGTGGTCGGAGGAGCAGCCACCCGAGAAATTATGCAATAAGGTGCCAGAATACAAAATTCCCCCCCGGAGCTCGTGCAGAATACGACAAGGAACTACAAACTTGGATTAGTAATGGATGGCTAGTTCCGTATTCAGAGAAGGAATTGGGTCCTCCAAAGTGCCTGATCCCGTTAATGGCGGTTATCCAACAGAATAAGCAGAAGGTGAGGCCGGTGCTCGACTATCGAGAATTGAATGAGCACGTGGATCATTTTACAGCTCGCGCGGACGTATGCACTGAAAAGTTGAGGGAATGGCGGCAAGCGGGATCTAATGTATCTGTACTGGATCTTCACAAAGCATACCTTCAAGTGCGTGTACACAGATCACTATGGCCCTATCAAACGGTGCTCATCAGGGGGAAAAGGTATTGCCTAACCCGCATGGGATTTGGACTTAATGTGGCGCCATCAATTATGCAAATGATTGTTGACACCATTCTGACTAAAGATGAGCACATTCAGCAGGCAACGTCTGCATATATTGATGACGTGTACATGGACGAGGAAATTGTATCTGCGGCGCGCGTGAGGGAGCATCTCTACAACTTTAGCCTTCTCAGCAAGGAACCGGAAAGGCTACGGGATGGCGCACGGGTACTTGGTTTGCAGGTCTGGGAGGAAGATGACGTTCTGTATTGGAAACGAGGAAATGAAACCCTGGACATGCCTTGTATTGTTACACGACGAAACATATTTTCCTTGTGCGGAAAGTTAGTTGGACACCTTCCTGTGGGCGGCTGGCTTCGCGTTGCGGTGGCATTTATTAAGCGAAGAGCCTCTGACGTCACCACTGGATGGGATGACGAAACTCATGACGTCCCTCTCAATACAATGCTCAAAGAGGTCCTCACCAGGGTGCACAAGGAAGACCCAACGCGAGGCAGATGGTGCGTCGACAGCCAGAACCTTAGTTTGTGGGTTGATGCAAGCTCTCTCGCCATTGGCGTATCGGTGGTCCATGATGGAACGGTGGTGGAAGACGCTTGCTGGTTACGCCCAGAAAAGGACTCCCAGCACATAAGCCTGGCAGAACTTGATGCAGTTATCAAGGGGATAAACTTGGCAATCCTTTGGAAGACGACCACCCTGCGACTATTCACGGATTCTGCTTTCGTCCATAAGTGGATTTCAGATACTCTCACCGGGAGGGCCAGAGTACGAACCAAAGCCACGAGCGAGATGCTCATCCGACGGCGGCTCGACACAATCATGTAGCTGGTGAACGAATATGCGCTGTCAATAGAGGTGTCCCTGGTCAAATCCAGCCTGAACAAAGCAGATTGTTTGACGAGAGTACCTCAAAGATGGCTTGATGCCATAAGAAAGACTATTGAACCCATGCAGTCCGCTTGCGCCGCTTCTGTGAGCCCCGTTCGATCTAATCACATCAAAGAAGTCCACCAACAAACCGGGCACCCTGGGGTCAAGCGGACCCTATATTTCGCTAAGTTGGTTGAACCAGGAGTACAAAAGGCAGACGTCAGGAAAGTGGTCAAAGATTGTGTAGCATGCCAATCCATTGATCCAGCACCCGTTTGCTGGGAGAAAGGAAAGCTGGGAGTGGAAAGCCATTGGAGCCGGCTGGCGATGGATATTACTCACCACAACGGCGAGGATTTCCTGACTCTCATTGATTGCGGTCCATCCAGGTTTGCGATATGGCTGCATGCTGCGTCGGCAGGATGCAGCTAGCATCGTCCGTCAGTTAAACAGTATTTTTCTTGAACGTGGCCCCCCCCCCCCATATAGATATTAACCGACAATGGCGCTGCATTCACTAGTGAGTAGTTCAGAAAGTTTTCTGATGGCTGGGGAGTACACCTGAGGTTTCGATGCGCCAACGTACCGAGTGGAAATGGGGTCATCGAGCGGAATCACAGAACCGTCAAAACCATTGCGGCCAGGACGGGCTGCACGGTATTTGAGGCAGTCTACCTGTATAATGTAACCCTAAAGGATAATGTTTCACCCTCTACAGCGCCGGCTGACACCTTGCACAGGTATCACGTCAGGGTGAAAGGCATAGAGACTAACCCGCTGCCCGAACTGAAAAAAGGGGATGTCGTCTGGATTAAGAACCCGCACGGCAAGTGTACGACGAAATACGGAGTTGGACGCGTCACCGAGGTAATCAGCCCACAGGCAGTGCGAGTCGACCGTATGCCCCGTCACGTTAGAGACCTACGGTTAGCAACGCAACCATCACTGGACGACAATAGCGAGTCGAAGTCAGAGAGCAGTGAGGCATCGCTCTGGCTTGCAACAGCCCCATCGGACAGTGACTTGGATATCAGCAGTATCCCAGCGGACGCGATGTTTTTCGATCCTCAAACCGCGGACGAGAACACAAGCGAAGATGAGGCTTGCGTTATCTCCCTCCGAAGAAGCAACTGGTGAAGGCGATCGAGGCCTCCCTGCCATCTCTGTGATCATGAGATCAGGGGGGAGTGTAGGGAACATGAACATGAAGAGAGCTTACGCTGCGGGTGAAAGAAAGAAATCCAACATGGCGTCCCTGAATGTTTATTACATACAGTTCACGCAAAATCTCGCAAAGTCTCGTTGCACGTATGGAAATTAGGTGTGACTCGATATTATAAAAGCGAGTCTCGTACCGTCTCAGGGGGACTGAGTGTGTGAAGCAAGTACACGTAACGAACGGTGAGAGCTGCTTTGAAAGTTAACAGAGTGATTTGCGACCTTCGTTATTACTTCAGCGACAAGCCATAATTTATGGACACGTAATTACTGTTATGGACACGTAATTACTGACTTGGTGATATTCATTATAGGTGTTTTGGGAGGTATGCATATATAATTGTACTTTAAGATAATTGTTTATTCTGATTATTTACTCAAAATAAGATAGCCTTAAGAAATAATACACTAATCATTGAATTAATTTAAGTATAAGTGTCTAATATTATCACTAGACATTGTTAGATTGGAATTAGGTTATAAGTATAGGTTTCCATAGATTATAAAATTAATGTAAGATGAATTTTTAGAACTCAGATTATTAATATATTACGAATATAGAATGTCTATGTAAATGTTTTGTATATAGATACATATTGGCATCTGTGTGTGTATGCATTAGATTCAAATATAATCTTAAATAATATTTATTTTTCAAATATATCCTATCTCGGATCTAGACAGAATTCAAACTTGTAAACCTTTCACAGTTTGTCAGTCGGTTGATGACACGCTAACGCCTGTCTGTCTCTCTTCTTTTCTTTCTTCCTTTCTTTTTCCAAGTCTAGCCGAATTTGTATGACACAAAAAATATTGTTGCGTGCGTGCGTGATCGTAGGATGCGTATATATATGTGTGTGTGTGTGTAGAGACGTATATACGTGTTTATATCACCAAGTCGTAAGTGTTAAAGGAATATGTGTTTTTAACTCAGACGTTATTTTAAAAAAAAACCAATAAGATTCATTTCAATCGCCTTAGTTAAATATAAGTTTTTAATTCCTCCTCGCTCTGTAAGGGGTGTTCAGATTGGTTGCAACCACCACTCTCTCTGGTTGTATTTGAATTGTTGAAGGTGAATTCAATTTTCTGTCAGTCTCAAAAATGTAATTGTCTAGTTAGATGCCCGAGGAAACCACAAGGTTGAAATAAATTATTGCATCGACAATTATGTAATTTCGTGTTATTATATTTTATGTTATTCTTGCTCTGTTTACCACATTGAGCTCTCATACCCGGATTTCTTCCTGGAATTATTCTATTACAACACAGATATATATATATATATATATATATATATATATATATATATATATATATATATATATTCATAAAATATTTAATAAAAATAACCTAAAACTGTCCTACAGCTGTGCGAAAACCTGCAAATGATTATGAAGGCACACAATAACAAAATACTAAAAAGAGAACAGCAGAGACAAAGAAAAAAATAACAAGTTACATAAAAAAAATTTTTTTTTTTTTGTCTGCAGTGTATGAAAATTAAATATTTTTAAGCGACGAGCTTGGGAGGAAAAGAAGAAAACAAATAGTGTTATCTTGAAACCACTCTCATTGTTAAAAGGTGCCAGAGATCAGAGTGCAGTTCTACTTGGCAAACAAGCCGCAACATAATTTTTTTTTTTTTGTCTGCAGTGTATGAAAATTAAATATTTTTAAGTGACGAGCTTGGGAGGGAAAGAAGAAAACAAATAGTGTTATCTTGAAACCACTCTCATTGTTAAAAGGTGCCAGAGATCAGAGTGCAGTTCTACTTGGCAAACAAGCCGCAACATAATTTTTTTTTTTTTGTCTGCAGTGTATGAAAATTAAATATTTTTAAGTGACGAGCTTGGGAGGGAAAGAAGAAAACAAATAGTGTTATCTTGAAACCACTCTCATTGTTAAAAGGTGCCAGAGATCAGAGTGCAGTTCTACTTGGCAAACAAGCCGCAACATAATTTTTTTTTTTTTGTCTGCAGTGTATGAAAATTAAATATTTTTAAGCGACGAGCTTGGGAGGGAAAGAAGAAAACAAATAGTGTTATCTTGAAACCACTCTCATTGTTAAAAGGTGCCAGAGATCAGAGTGCAGTTCTACTTGGCAAACAAGCCGCAACATAATTTTTTTTTTTTTGTCTGCAGTGTATGAAAATTAAATATTTTTAAGTGACGAGCTTGGGAGGGAAAGAAGAAAACAAATAGTGTTATCTTGAAACCACTCTCATTGTTAAAAGGTGCCAGAGATCAGAGTGCAGTTCTACTTGGCAAACAAGCCGCAACATAATTTTTTTTTTTTTGTCTGCAGTGTATTAAAATTAAATATTTTTAAGCGACGAGCTTGGGAGGGAAAGAAGAAAACAAATAGTGTTATCTTGAAACCACTCTCATTGTTAAAAGGTGCCAGAGATCAGAGTGCAGTTCTACTTGGCAAACAAGCCGCAACATAATTTTTTTTTTTTTGTCTGCAGTGTATGAAAATTAAATATTTTTAAGTGACGAGCTTGGGAGGGAAAGAAGAAAACAAATAGTGTTATCTTGAAACCACTCTCATTGTTAAAAGGTGCCAGAGATCAGAGTGCAGTTCTACTTGGCAAACAAGCCGCAACATAATTTTTTTTTTTTTGTCTGCAGTGTATGAAAATTAAATATTTTTAAGCGACGAGCTTGGGAGGGAAAGAAGAAAACAAATAGTGTTATCTTGAAACCACTCTCATTGTTAAAAGGTGCCAGAGATCAGAGTGCAGTTCTACTTGGCAAACAAGCCGCAACATAATTTTTTTTTTTTTTGTCTGCAGTGTATTAAAATTAAATATTTTTAAGCGACGAGCTTGGAAGGGAAAGAAGAAAACAGTGTTATCTTGAAACCACTCTCATTGTTAAAAGGTGCCAGAGATCAGAGTGCAGTTCTACTTGGCAAACAAGCCGCAACATAATTTTTTTTTTTTTGTCTGCAGTGTATGAAAATTAAATATTTTTAAGCGACGAGCTTGGGAGGGAAAGAAGAAAACAAATAGTGTTATCTTGAAACCACTCTCATTGTTAAAAGGTGCCAGAGATCAGAGTGCAGTTCTACTTGGCAAACAAGCCGCAACATAATTTTTTTTTTTTTTGTCTGCAGTGTATGAAAATTAAATATTTTTAAGCGACGAGCTTGGGAGGGAAAGAAGAAAACAGTGTTATCTTGAAACCACTCTCATTGTTAAAAGGTGCCAGAGATCAGAGTGCAGTTCTACTTGGCAAACAAGCCGCAACATAATTTTTTTTTTTTTTGTCTGCAGTGTATTAAAATTAAATATTTTTAAGCGACGAGCTTGGGAGGGAAAGAAGAAAACAGTGTTATCTTGAAACCACTCTCATTGTTAAAAGGTGCCAGAGATCAGAGTGCAGTTCTACTTGGCAAACAAGCCGCAACATAATTTTTTTTTTTTTGTCTGCAGTGTATGAAAATTAAATATTTTTAAGCGACGAGCTTGGGAGGGAAAGAAGAAAACAGTGTTATCTTGAAACCACTCTCATTGTTAAAAGGTGCCAGAGATCAGAGTGCAGTTCTACTTGGCAAACAAGCCGCAACATAATTTTTTTTTTTTTGTCTGCAGTGTATGAAAATTAAATATTTTTAAGCGACGAGCTTGGGAGGGAAAGAAGAAAACAAATAGTGTTATCTTGAAACCACTCTCATTGTTAAAAGGTGCCAGAGATCAGAGTGCAGTTCTACTTGGCAAACAAGCCGCAACATAATTTTTTTTTTTTTGTCTGCAGTGTATGAAAATTAAATATTTTTAAGTGACGAGCTTGGGAGGGAAAGAAGAAAACAGTGTTATCTTGAAACCACTCTCATTGTTAAAAGGTGCCAGAGATCAGAGTGCAGTTCTACTTGGCAAACAAGCCGCAACATAATTTTTTTTTTTTGTCTGCAGTGTATGAAAATTAAATATTTTTAAGTGACGAGCTTGGGAGGGAAAGAAGAAAACAAATAGTGTTATCTTGAAACCACTCTCATTGTTAAAAGGTGCCAGAGATCAGAGTGCAGTTCTACTTGGCAAACAAGCCGCAACATAATTTTTTTTTTTTTGTCTGCAGTGTATGAAAATTAAATATTTTTAAGTGACGAGCTTGGGAGGGAAAGAAGAAAACAAATAGTGTTATCTTGAAACCACTCTCATTGTTAAAAGGTGCCAGAGATCAGAGTGCAGTTCTACTTGGCAAACAAGCCGCAACATAATTTTTTTTTTTTTGTCTGCAGTGTATGAAAATTAAATATTTTTAAGCGACGAGCTTGGGAGGGAAAGAAGAAAACAAATAGTGTTATCTTGAAACCACTCTCATTGTTAAAAGGTGCCAGAGATCAGAGTGCAGTTCTACTTGGCAAACAAGCCGCAACATAATTTTTTTTTTTTTGTCGCAACCCGCAACTTTTCATGTCGCCATTCAGAAGCGCACGACATATTACTAAAATCGCAACATCATATGTGTTTAATCTTTTGCGCCAGCAGCTTTTAACATGTCATCTATATGGCCGCTATAATTTTATATAAGTCCACCTCTGGTGGTACTAAATGGAAAATTAAGAGCAATAACCAAAACATTAACACATGCTTTTGCCAGATGTGTGATCTCATGTGATTTTGGTTCATAGATCTTTAGAAATTCCTTTTGGTAGATTTGTGTTCTTTCTACAGTTAGAGTTCATAACCTTCTTTTCCTTTTCTATTAACTTCAGTTATTTTAACTGAAAATCAATTGCTATTAAGTGTTGGAGATCAAAGGTTAGAGACAGTTGAAATAGTTTGAATGTTAAGGAAAGACATATATGCATGTCTATGAAAACCTTGTTAGACAATCATCAGAGAAGGGATTTGTAATCAACTACTAATCATTAACAACCATCACACTTCAGCTCAATACCTTTTCTTCAAAATGTGAATGAAATTGATAATTATAAAATGCTAGCTATCTCTACCCAGCATTGTTCAGGAGTCTTTAATTTCATTTTTATTAAATAGGATTTTAACAGTTAAATTAAAATGCTTCCAAATTCCTTTCAAATGTCCAAGGATCATTTCTGTCAACTATTAAGCAAACATTAAAATGGCTCACTTGTTTGCGAATAAGCTGAATTGAATTCTGGTGATTTTAATTTCGTAAGATTTCATTTTATTTTATGCTATTGCATTTCTTATTTTTAAAAAGTAATTGATTAATAGTAAAAAAGTAACGTAAGTCATCTCTTTATTAAAATGGCTGACTTGTTTCCGAATAAACCAAAATGCAGACAAGTTGATTTCGTAATTCAATAATTGTTTTTAATAGGATTTTAAAACTTCATTTTATTTTACACTATTGCCTTTTCGATTTCAATACATATAAAAATAAAAAAATAAATACAGATCCTGAAACACAGAATTAAACCAGTTGTTCAGTTTAATTCCATTAAATAAAATCAATAATTTTAAGCCTAAATAAGGGTTGATTAGTCGACGTAAAACTTTTATTGCTTATTTCTTGTCACTATTAATTTTGTAATTTGGTACAAACACAGCGAGTGGTGAAATCTATGTCGATCTATGCCAATCAAAATGCTTGAAATATGAATTAATACCGGTGAATTGTGAAAAAGTTTATTACTAAATTTCTTCCCGTTTTTTTCATGAGTGGTGGTATTAGTACATTTTCTTCACGAGAAAAGCTCCTCCTCCTCCCTCATTTAAATATCACTCATCAAAAATAAAATGTTGGTAGGATTAGATACGTAATCGATAACATCGATTAGAAATAGAATTTTTCTTTTAAAGAACATACTCTAATTAAAAGCAGATGTTTATGTCAAAATAGAATTACATTTGCTAGTCTATAAATCACAAAAAAACTATATATTTTATATAGATTAAACGGCACCATATTTAGAGAATTTAAATAAAAGCATAACATTAGTTGATTCATGTACATGGCTAAGAGATGCTATCTAATCCTGAATTAAGACATGCACTTAAATTCAATCATTTAACTGATTCATACACAATGAGGAAATTTATCCTAACCCAGATTGTATGGAACCATTGATTAAACTTGACTTGCCACAAAATACTCTCTTTCTCTATACACTAATTTGAATGCTGACATTTCAGGTGGAATTTGTCACTGTGCTTACATGACCTTGGATTTTTCACAAATTGTTAGTGAGAATTTTCATATTTCATGAAATTTGTTCAGGTACACTAGGAATTTTTACCTGGACAAATTTCATATTATTTGTTAAACTTTTTAGTAAACAGTGTGAATGTAAATAAGAACCATTTTATAAATAAGAATCTATAAAATTTTTACAATATTTAAAATTTATATTTTAAACATAATTTCTTATGCTATCTTTTAAATTCACAATATGCATTTAATTTTAATAGACATTTTCTTATGACAATTTTTAAATGGTACACCAAAATATCTATTTTTAAAATGTAAAATAAATTAAAGTAATTTTAAAGGAAGTTTTTTGTAGTATATGTCTATATAATAAAGTAAACTGGTCTATTTTTCGAATTTCGTTTTTTCCCTACACAGTAGATATTTAAATTTGTTTTGATATAAACATGCTTTTCATTCAATTATTTCCTTAACAAAAATTACTTCCAATCGATTTTGCCAATTTCTATATTTAGTCTGATTGATATTTCATTTTGGAAGTTACACTAAAATGATATCGACTTCAAAAGTTTTCAGGTTTTTTTAATGAATAAATTCATTGTTATTTAATTTTCATAAATATAATAATTTCATTTATATAGACATCGTAATATACATCGTAATATACAGGCCACAAAAAAATGCATGATTTTTTTGTCTGTCATTCTGCTTTCCTATCACTATCTTGTTTTCTGCACCTAAGTGTCCTAACCATTATATATATATATATATATATATATATATATATATACACACACTAATTATCAAATTATTTATTTAAAAACTGTTACATATTTCAGAGACGTACTGCGGTTTCAGTGAGATGGACTGACCTTTTATCCTTTAAAAGGCTGTTAGAGACCGTTCAAATCATCAGCGACTCTCAAAAAAAGTCCATATCGATGAAACTGCAGTATGTCTCTGAAATATGTAACATAGTTTTTAAGTAAATAATTTGTATTTTAGCTCTCATTTTTTTGCAATCGAGCACTTTATTGATTTCTTTTCAACATACCTTGACATACTATATATATATATATATATATATATATGTATATATATATATATATATATATATATATATAAGGTACGTGCAAAATCAATGGCCGATTACCAAAATGTAAAAACAAAATACACCTTTACTAAAGTTATATTTTTAAGTATTAATAAAAAAAAATGCATAAATTAAACATTTTTAAAAAAATATTTCTATATATATTATGAAAAGGCTCCTAAATTCCGTGTTAATAAAATCACTATACCTCGAAGAAAAATTGAATTAGCAATGTCATCATTGAATAAAGCATTGTTTAAATCAATATTTTTACCAAAAAAATAATATAATTGCAAAAAATATTTTATCTGATTTTAATGATTAGAATTTCTGGGAAAATTAAAAATGCGATATAATTATATTTCCCTTTTGCACATAAACGTGTCATCAGCAGCATAAGAAATTATTTTTATAATCTTGAAAATAAACAAAATATTGAAAAAAATGAGGATCAGAATCATTATGAAAAAAAGAATTTTGAAAAAATTGGATATTTTCTACTAACGATTAACTTGGATTGGTATGGTGACCCTGTTCTGTAATAAACAAGTGGGGTTAGCCCTCTAACCAATACTCACTTTTACACCGCTTTCAAAATTTTATTTTTAGAGATTCAACAATTCATCGTCAATTATTTCGAAAGTTTGTATTTGACCAAGTCAAATATGAATCATTTTAGTTAATAAATAAAATCTTAATTGCGTGCATTCACAAATATTTTAATTAAATAAGCATTTCCTTTTTTATTACAACAAAATAAGGGTACTTAAATTAATTAAATTTCTTTATAACCTTAAAAAGAATAAAGAAATTAATGGATAATAATTTTTCAATTTCTATAAACTATTACAAAACCATTTTTATATATAAAGTTAAAACTTGTAAACAGAAATATTATGACATTTTTGTCTTCCATATATTCTGCATAGCGATAGTCAATCGGTAAACAAAGTTGTTTACCGATTGACTGAATGCCGGATTTTACTAAACTATGATTTTTTGAGGGGATAATTTTGCTAATTTTTAATAAAACGTAGGAATCTTTTTGTTTGAATTCAGTATCTTATGACTTTAATTTAATAACTATCTTTGAAATAGTTCCCCAAAACTTATATTTATCTTTCAAAGGATTTTTACAAGTAATTCTTCAAAGTTTAAAATTCACTGAATTTTTGTGTTTTTTTAGCCGTCGTGATAACATTTTTCATTATAATTTCTTTTTCACACGTAAATATACATTTTTTTCCTTTTAAAGATTAAGTTTAGGCTTTTATCTTTCAAACACAAAGTTTACACGGAAACTAATTAAATAATTAATGATAAGCACTTTTTAATAAGCATAGTCCGTACAAGACACGGCCATTTTTGCACGTACCTAATATATATATATATATATATATATATATATATATATATATATATATGTCAACCTTGACAGCACACCACAATAAATCATGATGGGTGGATTATTTTTTATCATCACTTTTTTCAATAACATGACAGATTCGTTAATTCTTCTACATTTGAAACTTTGCAGCAAAACGCTGTGACGTGTGAATATGCAAATATTATTACAGCTCATATTTACAAGTAGCATTATTTTCATGTTTCTTATTTTACTGCCATTTATATTGTTTATCTATAATACTTTCAATATTTTAACCTTAATCTCCCTTGAAAATGAAATTCTAAATAAGTTTTTAAATGCTATCATTTCTTTTATAAGATCTCTATATCTTATTTTATTTGTCATTATAATAATAGTACTATCGATAAAACGTATGTAGAAGAAAATTTGACAATACAAAGTAGAAAGGTATATTACTGAATATTAATTTATTAAAAACTTTAAAATAAATAAATATGCAAAGAAGCAAAATCGAGATTTGTTTGAGTGAGCAGGTGATGCCTATATATAAGGATATTCAATATATTCTCATATCATTAGAATTAAATAATCCTAACATGTTTTGATGTTAATATAGTTCGGATAGATGGAAAAAACTTTTGCATTTATTTATTTAGATTAAAGAAAATCATTATTTGTTGCTTGTTTTTTATGTTAAGTTGACAATCTTGTATTATACTTTCTACCTGGAACATAAAATGAGAATTGTTTTATTTCACAAATAAATAAAAGTTTCAAAATATAAATTTAAAAAAACAAGAACAGCCGTAGACCTGGGAAAGCTTTATTCAGCATACAGTGTCGATACATTATTAGTTCCGTAATTATAACATTAGTAGAAACAGAAAAGTTCTCCAAAGGAGAGATAATCAAAATAAGGGAAGCTACTCTCAATTACTTATTACATTAGCCCCCATTTTATTTTAATCATAAGGAGACAAAGTCGTTCCCCGACCAGGCTTTTTGCTGGTTCTGTTAGAATGCCTTGGCAGTCTGGTATTGGGAGTAGAATCAGAACTCTGGGTTTCTAGGTCCGATGATAAGCTGGGATCGATTATCTTTCTCCATCTGATTGGGTATAAGTATATCTCTATCTGCGTGCAGGTTGTTGAGATTCTGAAAACAGGGGTTCCGAATCAGTTTGGTGGATGAGCTCATTTCGGAGCAAGTGGACGATCGTTCACCTCTGGCTCGTTCTGAGAATTCTGGGTTTCTAGAGACGATATGGACGCCGTATCCGATGGTTGTAGTGAGTCCGTAGATGAATCATATGGTGCGATGCTGACGAGTTGACCTTAAGCTGAGGTGGAAGGGTCTTCAAGGGCTGTATTAAGTGCAAGTATATCCCTTGCGGGTGCAAGGTCTCTAAGGGAAACAGTGGATTCTTTTCCATCAAAATATTGTATCAAGGCAAAATGCGGTCGCCTTGATCAGTTCCACTTGGTTTGTTAATGGGTCATTCTTACTATGACGGACGAAACATCTCAGGAGAACTGTTCCAGGTTTTGAGAGCCATGAAGGGAGCGAAGTCCCCGCCGAGCTTCTTCGTTGAAATAGAAGAAACCTCTCGTGGGGCGTGGCATTTGCGGCTGTACATAGGAGCGTTCTAATAGCGTACAGAGATTCAGGGAGGTGGTTTTCCCAGTGGAAAATCGGACATTTGTGGTTTGTGGCAGCTAGTTGTACCCTTTTCCATATTATGCCATTATAATGCTCACATTGGGCATTACCCTGAGGGTGGTACAGTGTTGTATAGCTTGTGACCACTCTTCATTCATGAAGAAATTATCTCAGTTGCTCACACATAAAAACATCTGAATGGATGTAGGCTGGAACCCCAAAAATGACAAATAAAGAGAATAAGCACTATCACCGAGTTGTCTGATATGTCCAGACAAGGAAATGGGAATCGCGAATATTCGTCGATGATGGTTAACATGTAACGATTCCCATTTTTAGATATTAAGGGACCCTTAAAATCAATGTTTATTCTCTCAATCTCTCAAATGGTTTAGTCGCTTTTATCAGCAACTCTGAAGAACTGTGGTTTATGTTCTGCACATATTTTATCATTTTCTTTATGTTGTCCGATGAATATGGTTATATTTCTGGTTTGTACCACGTGCCATTCTTGTTATGCTTGGGTGGCACAGTTCATTGTGTACGGTACGAAGATCATCCGTGTTTGTTATCGAGTTACATACCCTCAATAGTGCATCAACTGTAGCATTCTCTTTACTAGGTCGGTAGATTGAGCCAAAAGAAAAACAGGAGAGTTCTATTTTCCACCTCGCTATTATTATCATTTTTGATTTTGCTTTTGCTTGTTGCCCTGGTGTTGAACATAAATGCGATGGATTTTTGATTCGTAATTAGTCTAAAATGTCGTTCGATCAAATAGTGTCTCCACTCTCTGAGTGCCTCCATTATAGCATAAGTCTCGTTTTCAATTGTTGAGTGTTGCTGTTATGAATGCGACAAGGTCTTTGAAAAAAAAAGTGATAGGGTGTCCCGATTACCTTAAAGAGGCAGCAATTGCATAATCAGATGCATCTGTCTCCACCACCAGAGGAATAGCAGGGTCTATAGCCGTAATCGCTGCACTGACTCTGTCCTTTTTAATATTTTTAAAGGCCTCCACTGCTGCGTGAGAGAGAGGGGGGAAACTGTCCGTTTTTACTAATGGATGAATTTTGCTTGAAGATCCAGTGTGAGTAATGTGCAAACATACCCAGAGCTCGTTTTAGGGCTCACGTTTTATTAGGGATTGGCAGTTTTATCAGCGGCTTTAATTGTTCTGGGTCTAGTGACATAGATCCTTTGCTCACAGTGCACCCTAGTAAATTAATGGTGTCTATGCTAAAAATGCATTTATCGTTATTTAGTGTAAGATTGTATTTCTCAATTGTTGCCATAAATTGTTTCAGATTATGATTATGGTCTGCATAGTTGTGTCCACATATCATTACATTATCAATGTAGGCAAAGGTGTCCTCCAATTTTTCATCGCTAATTATTTTATCCATAATTCACTGAAAACTCGCAACACCATTCGTTACTCCAAATGGTATTCTTTTAAGCTGGTACGGAGACTCACTCAATGATTCCTTCACCAAGCATTCTTGTAATCTCGGTTTTTATGAAATATTTATCTTCAACTGAGTAACGTCTAGATTTCATTGCTATAGATTTGCAGTCTTGAGATAATTTATTGAAGAGTGACGGGTACTGAACATTGACTGCTGTTAGGCCAGAAATGCTAAGAGCTAGTTTGGGTCCTCCAAAAGGAATCTCAATACGAGAATGATGCTGAAGAAAATCATGCCTCGCTATCACGTCACTGTGACGTCTGCTATATAGTATAGATAGTACCCGCTCAGTCAATGAGAAGAGGAAGAGACAGTTAACTTGGCGACAAAGATTTCATGACTTCAACAACATGAGTTACAAACTTCAAAGTTAACAAAACAAAACAAATATTTCACAAAAACAAAAAAAAATCGAATTCTAACAACACGAGTCGGATTTAACGAAACAAATAGATTTAGCGAAACAAATAGTTATTTCACGAGAAGAAAAAACACAAAAGAGCCCCTAGACTGGGAAGACTCCAACCAGGTCCAAGAATGGAGTGAACACATCGAAGACACATTTACAGCATTTAAATTAAATTTTAATATAGTGGATGATATACGACAACTATTACTGTTTTGATAATATCATTTTCTAATATTTCCTTGATCTTTTATTCTACTGCTTATTGGATATGAAATGATGTTCGTCTTGGTGGTTGTGCAGCAGGTACAACATTATCGTCTATTCTAATCTTGAGTTGCCCGATGGTCAAGTCATCAGCATTGGTAACGAGAGATTCAGGTGCTCAGAACCTTTGTTCCAACCGTCCTTTTTGGGTATGGAATCTGCTGGTATCCATGAAACCACCTACAACTTTATCATGAAATGCGATGTCGACATCAGGAAAGATTTGTATGCCAACACTGTGCTGTCCGGAGGTACCACCATGTTCCCCGGTATTGCTGACAGAATGCAAAAGGAAATCACTTTCCTGGCCCCCAGCACCATGAAGATCAAGGTCATCGCTCCCCCAGAGCGTAAATACTCTGTCTGGATCGGCGGTTCTATCTTGGCTTCTCTCTCCATCTTCTAGCAAATGTGGATCAGCAAGCAGGAATATGATGAGTCCGGCCCATCCATTGTCCACCGCAAATGCTTCTAAAAGCTCAATCTACAACTTCTCTTTATCCCTTAACTTAAAGAAATCTCGGATTATTGATAAAGACACTGGACGAAGAAAGTTCTTGTAAGAAAAAAACGAAATGTCACTAGCGTGCTTTGGTTACCATAGTGAAGAAAAAGAAACACCAAAAACCCTCTCTTTCAATTTTTCTCTCTCGCAGCGATGCCAACTCTTTATCAGGGGAAATAAATGCCACCAAATTTTGACTTAAGTCTTAAAAGACAAAACATCACCGTCTGAGATCATGGACAGAGTTTTATTGGCTACTTATTCGTTATAGCTGTGATTGCCATAGCTAAATCTGAAGAGTCAGCTTGCAAAAAAGACGCTGAATCATGCAAAGATGATTATTCTGGGGGAAATATTTTTGTGCCGACTGATGACTCTAAGATGCCTTGTACTGAAAATTTAGTTTCTATAAAACTGACAACCCCAGCTTTTGCGACGTTACAGGGCTCGTCCACCCCAGCTTCCGCGACGTCACCTGGCTCATTGACTCCAGGTTTTGCGACTTTACCTGGCTCCACCCCAGCTTCCACAATGTCACCCAGCATGTCCACCCAACTTCCGCGATGTTACCTGGCTCATCCACAGAGACGTCACCCCAAAACCTATAGGTTACCAAGTTTTAACATCTTTTCATTAAAAGTAATTTACAGTTCCATTACAGTAATTATAATGAGTTTTGCTAGTAATATTTTTTGCTAGTAATATTTTTTGCTAGTAATATTTTTTGCATGACAAAAGATGTTCAGGACAACCGTCAGCCGCAATGAAAATTATCACGACGAACAACTTGCTGATTCAAGTGACAGCGAATCTTCAAACTCATCTCCTAAATCGAATATATGTCAAATGGAAGTAAACAAAAGTCACGGTAATACGGAATCTGATCTATGGAGGGTGCGTACAGCTAACTCCTCGCCATCCAACTTCCTATCTTCATCCCCCGAAATTGAAACAACAGAGCTCTAAAGCAACAATTCACCAACTTCGGCTTTACTTTACATTTTAGTCATTTCCTCACCGAGCGGTACAATCACACAGCGCATACTCTATGCCCACTCCAAGAAGGAGAAAGAGTATCAATACAACGTGCAAACAATCGTTGATGGTACACCATTGCCGCATAACAGAGATGTGATGACATCGTCGAGGTACCCAACATCACCCAGCACTGCTAAACCAATGCCAGTGAAATCTGCCCAGGCATTGTCTAGGTTATGGCAAAACTAGATAAAATTCCCAGTAGTTTTCACAAACCAAACCGAGTAGTTTTCACAAGAAATCAGGCCAATATCTCCATGCATTAAAAAATATAGCAATTTGAAGTTACAGAAATTTACTAAAAATTTCCAAAACCTTGTATATTTACCTGGAAATCTTATAAAATTCACATTTTTCCAAAAACACTGTAAAAACATTTTTAAGCCTGTTGAATTGGTTTGTGCAATTTTGTGTGAGTCATTATCATTCTATCAACCTCAAATACATCCTCTAACACTATTTTCTCAGTTTTCATATTTTGAAGAAGTTTTGTTACAATTTGACCAAAAAATGTCCATTTTTGCATAAATTTTGTCTAGAAAAATCATATTTAGCACTAAATATCTCCAAAATAGCTGTAATCCGCATACCAAACCATAGTATTTTCTGAAAAATAATTTTATATGCTTTTCAAATCATTAGGAGTTTGGTATGTGGACTAGTCCGGTTTTCAAGCTATCAACTAAGTAACAGTTATTTATTTAAAATCCTGGGAGTGGTGTATGATCATATGTGTAAAGTCTAAAGCTTCATATTAGTCCAAATGAATCAATAACTATGCTGTAAATCGAAAAGAAGATATTGCATTGTACAGTGCAATATCGTTCAGTATTTGACCAAAATAACTTATTTTTTATGAGAGTAACCCTCATAATTTGATGTCAATATGTATCAGATAATTGAAAAGAAATGTTATATCTGACACAAATACTATTTCTGAGTTTTTATAATTCACCTAAATTGAGATTTATTAACTAGTATTACTGCTCTTGCACATAGCTGGAATTCATCCGCCCTCGACTGATACAGCAAATATAAGGACTTGGGAGCGCAGTCATTCATGGGGATCAAATTTGTGAATTTATCACGTATGGACCACCTCTGATGGTGAATAATGATTAAATATATCATTATACATGGTACCAAACTCCAGAATATGATTTTATGTAAAAATAATTGGTAGAATGAACATAAAATCTGAATGGACAGTATTTCAGCCAAATAGCCGATTGTCTGTGTTAATGCTTGACATCCATGAAAATACGTTTTACTCAATTTTATTTTAATCATAACTTGAAAATTATAGCAATTAATAAAACAGAATAGCAATGTTAATAAGGGGTTCAGGACTTGGAGCAAGAGTGCACAAGGATCCTTATTAATTCCTGAGAAATGCTGGGATGTGCCTCAAAAAAGTAAAGACTATAAATGTATTTCAGCTAATGTCACTTTAATTCTACACCATCTCTCATGGCACATCCGAAAAATTGAATATTATTAAATATAAAAAAGAAGAATGAAGGTGTTATGGACTGGATGCAAAAGGACACAGTGTTCCTCATTCAATCCTGGCTAATGTTGGATCTAAATACATTTAATAATCTTTTTAAATGCAGAGAAATAATTATAATTTGGTTGCAAGTTGTCATCGAAACCACTGGCTATTTAATAGGATGATATTAGCAATGTTTTTTTCTTCCTCTCTTAAGGACATTTTTACACAAGAGTGGACCATCCCTTTTAAGAGAAGGAGTGTCTAGTCTGACAAACCTTGATGTACTTCTAAAAGAAAACTGTTTGTTTGAGATTAGGAAGTATTTCAATAAGTCTATTGTTGTTAAAATGTGGAAGATGTCAACAATAGATCCGAAGAATTCAAGAATTTTCTTACTTTAACACATCTCTCCAGTTTGAGAGTTTTTTTATCTTTGTTTTTCATATTTAGAATCAGAACATTTTCAAGAAATCCTTGCATAAATTATAAGTTGACATTTTTTTTAATCAATTTGCTTTGTAAAAATATAAGACATTTTTAATGGAAAATACTTTTATTAATGAAACTAGCAGAAAAACCATGGCTTTATCCGAGATTGAATGAGGAATGCTATGTCCTCCTGCCATGTTACCTTTTTAATTATTTTTTACATTTATTGCAATAATTCTTGGTAAATTTATAATTATTAACCCCAGCATTTTCCAAGAATCATTGAGACCCTCTATGTACTCCTGCTCCAAGCCCTGAACTCCTTATTACCATTTCTATTATTTTAAAATGTTTATAATTTTCAACTTTACGTATGTGTGTGTGATATATATATATATATATATATATATATATATATATATATATATAGTATAAATTTTTATTTATACAAACATTGTTGGTTACATATGTGCATACATGTTTCGGTTGTATTCTTCATAAAGAGTCACCCTCTTTAGACTAAAACGAGGAATTGCAATGAGATCAGAAATCTTTTTGCTTTTGGTATATTTTCTAGGTTGGGTTGGGGTGTGTTTATAATTCCAGCTAAGTATCAAATTTCGCTTTTTACTCATTGACCTTTTCAATTCGTTTCTATTTCTTTATTTTTCTATTTTTTTTTCACGTTTATGACCATTTCCTATTCTTTTACTTTTACTTTTATCACCTCCTTAAAATAATTTTTTATCAAACCTGGGGATCTCAGTTGCTGGCTGAATTCAACACATTAAGCTATAACTTTCCTACATATATGCTAATGTATCAATATTTCGTCATATATACACGCACACATATACAAGATAATTACATATACATCTCTATATCTACATACTCTGATCTCTATATAGAACATATAAACGCGTATATCAGCATATATAGTACATACTCATACCCATACATACACACACACATATATACACACGCCCACAATAATACAGATATATATATATATATATATATATATACATACATACATACCCACACGTATATACATACAAAATTAACACATCCACACCTACTCATATATATATATATATATATATACATACATACACATATTACCAGCAGATACATCCCTTTTTCTACTGGTTGACACAGTATAATGTATTCCATTTATATATTTACCTCTTTTTGTCCAATATTCTAACGGTTATTGAGTTAATTCACTATAAACACTGTTTATACATACATACTCTGCTCGTGTGTTAACACGTATTTGGTGTATGCATAACTACAGACACATACATATATTTTTATACCCAGACATATATACATAGAATCACTGTGTATATATACACACAACCATATTTCTTAATTATATACGCATACTAGATACACACAGGTATATATAAACATAAACATTTACCCATATACATGCATATATATATATATATATATATATATACAGGGTGGGCCAAAATAAGGGTCCTATCTTTAAATTTGAATAACTTGAATTTGAATAACTTCCACAAAATAAAAGTTAAACTCACCAAACTTTATGTGTGTGTAGACTGACCCTTCCGAGATTTTTTGAAATAAACAAAACAAATTTTAGCCGAAAAACACTTCTTAAAACTTACAAAAACTAAAGTATTGTTTTTTACACTGTTTTGAGTTTTTTAAGCAAAAATAATGTTTTCTAAATGAGGGTACGTTCCTTAGGGCTAATACGGCTCATGCTTGCTTCGGAAGGGGTCCTTTACTTATTCTAAAAAAAAATTTAAAAAAAATCAATAAATAAAAAAGTTATGAATTTTTAAAAATAGGACCCTTATTTTTGCCCACCCTGTATATACAGACATAACTACATATAGTGACATGTAAACACTCTTATGATTATATGCATACATACATAAAGAATATATAAAAATATAACACTTTTACATATGCATAAATATGGGAAAGGAAAAACCAAAAGATGTTTTTTTTATGTATTCATCAACGTTTCGTCTTTATTTGTAAGACTTCTTCAGGATGATAATTTTAAGAAAAATGTCATAGAAATATTGGGTTGACATGATGGGTTGATGAGAAGTAGTAGCCACTACTGGGAGTGCAAGACCAAGGTCCGGGCTTAAATATACACACACAAAAAAGGACTTACCCTTTTAAAAATTGAAAATAAGACTACAACATAACGAACAAGTAATGTGAGGTGTTAATCATGAAAACAAACTTATCTACGCATAATATTGATTATAGTATAATTTAAAGGGGAAGCTTAGATGTTCAGAATAACCAGGGGAGTCTAAATGTAATGATTGATGGACCCTTTAAAAGGGAAAATATCTAAAATAGTCGTAAGTTTAGGATCTTGAGATTATTAAATTATACCCATTGTGAAGAGCGCAAAATTATAAGGGAATTTTTACATAAAGGTTAGAAAATGTACCTTATTTTAAATAGTAACCAATATAGTATTATAACCTACATGATTGTTTAGAGAATAATGGGAATAAAAATCCCATCTAAATGGAATAAAAAATCTATATTCACTCCACACTTAGCTTCGGATTCAAGGGAAGTAAATATATACTCTCTATATTTATGAAAGCAACGAGAATTATCTTTGAGTTAATTTAAGTATTTTATAGATAAACAATAAGCATCACTTATATTAAACTAAATTAAATAGGCGGCGCAATTTATGTTGCTAACTCTAAATTGTAGATTCAAGATGGCATACCTCTGAAAGACGCACATGAGTTCTAAGTTTTTCTTTTGAATATTTGGATTTTCATGTCAAAATACTTGTAATTTTTTCAAATTGAGAACTTTTAATGTACTTTATCTGATGAGCTTGTGGGTGAACAGATCCAACATTGACATAATAATGTTGTTTGGTTTACTTTAAGCTAAACGATTTGTAATAATTTGAACTGAAATGTGTTTGTTTTGAAAAATGTTTTGGAAGAAAAATTTTAAAAATCTTGGCTTTTGGAATGTAAATGAACTTTACTGTTGTTACTGGTTGACATTCATCGAGCTTAAATAAAGTATGGAAAGTATATCCTAAAACATATTTTCACAATAATTATATATATATATATATACATACATATATATACTCATATACACACACACACACACACTGAATCGTTTTTGTATTTTTTGACAGCATCTTTGTCAATAGGTCCAAGTTGGAAACTGCCTTTTGATCCTGTTTTCTCTCTCTGATCTTTTAAATATTCTCTCTCTTCAAGGAGAATCTGAAATTTCAAAATGTGCATGTGTTTAATAACAGATCTAGCATACATGACAAATATTAAGGAAAATATCACAATATTATTTACTAGAAAAAAGATATTCAGAAGTAAATTCATATTTTTCAATTAATTTAAATATTGAAAATTGGGACATGAATTAGTTCAAATTAAAAAATGCAAACAAAAAACAACCATAGAAGTAATATTACCTTCTTGTTAGGAGGATACGTGCAGACTATATGCCTTGTTTGGAAATTTTGTGTATTGTACTTTGCAGCAAAGTCGTGTGTGTGTTCGCGTTATCAGCAATAGTAATATTTCACCAATGCTGCTAGCTTTTCTTTTACCAAAAAGATATTGCTGATCATTGTTGTTTGCTGTAGGAGGTGTGCATGCACAATGAAAATATAGCAGTAGTGTTGCTGTTGTGTGTTCGTGCTTGTGTGGCGAATAAAGTTGGTGTTATTTGCCTAACATACTTTCAGCTTGACATCCAAAGTTGGTGCATCATTTAGCTGGCAATATGTTTTGCTTCAACGTAGAGATTGGACACATCGTTTAGTGTCTGTTCGCAATCCTAATGTACGTAATTGTATGTAGCGCTAGCATGATGACATAAAGTAGTAATTTCCCCAACATTAGTTTTGGCTGAGATCAATGTCATGCGTGTTTCATTGGTGAAGAAAGTAAAAAAAATTTTCAGTATAGTGGCTGCCTAGGTATGCGCAAAAATGGCTGTTGCTTGTACTGACTATACTTCTTAAAAGTGTGTTTTCTTAATTTTTAAAAGTAGTTTTCGTTTAATTTTTGATTGTGTTTGAAAGATAAAAGCATTAAGTTAATATCTAAAAGGAAACAAATGGGAAAAAAAATTAGAATGGAAAATGTTATCAAAACAGCGAAAAATCCGTTAAAAGTGAAAATTCAATAAAACATGTTAAAAATCGCTGGAAAAGTAAATATCAGTTTTCTGGAACTGTTTCAAAGATAATTATTAAATTAAAGTCTTAAGAGAGTGAATTACAAAAGAATGTACCTCTTTTTTTTACTAAAAATTGCTTAATTATCAAAAAAGAAAGTGAAAGTTAGCAAAAACATGTCCGGAAACTGTCTACAAATATATGGCTACAAAATCTCAAAGTATGGACGGCCCAAACTGCAGTAATAAGTTGTTTTTTTTTAAAATTTACATTACGAACTGCGTAAATTTTATTAATTAATTTTACATGATGATTGATTAAAATCTTGAACAATTACATTATTCGATTTATTCTTTAAGAATTAATGTAATTTTAAACTACATTAATTTTTAAAGAACTAAACTAATTTATTGTTACGACGCATGTAAGAATTTCTTACATGTGTCGTAACGATAAATTACATTAATTCTTTTAAAATAAAGCAAAGAGTATTTTTTTTATTTTAAGTGTGAAAAAGTAAATTAAAGTCAATGACTACACTGACAATATTCATTGAATAAAAAGTTAAAAACAATTATTTATTAATAAATAAATAGAATTCAATTTTAAAAGAAAATGCCATATTTGAATTCTATTTATTTATTAATAAATAATTGTTTTTAACTTTTTAAATAATATTTATTAATAAAAAAAATGACAAAGAAATACAAACTAACGTTTTATCTTTCCAAATAATTGACGAAATTGTGAAATTAACGAAATCGATGAATCTCTGAAAATAAAATTGAGGACGGTGTTGGTGAGCTAATCCCGCCTGTTTATTACAAAACAGGCCTACCATACGTCCCCAAGTCAATCGTTAGTAGAAATTATCCAATTTTTAAAATTCTTTTTTTCGTTAAGTTCCTGAGTTTCAAATTTTTCAATTTTTGGTTCATTTTCAAGATTATAAAAAAAATTTCTTGCGCTGATGATGACACGTTCATGTATGAAAAGGAAATATAATTATGTCGCATTTTATATTTTACCAGAAACTCTAATCATTAAAATCACATGAAATATTTTTTGCAATTATATTATTTTTTGTGAAAATATTGATTAAACAATGCTTTATTCAATGATAACATTGCCAATTCAAAAAATTAATTTGTCTTTGAGTTATAGTAATTTTATTAACACGGAATTAGGGGCTTTTTTCGTAATATATACGAAATAATTAAAAAAAACTTTTTATTTTAAATATCAACAGTGCTTTATTTTAATAAAAATTTTTTTTTAATTCAGACATTCTTTTTATTAATACATAAAAAATATAACTTTAGTAAAGGTGTATTTTATTTTTAAAAAATAATACATTTTTGCTAAGATTTAAAAAATAATAATGATTTTATTATATTACGTGATCGTTAATTAATAAATACTGAAAATTTCATTAAAATTGGTTGATTTCCTGAATTTTGGTGAATTTTAAGGTGAAGGGAGGGTTAAAATGTTTTTAAATTTTGGGAATCGACCATTGATTTTGCACGTACCTACTGGCTGCCTTGTTGGCTGCCGGTGACGATCTAGTTAGCCGTTAGTTTCTCTTAGCTTTTTATAGAAGTGCAAATGGAAGGTTCTGGAATATTTTTCCTTCCGTGCCTAACACGTTCATTGGCTGCTGTTTTCATAGGCATTTCAGTTGAACACGTGCATTGTCCTTTTGTCGATACCAACACTTTAGATTGATTTCGTTTTAGATTTTTCTCTTACTAGAATTTATTTTCAACATGCTAATGCGTCTTGAAAGTTGCAATAGAACCGTCCAGTTTAAATAATCAATCTAATTTATTGTTGAGATTTAGCATTAAATTTCACCAACCAATTTGATGAAATATGAATAAAATTATTAAAACACTAAGTATGGATTTTGTCAAAATGTTTTTCCAACTTGATGTCTGATTCTTTAGCATGAAACATGTGATAGAATAGCAAGTTTATTGTACTCAACTATTCTCAAATGGTCATCCAAACCGATCGGGTAAAATTTGAATAAAGTTAAATTTTAAAAATGTCTAAACTGCAAACTAGGGAGTTTGACGTAATTAGAAAAATCGTCATCATTTTTTATTTAATTTTAAAGGATTTCATGGTAAACCTGTTTTTATATTTTTCAAGAAAATTTGTTTATTTTCTTTTATTCTTTTATTAATAATGAAGAACACATTAGGATATCTCATGCTTGAGTATCTGGTGACAAATACCAACTTTTTGAAGCATTTGATATTTGTTGGCAGTTCTTGCAAATGCAAGCTAAACTGGAAACTGGATTCTTGTCCATTAGAAAGAGTATTTAGAATTAACTTTATTCTAAAAATTAAAATCACTCAACTGATTTCAAAACCCGAAACATTGTATTAGTCTGTCTGTATATGGTTTTCCAAGGAGAATTGTTTTACAATAGAATTGATGACATTCCTGCTTTCACAATCGGTTGTAGTTCTAGGAAATCCATTAGGCACAAACAAATTTAAATACTCCACATTTGCATTAGCGAGATTATCTTCATTCTTTAACTTTATAGTGTTTCCTTTTAGCAAATCATGCAATGTCTCATTAATGTCATACTTCCTTATTCGTTGGAGCCTCCCTTCCAGAAAATATATTAGAGAACAAAAGTTCTTCCAGATAAGCCACTCCACTAAGAAGTTCTGTTGAAGTGTTTGCAATAATTTGAATATGCATATACATCAGTATAGGAACAAAACCACCCTAACCTAACAATGCTATCAAAATCTTCCAACATTTGACATCGCTCTCATGTTCTGTGTTAATTTCATTTCCTCACAAATAAGACCTGTTCACACAAAAAATTTTTGATTCTTGCTCGTGAACAACAGGAAGGTATTGACTAGTGATGTGATGATTCCAAAATTTTTGCTGATTCCGATACAATTACCAATTCAGATTCTTTTAAAATTTCTAGATACTTAATTAGAGATTTGTTACTTTTAAAAAATTTTCGAATTACTGTAAAATCCCCATGTAATGTCCGCATATATTTTTGCAAGCGTAAAAAATACACTTGGTGGTGGTTGTGGTATGGGTATATTACATGAGTAGATCTTTCTAAATATTTTTCTCAAATGTTTTCCTTGTAATTGTGAGACAACTAAGGATTTATTTTTCTTTTAAAACAAAGCCGATTTGTATTAGTTCGTTGTTAGTGTACAAAATGCTATTTGCATTTTTTCATAAACAATTGAAAATAGTTGATTTGTATTTGTAAAACGGTGTAGGAACAGAATAGTTAAAAAAGCCCCCTTCCCATGTTAAGAATGAATTTCTAAATAATGTTACTATTTAAAAAAACATTCTTAACATGGGGGATGGGTGGGCCCTTGGTATACTATTTTGTATCTTCCCTCTATCAAAGAATGTCCATATTTTTTATCCTAATTGGTCGGATATGAGATTGATTTGTTTTACTGTAAAAAGAAAAGCAAGATACAGATAATAATAATAGTAATATTACTAATAACAATAATGGCAAATTTATAGATTAACACTCTCAGCTAAATCCCCCCCCCCCCCCCAAATGAGATTCTACTTTTTTTAGGTTATTACGTGTGAACACCTTGAAAAACTTTGCGGAAAAAAACAAACAATTATTTAAAAATTTAGAGCAGTGATTCTCAACCGCCGTGTTGCGACACTTGTTTCACAAAACTTTGTGACGAACACCTAAAAACACGGACAATGTACATAAACCTCAGTTTCATGTTCTACTAATATGCCCTGAAAGAAAGAACTTCCTTTCTTCAATGAATATGCACATATCCAAAGTCCACCAATCAGTGGTGGTCACCAACTTTTGCACCTTTCACTCAAGGTCGATCAGTTGCCCATAAGGCGTTAGTGTGATGTGTGGTGTTGTTCCGCCTTGGTCGTGTTTGTGCGCACGTAGTGCCGGGTGCCAAATAAACTTTGCTGTGTTTTAAATTACTGTCATTCTTAAACAATTATTAGTAAAGAGATGGAGGTAATGAGGTATATTTAGTTAAGAAATTATGCCAGTTTACAAATCTGTCGTTACGGCAAATCTGTTGGTTTATTAGTAAAAAGATGTAGCCAACTAGGTGTATTTAATTAAGAAATTATGCTAGTTAGAAAAGACTTGACAAATCTGTCGTCACGGCAAATCTGTTCTGTTAAAAGTGTGGCATTCTTTAGTTGAGTTGTAAAGCAAAATTTATTTGTTTTCAATTTTGGAGAGTTACATTCAAGAAAGCGGCAGACAATCAACCGGAAGGAATTCAGACAAAAAACATTGGGAAAGTGTCTGTCTGTGTGTGTGTGTATGCCCAGATTCAAACAATGTTTAAGTGACCTATTTTTCATCAGTTTTATACTCTCTTCGTTTGGCACATCGAGTAACGACAAAGGACCGAGACCTAGAGGTTGATGGTTCGATCCCCACCGACTCAGAATTTTTTTTTTTTTACAGTGACCTAAATATTCATCGAAGAGGGTGTGAGGGGGACGACTAGGGAAGAGACACCTTTTGCACCGGGTAACCAAGGAAGAGAGAGATTGTTACACTTTTGCTTGCAGAGGGGGAGTGGAAAACTTGTGAGGGGGGGGGGGGAGAAGAGCTCCGGGTAACGCTGGGTACCCCTGACAATATTTTACATAAAAATGCTTTCAGAAAATATATTTTATTAAAATATGTTAATTTTTGGATTGTCTGCCGCTGTCTTTAATGTAACTCTTCAAAATTAAAAACAAATAAATTCTGCTTCACAACTCAAGAAGTGCCAAAAGTGTTTACAAGTTGCTTATGTCAGAATCAATCGTACTACACACTCAATTTTAACCTCTAAATTACAGATGATTTTAAACTAAATTAGCTTGTGACTAATCATAACTAGAGTTGAACACTGTTTGCCTATTTTTCAATTTGTTTAGCTTAGAATCAGTGTTGTTTACGTACTTTCAAACTATTGTTTTTAGCTCGCAATATTCGAGTTAATTATATGGTGAATTAATTAAATAAGTTTGTTCAGTTTTTGCTATTGTATTGGTAGAATAAAGATTATTTTTTTCATATTTCAAAAGGTGATTAAGTCAAAAAAATTTTGAACACTACTTAATGTTTCAGTTTGACACAGGAGGTTGACGTCTCACAAATCAGTTTAACACTGCCTTTTATTTACCGTTGTTGGTTAGAGTACGCGCATGTTAATTGATTATAAATACCCCTTTACAATGGATAAATTTGTTAAAAGAGGATGTTAGTGATGAGTGTGAAGTTGAAACAGAACGAACATACGATGAAACCTACAAAATCGAGCACAAAAAAGACAAAAGTTTGCCATAATAATAGAAAGTATTGTGATAATTAGTTGAAGTTTAGATTTTCATGGACAGGAGATGTTGCTTAACCATGTCCATTATGTATAGTTTGTGGGGAAAAATGGCTAATGAATCCATGGTACCAAATAAATTACAAAGACATTTCACGACTAAACATTCTTACCTACAAGATAAAGATCTTAATTATTTTAAAGACTTATAACAACAATCAAAGCAACGCAATATTTTTCAGAAAACAATGACCGTGTCTGAACGAGCTCAACTCGCTTCAATTGAGGTAATTGAAATAATAGCAATGATATTCTTGCTGAGTCAGTTATCCTTCCTGCTTGCAAAAAGATGGTGAAATCCATGCTAGGTGAGACAGCTGAAAAAGAAATTAGTAAAATTCTGCTTTCAAATGAGAATTGTAGATTTATCTGAAAACATTGAAACAAATGTTCAGAAAAAACTTGAAGGATCTAAATTTGCTTCAATAGTCGATGAATCGCCCGATTGCTTGTATTTGTTCGGTTCATTGATGATGAAATAATTAATCAGTTCTTGTGCTGTAAAAAAATGCCAACAACTGCTAGAGGTCAAGATATTTTTCATATGATAACAGGCTATCTTAATAAAATGAATTTGACGTGGAAGTTTTGTGTTGGCATTTGTACTGATGGTGCACCATGTATGGTAGGCTGCATTAAAGGTTTTGCATCACTAGCACAGAAATAAAATCCAAATCTTGATCGTACTCATTTCTTTTTACATCGAGAAGTTTTAGTTTCAAAAGTATCACAAGAAGATTTGAAGTAAGTGTTAAATCAAGTTGTTGAAATTGTAAATGACATTAAAAGCAGGCCAAGAAAGCTGATATTATTTGAAAAATTATGTAAATCAATGGATTCTCAACATGTTCGCCAACTCATGCAAACCGACGTTCGATGGCTGTCAAAAGGTAAAGTGTTAACTCGCATTCATGAATTACAGAAGGAATTAATATTTTTTAATTAAGAAAAGCACAAAAGATTCTGTAAATATCTTCGATGTGAATTTTTGATGGCCAAAACAGAATATTAAACAGAAATATTTAGTCAACTTAATATTGTGAACAGTAGTATGCAAGGTCGAAACGAAAATATTCTAACTTCGACAGATTGTTATTTGGAAAAACAGAGCAAAGTTGGATGAGTTTGGTATGTTTCCTACAATGCACACTAACTGCACTAAGGAAATGATCCCTATCGTGGTTGAGCATTGGATTTCTAACCTGTGGTACTGTAGTCCTTAGTCTTATGTTGTAAATAAACAATCCTCTAATAAATAAATACATAGTGTTTGTTTTATTTTTTATTGTCAAGAAAAAGAATTTAAAAGAATCGTTTTTGGAATCGAAAATAAGGCTAAAATTTTTCAGATACCGCTTCTGATACCCCAAAAAATTTTTCAGATACCGCTTCTGATACCCCAAAAAATTTTTCAGATACCGCTTCTGATACCCCAAAAAATTTTTCAGATACCGCTTCTGATACCCCAAAAAAATTTTCAGATACCGCTTCTGATACCCCAAAAAATTTTTCAGATACCGCTTCTGATACCCCAAAAAATTTTTCAGATACCGCTTCTGATACCCCAAAAAGTTCTGATTTTTCAGATAAGGCTTCTGATACCCCAAAAAGTTCTGATTTTTCCGATTCCGATTCTGATTAATCGTCCCAACACTAGTATTGACGAACATCTCTTGTCAAGGGCGTTTTTACTCTAGAATGAAGTTGTAGCAATGCTCGTAGTGGCCATGACTAAGAACACACATCCTTCTTTCAAATTTCTAAAAGATGATAAAATTATGGTCAAAAGGAATAGAGATGGGTGGTTTATCGGTTCCACTTGTATACCAGAAACCTCACCAATTTTTTGTACAAAAACGAAGCCAATTGGTATAATGCTATTACTACCAAACGGTCATATCCAAAGAAAGCTGATAGAAAAAGTCAGATTTTAATAAAATTCAATTTTTTAATTAGAATAGGAAATAATAAATCTCATTTTAGCGTAGAATATTTTCAGATGAAAAGTAAAAGGAAATATGACATAACACCGTATGTGGTAGGAACTTTAATTTTCATTCAATTCAAAATTGTAAAATAATTTTGTGAAATATCAATTTAAGTCATTTAAAAAAACCTGGTATCAAATTAAATGTTTAAAAATACATTTTGTGTTAAAGGAGATAAATGAAGTCATCAAAACAAAATAGTAGCGAGAAAAAAAAGTAGTTTTCTGTTATTTGAGATATAGTAGAAACACGGAATCGCTGAGCGTAATACAGTAATAATAGGTATCCCAAACTTTTTAGGTATGCATATTGTTACAAAATGTAGGGAGAGCTATCGGGATTCGAACTCACGACTCCGGTTTACGGAGAGAGATGGGATTCATTTTTGCATATTTATACACGACCGAGAAATTATAATAATGCGACTCGAATGACGTCAGGAAAAGAGATAAAAAGAGAGAGTGAAGACAAAAAAAAAGGTTCAGCCGCACGCGAAGAAGAACAGTCGACAGGAAGTTAACGCGACACAGAGGACGAAGGATGCCGGCAAGGAAGTACGTTAGCTGCCGGGTTAAGACGGACATATTTTGAGGACAACTATAGTCAGTCTTCCCGAGTATCTCTGCGCTGAACGGGGAAGAAATGAACAACCGTCGACAAGAAAGTCGCGAGGAAAGGCAGGGGCCTTTTGTAAATGGAATTTGAAGATGGAATTATATCCGCCCTTGGCTTGGGCGAGACGACCGATGTGCGACTACAGTATCGCAGTGTAGCCTTTTGAAAATGGAATTATAGCCGCCCTCGGCTCGGGCGAGACGAGCCTGTTGAAAATGGAATTATAGCCGCCCTCGGCTCGGGCGAGACGAGCCTGTTGAAAATGGAATTATAGCCGCCCTCGGCTCGGGCGAGACGAGCCTGTTGAAAATGGAATTATAGCCGCCCTCGGCCCAGGCGAGACGAGCCTGTTGAAAATGGAATTATAGCCGCCATCGGCTCGGGCGAGACGAGCCTGTTGAAAATGGAATTATAGCCGCCCTCGGCTCGGGCGAGACGAGCCTGTTGAAAATGGAATTATAGCCGCCTCTCGGCTCGGGCGAGACGAGCCTGTTGAAAATGGAATTATAGCCGCCCTCGGCTCGGGCGAGACGAGCCTGTTGAAAATGGAATTATAGCCGCCCTCGGCTCGGGCGAGACGACCCGCTGAACTAAGCGGAGAAATGAAAATGGAATTATAGCCGTCCTCGGCTCGGGCGAGACGACCCGCTGAACTAAGCGGAGAAAAAGTAACCAGCCAGGAATTGTTTTTCCTGAGAAAAAAATGTATTTCAAAACTACATCTGCATCCATTTGTAAGTAACAACCTGAATATCTCTTCACGGACATTCGCCCCCTAGGGCTGTTATATATATGTGTATATTTTTTGTGTAGAAATGAATCCTGCTACTATAGGGATAGGATAGACAACCCCCCCCCCCCTCTTCTTAAGAATATACTTTTGTTTTGATGTTTTATTTCGTTTTGTTTTATAGAAACACTCCCGTTTTTTTTCTAGTATACAGTTTCATTAAATAAATGAATATAAATTTAAATCCTAATGTCTTTTGTCATTTCTTCGTATCTTTTGTTTGTTTCCTGACGGTATTTTATATTGGAGAAATCCCCATCCCATATCATTTGACATGCTTTATTTTGAACCTGGGATAATACGAGCCACTCCGGACTTTTTTTTTACTTTTTTTAAAAAACTTTTTTTTTATCTTTGTCACTTAATGTCTTTCGGTGGTCCCGACCGGCGGCATTCGTGACAATATATAGTGCTGCAAGATTATTTTTTTTAAATACCAAATTTATCTTGGTATCTCAATTAGTACCTGAGTTATGGCCATTCAAAGTTGGTCGGACATCACATTTTGTGTGATACTGAACAAAAGGCCAACTTAATCAGTGTATAACTTAAAATTAAAGCTTTAAATACGTGAAAACTCTTTATAAATATAATGCATAGTTCATTAAAAGAAAGATTATATAGATCGAATTAATAATTCTTAGATATACCCAGTTTTAAACATTGGTGAAAATCACATGCCATCACAAAAAATGTGCAGAAACAATACAGAAGAGCAACTTTGACTGTTCATAGAAGTTTTATTTTAACAGCTAACACATTGAAACTTATTATGATTCATAACATCATACAGATGAAGCAAAAAAATGTTTCATGCTAGAAATAAGAGGTTTTTATTAATTAATTTTATTATTTTGTACTAATTCATAAAAACCTCTTATTTCTAGCATGTAAACATGGCTCGAGGCTCAATTTGGCAGATGGGCAGAAGAATGGGTCAAATGTACACCTTTCCAAACTTTTTGTAAAAAGTTACCCATTAAAGATACTAGCCTGAAACTTTTATACTTGACTAATTTTAGGATAAGGAATTCAAAAAAATGTTGTTTTCTTTCTAATATTTGAAGATTTTGCAGAGTTATCCAACTTTTGGCATGTAAAAAAAATAAAAAGGGATTGCCATCGAAACCTGGAAATCTGTTATAGAAAAGAAGTCAGTGGTCAATTTTTAAACAAAGGCTTATTATAAATTTCTTAAAGGCCTATAACGGTCAGCCGGACTTTGTCAGTGAAGCGATTGAAAATCTTGTTCCTGGTTATTATAATTTTTTTTTTCCTTCGATACAGGTTAAAATAATTCATGAATTAGAGAGACCTCATTCTTCAGTTTTTCAATTATTTTGATCTAGAAACTTTTTGTCTTTTGCACCATAATGTACTGCAACAATCCTAAAATAATTTTAAATGAAAAACATTATCTATACCTAATTAAAATATATAATAGTGGTTGGTGCAATTTGTTTATTCCATTATGCAGGCAAGAAAGTTAGGCAGCACTTGATTCTTATACCAAGAAATTAGCTGTAGAAAATATAGAAGAATTTGACGCACAAATTTATGAATATTTTAAATGTTGATTTTCCTTTCAATTCACTGGAAAAATGTATATAAATCTGTTCACTAACTGCTTACTCATCCCCTGCTACCAAACTTAAGTTACCTTATTATCTCTATATATTCTATTTTATTGTTTTGTCTTCAATTCAACAAAAGAAAACAAGATGACTGATGAAGCTTTCTCCGTTGGTGTTGAACTCATTAATTAATTTAGCAGAGTAGAAAGTGGACCTTGATTTTACTTTTGGCAGCCTCATAACTTTGCTTCCCTTATTTTGTCTTTTAATCCTCACATACCATTAGCGATGTTTCTGACAAAGGGGGAAAAATTGCTGTTTTCTTGGTCGGAATCTATCCACCTAACACTTATCATTGGCTAGTTTTTGACCTTGAAGTGGTATTTTTTAGCTCTTTGCATCAAGTGGCTTCATGCCTTGTCTGGAGCGATTTCTATTAAAAAAAAAAATCTGCTCGTACCTGCTATCTTCCATGGATGCAATACGCATCTTGTTATTCGATCTCTCATTTTGTCAAACCACTTGAGTCAACTGGTCAGCAAGGTTGCACTTTGATGCTATCAACATTACATCCACTGACAGGTCATACTCGACAACTAGTTTCTTAGTTGGCAAACGTAATTGCCTTGAAATTCACTAACACCTCTATCTTCACTGGTCTTGACACACTAATATACATGCACAACATTAGACATCTTCTCAACTGCCAACTTTATTTTACCTGTCTGAAATCCCTATCTTCAAGCCTACATAACTTTTAATACATCTGGGCACCTGAATCCAACTATGCGTCCCATATAACTCTTAAATATTGTTTTTTTGCATTCCGAAGGATGCAAGTTCGATCCAGGCAGACTTCTCTTACAACTTCTCTTTATATTGTTGTACTGGTATGTTATCATTCGTGCAACACCATTATTTAGTTTTATCATTTTTTATTTTTGTATTGTTTTTATCTCTCGACTAGTGTATGACTACCATTAATTTCCGAGCTACATTAAACTCATGAAGTCTATTTTTTTTGTCTTCATAAATTTTAATTCATGCATAAGAATATCATTAATCTTTTTTTCTTTTCTTCAACTGCAAAATTTTTGAAGTAATGATATAATTTTTTTATCACTATCTGCATCGCAGTGTTTCTAATCTGATGAAAGAAAATCTATAATAATTAAAATTATATTTAAAATAAAAATTTACAATTTTTTTTAGTTATAAATGGGAAAATAATTGAAACATTTTAATTATTTTACTATGTGTGTTAAATTAATTTGTACGTACATAAATAATATACGTGTTCAAACCACATTAATCTTGTTAATTCCTATTTATTGTGCTCAATCAAACATTCTTTTATCGTATGTTTTTGTTTAATCATTTGAATATTTATTTGAATTTATCGAAATTAATTCTCTTATTTTTTTAATTTATAGCCTTACTTGTGGAATTATTCTTTCAAATTATTATTCAATTTTTCAATTTGTACATGATGATGCAAAAAAATGACATTTAGCACGTTTTCAGAATTTTTTTTCAAACAGACATAAATTTCAATGATTATTATCCGGCCTTATCTAACCTTTGGACTAGGATCAAGGTGTAGTATCTTAGAACGAAGAGGAGAAAACCGTCCAGATTGGGGGCACTTTTTATTTTTGTTCCACATTAAACCTACCTTCTGTCACATTCAGCCTTCATGAGGAAGTGGGTAAATACGTTTCTCTTGTGACGAACGTATGTACATCGAAGAATTTTAGAATAGACTAACTGCATCGACACGGCATCACCTGAGAATCTCTGTTTTTATTTTTGTTCTACTCGTCCCCCCCCCCCCACACCCTAATATGATTCAATAAAAGAATGTCATTACAAAAATTGGTTTTGCAATAAAATCAATAGGACGTTTTCCAAAATTTTCTATCCTATAAATAAGATAAAATATTTCTTGTGTTTAGTATTTTTAGGGTTTACATGTTAGCTTATTTTTTTTTTAGGGTTTATTTTTGAGGAAGGTGATATGAAAAGTTTCATTTATTTAGATTGATTTTTTTAATATTTTTGAAATGTTTTAAAATTAAATTTGATGCTTCTTTAGAGACGTAGCCGAGGCCGGCGGAAATATGAAAGGGGGGAATAATTCAAACTTTCTTTTGGGGGGGGGGGGGGGGCAAATCTGATTTCTCACAAAATGGACACAAACGATTTGAATTTAGAAGACCTGTTGTTTTTACTTAGAGATAGTTGCAAAATAATCGATTTTTTGCAAGCACACAGATTTATTTCAGGTGCCGAGACCTGCATCTGTGGCGCTGAGATGAGACTTATCCCATACACAACTAAAAGCGATAGATTTGTGTGGCGATGCTCAAATTTGACATGTAGGAAGGTCTCCATTAGACAAGGAAGTAACCCTAAACTCTAACCTTTTATTTATTTATTTGATGTTTAATTTATTTCAATAAATCTATTTAATTTTAACGTGTCCTCAGAAGTTTTATTTTTTGCATTTTAAATTTGATAAAAAAAGTTTGAATTATCTCCCCCCTTTCATATTTCTGCCGGCCTCGACCACATCTCTAAAGAAGCACCTTAAATTCTTCTCTTACTTGTAGGAGGAAGGCAAATAATGGCTGCCATGTCATCGGCAGAAAAATCCAAAGTTATTTTGAAGCTTTTAAACTCATTTCTGATGAGAATGAAAGATTATAGACAAAAGTCTGTGTTGATAAAACGAAAAGGAAAACTATTTACAAAAGTGAAATTGAAATGTGTAATTTGCAGAAAAGTTTTTCACTTAAAACCATAACTTTTTATTGTTATTTTTGTTACTCATTACCCCCCTCCCCTCTTTTGACTTTTTCTCTTAATTTCTTGTAAGAAAATATTTACATTTTCAGAAAGATAATTCAATGAAGAATATGTCATTAAAAAAATCGAAATATTAAATTTAAATCCCATTAATAATTTCTTGTATATATTTTTTATCTCTTAAATTTATAAATGATGAATTTTATTTTGTTATGATAATCCGTTAAAACAGAAAAATGAAGATGCAAGGCGTGTTGGTTCATTGTTAAGAAATTACTTATTTTTGACGAAAGATAAAATAAACTTAAAAACAAAGTGAAATAGAAATGATTGTTGTAAAAGAAAAGTTAGGGTACTTATGCAAATTAGGACCCAAGCTAAAATCGACTTGGCGTCGGTAGTTTCCGGATGTTTACGTAGACAGCCAAAAAATGCTGAAGCACTCATCCAATCAGAATGCGAGAAAATAAGCCGACTACAAGTTAACATTTTAATTGATTGAATCGCGAAATTCATTAATTGGAAATTTAAAAAATTTATCAAAGCGATAATAAATTTTACCTCTTCCGAAGGAGTGATTCAATCTTGTCAGGGAAAATAAAATTGATACCCAAAGAAAAATTTAGTGTAAAATCAAACTTTTTCATGCAAAAAAAAAACCCAGTTATAACGCTAACCCGGTACTTATCTAGATTAGAACACACCCTAACCAAATCGATTTTAGCTTGGGTCCTAATCTGGATAAGTACCTCCTAACCCTAACACCGTTTTAACACTTGTTCAGTGATATTTTTCTTAAAAAATAATTTAGCGTATTAAAAAACACATCCAGCCTCGTTGTACATCGAGCCTCGTTTTGAATTTTTGGGATGTAGGCATCCAACTTTTCATTCGGCCATTTCCGGCCGTCTATGTAAACATCCGGAAACTACCAAACACCAAGTCGATTTTAGATTGGATCCTAATCTGCATAAGTACCCTAACTTTTCTTTTAAAACATTTATTTCGATGTCACTTTTAAAGGGTTTTTTTTTTTTCATTTAATAACAAAATAGACAAAACGACTATTGCATGCTGGTCTTTTTTTCTATTGATTTTTTTTTTTAATTTAAAAAAAATCATGTTGTTGTGAAGTTTAATTGAATTACTTATGGTATCATTTGGTTATTACATTAGTTGAATAAAATTATTTAAAATTATAACTTCAAAAAAAGTTAATTCAAAATATTACGTTTGAACATGAATTGAGAGAGATATGATCTGATATCTGGTATGACAATCTTATTTTACAGGTGTAACCTATTATAAAATGTCTGTCAAGAAAGGTGGGGGTGACGCTTCTATAAGGCTTCATGAAATGATTCAATAATGGTTGAGAAAATAAACTATTGATTCAGTTTGATATTTGTATAGAATAAAGTTACTTTTTTGTGTGTTTTCAGGTGGTGGCGGCAAGAGGAAAGGAAAAAGTAGAAAATGGAAAGAGATTTTACAATTTCCACATATATCACAATGTTTAGATATTAAAAACAAAATTTGTAAGTTTTTATTCATTTTTCTTAATTTCTCTTTTTTTAATTATCTTTTTTGTTGTCATTTGTGCATTTTTGATGAATGTATTATTATTTCTTTAAATGTATTGTTCAAATGATCTATTTTAAAAATGAAAGATAAATTTTGGAATTTTGTATCTTTTAAATATTTCTGAGATGACTTCTCTTTAGTGATCTATTTCCCCTTCGATATCAGTTACTATTTCAATTTGTCTCCTTTCAAAGCTTGAAACTAGCTTTGGATGAATGTGGACGATGTAGAATATTTATAATTATTTTATTCAATTTAATAACATCACTCGCTGGCTGATGGGTTGTGTCATAAATTCCTAGGAATTATAATTTCTTTTTCTACAGTAGCCATGAAGACAGCCTCTTCATGGCTACTGTGGAAAAACAGCTTCTTCATGGCCAACCTGCTGTTTGCTGGTCTAAATAAAGGAGGTATATTAAAATTATTTGAAATTACTAATTATCATTAAACTTGATCATAACAAATAACTATGCCAGAAAGGAGCTAACAAAGAAGGAATTTGAATTGTATTTTTTATAAATAAAGCGAAATGCTCTCAAATGGACTTAATTTTATAAGTAAAATAAATTTACGAAAGATGTTATTTTTTCCAAATAGAATTTTTATTTCAAGAAATAATTCATTGAATTGTCACACATGACTGCCTCTTGTGAAAAGTATGACAATATAATAGCAGTTCTTATTGTTTATGTGTGAATGTTTATAAGAGTAGTGCAAAAGAAACAGTCACAACATTCAGCATAACCATAGTAGGGAGTACACTCAAAATTTTAATGTTTAAGAAGATAAATGAGTTTTACTTTATATTGTGAGACTCAATGTACTGAGTAGTATGAAAAAAAAATTTTGTGAATCCGTCAAATATTGACTCAGATATGCTAATTTGAAATACTGAAAAAACGGCACTTTTTTGGAAAAATCGCCACTTTTTATAACAAATTGGTAAAAATACAATAATCAATGCCACTATTTTGAATATTTGGTTGATCCCTATAGTCTGATAACTTTTATTTTATTAATATTTCATATATTGTATTAGAAACTTTCAAAAATAGCAGGTACGTATCAATGTAATAAAAAAAAAATGTATGGGAAATAGCAAAAATATTCTATTTTGTCACCATATTGTGGACGGTAGCTCCATCAAACAAGGTGAAATGGCACGGAAAGCATGACTTATATAACCATAAAAAGAAAAGTATTTGTCTAAAGTAAATTAAATTTTCACAATAAAATTAAAGTATACTCTTCTTTCAGACTATATAAATAAAGCATTTTCATTTGTTAAGACAAATCCAAGATGGCCGCCTAAAAATGCATGATCGTAGCATTTTCAACTTAAAAAGAAGATTTTTGGTCATATCTCAGTCAATTTTTGATGGATTTCCATGATCTTTTTTTTGTTTTGCTTCTTTTTTAATACTGATAACAAAATCATCAAACATAACAACTATTTATGACGTTTGATTTTCAAGTTTTATTTCAATATTAATTTAATTAGTGCAACATTTGGAAAATCAAATATTGACCGTATAATATACAGTTGACATTTTGGTAGAACATTTAATGTTGAATATATTTTCAATGAATTTACAGTTAGTAAGTGAGTTAGTTTTAATGATTTAAATATAACTGATCAATGGTATCATAGTTGTCAACACTGAAAAGTCTTCCCCCACAAATAGGCACAAGTACAATTTCTCCCAGCACTGCTTCAAATTTAGTAATCATGACATCAGGTTTTTGTGGCCACTGAAAATGCTTCCCCCTTTGTATTAAATAGGTAAATTCTGCATCGTCTTCAGAAATAATTTGTTTAACCTCGTCCGCATACCATTTATCCCTAAATGCAACCGCATACAATTTTCCAACAGATAATTCGATGGATATCTTTTTTTGTTTTGTACATTTTGTTTTGTTAGTTGATGTATTTGGTCTTTTTCGTGTTTTATCTTTACTTTGTTTAGAAACTGAAGAAAAATTATCATTTATTTCTGACACAATGGCTGGTATTTCAATTGAAAAATTGCTTCTAATACAGATAATTAGATTTTCTTTCAATTGGGAGACTGATAACTTTTGTTTATTTCTTGTCAAAGAGAATAATTTGGGGTCAACTTTTGATTTGATGAGGGATTTGTGAACATTTAATTGATTTTTTAGCATCTCTATTTTTTGTGAATCTCTAGATTCAGCTACAAGGTTTTTTTCTACTTGATCTTGATTCGTCCAGATTCCTGACTTCTTCAGTTGCTTTATCAAAGCTTCTTTACGATTTTTTTTTTTTTTATCAAGTTTTTCTCTTTGCTGTTTTCTTTCCAATTGTTTTGCAATACGAATTTTTCTAATGTTTGATGTATGAACACTGTCTTGTGCCATTCTGGACTTTGCTTTTTTTCTTGCTATATTCATATACTTTTGGCACTTGCTTTTTGCTAATTTACTGAGGAAGTTTTTTGTTTTGTTTTTTGTGTACATGATAAGACCTGACCGTCCAGCTTTACCTTTTTGGGGGGCATTTTGGATTGAGCGATCAAGGTCACTGAAATCTGCTTCCGATACTCTGTTGGTTAATGGTGCACTCATCGTCTGATCAAGTAGTGGTTGTGCTGGCAAATAATATTTACCCCCTGGCAGTTGATCTGATAACTGCCGATCAATGACAGGTAGTATTGCATTGCAAAGTGACGATACAGCCTTGAAAGTAAGGTCATCAATCTGAGGGTTTGGCTGAAAAAGCTTATCATATACAACATCCTTTTCGATTGGTGAGTTGGTAAAAGTAGTTGAATGAATTATCTCTTCAGGGTGTTGTGCAAATTGGTGGAGAAGTGTTCTTAACTGCAACCAGTAAGAATTCATTTCAAAATAATGAATGGCAGGATTCTCCAAGATCCTCCACAGAGGTCCACAAAGAACTTTGCCAATTATACCCAGTGCTCTGCATTCTGCAAGAAGACAAGGATTGCTGCAACCATCTGCTATGGCCTGGAGGAGCTTGTTTTGTTTTGTAGTTAAACCTGTAGAAAGGAAATCTGTTATGTGCTGTTGGTGATAGAATAAGGCCCCAGCATCATGAAATAGCACATTAAATCTGTTGTGCTTAAAGGTGATGAAATACGATTTTTCATCAATAGATGATAAATATGCTTTAAATTCAGCAGCATCGCCTGATTTTTCATCACCTGATGTTACCATAAAAGCTTTGGCACATTGGCGTATCAATTCAGAAGCTTGTGGGGACCTGTTACTGACAGTATTTATTGCAACATTATTTTCTTTTTCAAAATGTTCTAGACCATTAATAGATGCTGAGGCCATATTTACAATTATGTGTAAGCCACAGAACAAGCTATTTATCTTTACAAATTCTTCTTTTTTCTCAGCTGTTAATTCATCCCAATTTTCAAAATATTTTTCACCAAAGTTATTTCTGAAATCTTCAAATTTATTGTGATAGCTTTTGTTTACAATATGCCTGTCAGTCATCATATTCTTTATGCTCATCAAAAGCTGACCCACTAAATTTTTGGTTTCATCATCCTTATCGCTTACTGCTGCAGCTAATTCATGAAGAGTCTGTTTCGTAGCATCCAGGAAACTATCAGCATCTCCAGCAGGAAGGATATGATGGCCAATAGACAAGGTATTGCCATCACCTAGAGATACCTGGAAACCTGCATATTCTTCAAAATGTTTTTTTGTGCCATCTAAATGCAATGTATTATTCTCATTGTGCAGCATTTCTTCAGCTGCTTGGGCCTGTGCTAAAATTTGAGCTTCGACAGAAATTAGAGAAGCCAGTGTTTTCTGGGGTAAGCGATCAACATTGATATTAACAAGATTTTTTAAAACTAATTCAACCACTTTATGACAATTTTTAATAGAAACACCCATTTTCATTAAATCTATGTAAACCAATCGAATACAATCATCATATTTACCACCATGAAACAAAGATACACAGCTGTTGAATGAATCATTCAATTTTGCTTGCAATTTTTCATTTTCAGATTCATAAAATTTCAGTTCATTTTTAAGAATGTCATTCTCATTAATTTTCTCTTTCAAAGAATTCTGAAATTTTGATTCAAAATTGAATTGTTTATTTTTATAGTAACTCTTCAACTTTTGTAAGTTCAGTTTATCTTTATTCAAAGCATCTATTTTATCATTCAGTTCTTGACTTTTATTTGTGATATGTTGTAACTCTTTTTCTTTCTCATTTAAGTCAATATCCTTATTTTTTAGATCAGTTGAGAGCTTCTCAATTAAGTTGTCTCGGCGACACAGCTTTCTTCTGATGTTGTGTGGATTAGAGTTTATGAGTTTTGTTTTCAAATCATTTATTGTTTCAATGTACGAATGCTGCTTTTGTTTCAGTTTTAACATTTCATCATTTTTTTCTTTCAGAGACATATTTTCACGACATACTTCATTCATGGTTTCACTTATGTTCTGTAGCATGTCGTACAAATCACACAGCTGATTTTCTAATTCGTTTATTTTCATTTTATAATTTGGGGAATCAGACACACAGGGTTTGTTTTGAGGAGGGTTATATGCTTGTGTCACAAAATCTTGATATGCACTTTCATCCCTGCGTAGGTTTGCGCTTTCTTCATATATTCTGTTCCACTGTGAGCGGACAGAATGTGGATTTAGACATTCACATCCGGAAATGTCTGATATCCATTTGCATGCGAGTGTCCATGGAAGTTTATGAATGATTAAAATTCTGCGTAAATTCAGCATATGATTAATTTTAAATTTGAAGTCTGCAGAAACATGGAGGGTTTCTCCTTCAATAATATTACTGAGGGTGATTTCCATTGAAGCAAAATCCAGGTGTAGATGCGAGACATCTTTATAGAGTGCCTCTACTAATGTGCAAGAGTCATTAGAGCTGTTTTGTAAGAATTTTCTTACTTTCCTGGACACATTGCTTATTTTTTCAGGTATACTACATTTTTCATCAATCAGTTTTAATATTGTCGGAAGTGTTTTTTGAACATTTACACCTTTTGCAATTAAGCCATCAAGCAAGTCAACATATGTGCTGTATGTTATCCTAAGTTCCTCACAACCCAGGTCACTCAAGGAAATTGCACTGTTGACGACAGCGTCCAGATTATCTAGAATCTTTAATACACATTGATCCATTTCTGCTGGAGGAAACTACCAGTCAAGTTTTTTTCTATTTTGCCGGGACCGATAAAAAAAAAAATAATTAATTCATACGGCGATTTTCGCCACGATAAGTTTTATTTCACAATAGACTAAGTAACTACGATGAATTTCTATGCCCATTTAAATGCATTTACGTATTGTTTTTATTGTAAAAAAAAAAAAATACAAATTGTTTTTAAGTACAAATAATTCGCTTGGAACCTCGTTTATGTCTACTTTTTTTTAATATAATGCCAGATTACTTCACAATGTTTGTTTGTAAAAACAATTCAACGTTGCATTTAAATTCGTCGTTACATGTAGCAGTTGAAATTATTGATAATTATTACTGTTGTTATTTTACCGCAAGAAAAACATTCAATTTAATGGTTAATTTAGTGAAATGATGAGAAATAGTCCTAACATTTATTTTAAAAGAATAACGAGGGGATCGGCAAAATAGCCTCTTCCATCGAGTAAAACATATCAAACTGAGGAAATAAACAGAAACATGAAATATTTTATATATTCAATATGTATTGTTTTTTTTTGTTTTTTTGCTATTCATTTTTATTGCATGTAAGTCATTTAATGATTTGTAATTATTTATAAACGTAATCGACAAAAATGTTAACTGTTTACAACATAGATTTACAACATCGTATAAGTCAACTCGTACAACGAAATACTCGCTGCTGTCAGCCAAAGTCGCTCAAAACAAATGCTTTTTACAAGTTGAGCTGAATAACTTTTGTCAAAGAAAACTATCAAAATAAGAAAGTGAAAAGGTTATCAACATTAATATATGCGCGTCGTTCACATTTTCAAGAAATTTCCGATCGTAATTACCTAAAACGGACGATAACTGCTGCTTTTGTTTTGATTTTTTATGCAAATCCTAATGACGCACTGTCTATGTTAAACTATGTTTCATTAGCTACATTTTCATATCGGTTTGTTATGGGTAATCCCCCTGGCTCAACTTGCACTTTTTATGTAAAGATAGGGACTACCAAGTATTTTTCCGTCCATCGTCGACGTGTGGAACGCGTACAGCATCGCGCAATGATTTTTATGGACATCAAATAAATTAACAACGGTATACATGTCTATAAAGTATGAATTTACTGATTAAGTAGTATTTATTTGATATCATAGTTGATTATTATACACGAAAAGCATATTCAATCATAAGAACAGAGGCTCTTAAAAAAGCAAAATTCAATGATACAAATGCGATTTCGTAAGGCTTATGCAACAATGAGCGGACTCCCTAACCATAGTGACAAGATGAACTGTTACTGGCTGTTGTCAATGTTTTTAACTCCTTGAAAATCGATATTTTATAAGAAAAAAACAGTTAACTAAATAGGTAAATGTACCTGGCATTGGCTGGGAATCAAAAGTGTTTTACATAATTTATATTGTTTAAAACGTATTATATAGAATGGATTAGAATGAAATAATGAAAGAATTATGAATGCTTATGTAAGTGATTAATTCATGAGCAATTGTCTTATTGACTCCTAAGGCTGAAAGTATTTGATCTGGTATGTATAAAATCTAAAATTTATGCTTTTGGAATCACCTCGATAAGACATTGAAAATCAATAGCTTTAGAGGAAAACAGTTACATAAGTAGTTTAATGTACCTGGTGTGACCTGGTAATAAATTTTTAAAAATCATATGATTCGAAAACTATAATATAAATGTATTAGAAGTAAATCAAAATTAAAAAGTATTAATAATGTCATCATCATGGCCGTCACTCGAATCAAGTATACGGGTCATCAGGGGCTTCATTTGTGGGTTCTCATATGAGAAAACAGTCCAATGAATAATGTAAATACTATTAATGAACAATCATTTTATTGATTCCTAAGGCAGCTTAGTGTATGCTAAATGAAATCCTCTAATCTGATATTCCATCAATCAAGAATGTAAAAGAAAGTCTTTAGAGTAGCTAATCACCCCCCCCCCCCATACACACACACACAAAATAAAATAAAGTGAAGGTAAAGAGAGCAGCCCTTAGGTTGAAAATGTAGAGTAGCTAACTGTTGTGGCCTTGCAGGTCAGTAATAATCAAGACAAACACAGTGGTACACTTAACAAACGTGTAATAACAAAAGTATTTTACAGAAGTATATGTCATGATTCTTGGGCAATAACTACCACCAGTTTCGGTATTTAATTCCTTCCTACTGCAGGAAGATGTGGCACAAGGCAGGAAGGTGGGGGAGAATCAAGGCAGCCCCCCTAAAGAAAAAGTACTCTGGCCATTTTAAAACTTGTCTGGTCAGCCCTGTCAGCATTTCCTGGTTCGGGCGCCTAAGGCAGTAAACAATAAACTTACTCCACCCTGGGAAGCAGGATCTCCTAGGACAATACCCAACAGATAAAAGCCCACCGAAATGGCCCAATGAATGGTGCCAATTGCTGCTAGGACATTTTGTCATAACTGTATTTATTATGTCTGGGTAAGTCAATTTATTCGAAATAGGTAGATCAGCTTACACCATAACACCCCCCTTTTAAGCCTTTACTTCGTAGGGAGTCAATATCTTTTTCTTATGGAAGTTGGTATTTTTTCTTTTCCTTTTTGATCTTCGTCTTTGAGAAATTACTTGTGGGACTGGTAATTTGAACGTGTCAAACACGATGTCCATTCATTCTTCTGTCTTCTATAGTATCGGAACAAATTGTTCTGCTAGACTGTTGCTTCTTGCATGATACGGCGCAAGTGTGAGGTGTTCCACCGAAAATGACTGAGGGTCGGCTGTTGTGCAGTCTCTCAGTTTTTCAATGCGGTCAGCAGAGAAACGAATGGTGTCAACTCGAACATCCAGATCGATAGGGTCCGAATTACCAGGTGATGGCAGGCGTGATAACCCATCAGCCAATATGTTTTCGGATCCCTTGTTGTAGGATAATCTGAAATTATATCCCTGTAGCTGGATAAGCATTCGTTGTAGGCGAGCTGAGGTGAGAGGTTTGTCAATGATCATGACAAGAGGTTTATGGTCAGTGATAATTTGGAAACCATGACCGTATAAATATGTGTGGAATCTATGTGTGCCAAACACGATTGCCAGTAGTTCCCGCTCGATACATGCGTATCTTTGTTCTGTTTGTGTCAGACTCTTGCTTGCGTATAAGACAGGCATTAAATTGCCAGCTGTGTCTGGTTGTAGAAGCGCTGCGCCTATTCCATGAAGACTTGCGTCACAGTGCATGTAGATTGGGCGCTTGGGGTCAAAGTAGTGAAGTAGGGATGTTTCAGATACTTCACTCTTCAGGTTTTTGAAAACCGTCTGGTGGTGTGGCTCCCATTGGAATTCTGACTCTTTGTGAAGTAAGTCACGTAATACAGTGGTTTTTGAGCTGAAATCCTTAATAAAACGGGATAGGTATGTCATTACACCTAAGAACTGTTGCAGTTCTGTTTTATTGCGTGGTTCTGGCATTTCCTGTAGGTCTCGTACCTTTGCTGGGTCAGGTTTCATCCCAGTATGGGTGTATATATTTCCGAAGAAGGAGATTTCCTGGCGTTTTATCTCGCATTTCTTGGAATTCATTGTGAGGCCCTCTTGTGTGGCGACTTCCATGAGGTGCCTTAGGTTGTTGTCATATTCGCGTTCTGTTGAGCAATATCATCCGCTATACCGCATGCTCCTGTGCACTTAAGTATTCTGTCCATCTCAAGCTGGTAGATGTCGTTTAAACCAAATGGAAATCTTTGGAAGCAGTACCTTCCAAATGGTGTTTGAAAAGTGGTCAGGATCTGGCTTTCCTGGTCAAGCTTTATAGACCAGTATCCTGCCTTAGCATCCAGTTTTGAGAAGTATTTTGCACCTGCAAACCGGTGATTGAGTTCCTCAACTGTTGGAATTTGATGATATGGCCGCATTAGGGCTTTGTTTAGTGCCCTTGGGTCTAAGCAGACCCTTATTGTGTTGTCGCGTTTGGTTACATATGTAAGGGAGCTTACCCAGTCTGTTGGCTCCTCAATACGACGAATGACATTCTGTGACTCCATCTTGTCTAGTTCAGCCTTGATCTTTTCACGCATGGCTATTGGCATTCTTCTCGGTGCGTCTATGTGGCATGGGATGTTAGGGTTGACAGTAAGCTTGTGTGTTTTCTTGAACTCGCCAATGCGGTCGAATCTGTCGGGGTGTAAACGCATCAGATCATTTATGCTGTTGATAGGTTGTTGCTGAACGGATATGGCACAGTTCATTGTCACAACGTTAAATGCTACAGATGTTGGCATGCCCAGTATAGCTGGTCCTGGAGTGTTGACCACATAAAATTGAGTGTTGAGCCATGAGGAGTCCTTGTATTTGCACCTGATGTTTGTGGTGCCATGGCATTTTATTTCAGTGTTGTTGTATGTTGTCAGTACGCATTTCGTTGGGTTTAGTGATCCAGGTATTGGGTTTCCGTCTTCGTTTATGGCGGAGGGGCACATACTGCGGAATATGCGTAGAGGTAGTGTGTTTGCTTGTGCACCTGTGTCTACCTTCAGTTTGAGGCTGTGCGTACCTGGGTGGTCTGTCAATATAACGTTGATATTGACAAATGCTTCATTTTGTGTTGTTTTTTGTTTATGCAGTGGATGTTCACTGTTAATAGTGCTGAATGTGAGGTGCTCCATCGCCGCATGTAGGTTTGTTGTGGCTCGGTCGTCATGTTCAGCAACGCTGTCGACTTTTCGGCCTGTTTCATGTTGTCTGTGCCTTGACTGGCTACGGCTTTTGTGCCAGGATTTTCCTTGTTTCCTGGGTCTGAGTCTCACTGAGAAGCACAATTTGGCCCAATGGCCCATTTTTCCGCAGGAACTGCATATGTCGTTCTTGGCAGGGCAATGCTCCTTGCCAAAACGATGGTCCCGTCCACAATTTTTACATAAGTTGCTGGTATTTCTGTTGCCTTCCTAGCGTTCGCGACCACCGCGATTTATGGTGTCTATCTGTGACAGGCCATGTAGTTGTGTGTATTTTGTTTATATACACGGCTGAAGCCTCATATGTGCGTGCTAATTTCACAGCCTCTTCTATTGTGTAGCCCTTCGGTTTGTTTAACAGTTCTTTTTGTAAGTCCGGTATGGGCGTGTTGGCTATCAGTATTTCTACTAAACGTTCGTTCATTTCATGGGCTGTGAAGTCGCATTTCTTCGCCTGTAAGCGACACCTGTTTAGAAATATGTCGGTCGTCTCGGTAGGCTTTTGTTGGTATCTACTGAGTTCGAGCCTACATATACGGTGGTTGGTTGCCAGTTCCAGCTGCTCTATAAATGCGTTGAAAATTTTGTCGGCGTCTCTCCGGTCTTCGCTTGACATAGACCAACTGTTGTATCTACGAATTCCTTCCTCGCCAGTTGCGAGTAGAACGATAGGCACTTTCTCTTCTTCTTTAGTTCCCTTCGCTGTGAAATAAAGTTCAAAACGTTGTTGGAATATCTTGAATGACTCTGCAATGTTAGGCGAAGAGTCCCAGTCAAGAATGGGAACTGGTATAGATATATTAGCCATAGTAGTAGTAGTGTTGTTATGTGTGTGCGAGAGTTCTGTTCCGAGCTTCGACGAGCGTGTGTGTGTGAAGTTTTACGAAGTTTTGGTTCGAAAAGAAAAAATATAATGTCTTACTTTTATCGTTGTTTTCTCTTACTTTTCTTTATATCTCACCGCTGCCACCATGTCACACTGTGTTTGCTCGTATTGAGTGGTTTATTAGTAGAGACAAACGAGAGATGCGTGTTGTTGGTTTTAAAAATATACATCGAAGCCTTTATTGAAGTGCGCATGCGCGGTTGTTACAAAACTAGAGTTGGTCACAAAACGAAACGATAACATCGTTACAACCGTTTCCGCTGATATATTTTTTAATAGACTTCTTTTCATAAGATAAACAGCTCAAATTTATTTCGTAATGCCGTTACGTCGCATGGTAAAACTTATCTGCCTTCTATCATCATCATCATCATCATCATCATCATCAACCGGTTTATTTGTTGAATCAGGCCACAATTAATCCTCTGATGAGGGTGGGGCCTGATTGTCTAGTCTCAAAATCTAAGTCTTCCTCTCCACTCCTGTCTTTGGCAAGGCTTGATGGAATCCATACCCATGGCCTTCCTATCACGTTTGACTACATCCTCCCAAGTCAACTTGGGTCTGCCAGTGGTGATGTTCTCTGCTGGCATATTCAACTGTCGGACTTTAGCAATCCAGCCATCGCTATGCTCAATGTGACCCAACCAACGCAGTCTGTTCTTCCGCATGATGTCCGCAAGGCTTTTCAAGTCGACCTGTGAGAGCAGGGATTCAAAAGAAACGTACTGTTCAGGCCTCACCAAACAGATCCATCTGACCATTGCCCTGTCATTACGGTGCAGCTTCCTTAGTATGCCAGCAGAGACAGCCCACTTCTGACACATGAGGAGTATACACACCCTCTCGTAGTTGTTGGCAGGTGTTTGTTTGTCAGGATTGGTAGCAGCTCTCTAAACTTTTTCCAGGCACACTTGCAACGTGTAGCTGCCGCGAGTTCACAGCCTCCACCTGATGACAGCACATCTCCAAGATAACAAAAGTCTGTCACTATTTCCAGCTTGTTGTCACCACTATTCAGCAATTAATTAGGGGGGGGGGGCATAAAGTTAAAAAATATGGTGAGTTTATAAAACCACGTCTTTTAATTTCTTTCTGCCACGTTTTTTTTTTCAATTATTGCTTAAGTAAAAAGTTTTGAGGTGGGAGGTAGTTAGGGTGTTAATCTATAATACTCACACTTATAATATTTTTGTTCATGCCTTAACAATAAGATAATTACCTAATTTAAAAGAAGTTATTTATTCCTTTTTCACGTGACACGTAAAGAAAACAATTCAATTTTTGATCAAACGCGATAACATTTAGGATTTATTTTGTTAGATACTTTTTAACTAATATATATAAACCTAGAAATTAACGTATTTCAAAACTTCCTAAAATATTATTTGTAAAAAAACAATATGAATGCTTAACAAAAACTGGTGTGGCATTTTTCATCGCCGCCACAAAGCACAATAAAGGATTGCAAAGTGTCTAAAATTAACCAATCAATCGCAACTATTCAAAAATTAAGAGAATCGTCTGCATGTGTTCATGTTTAAAAATAGTTCACTGCTTATTTTTACCCCCTCCCTGAATACAATATTTTTCTCTTAGGTTTATTTTTATTTTTATTTTGTGAATTTCTTAACCTGATTTAAAACATTTTTCTTTTTAAAATAGAATTTATTTTAAACTGTAGTATCTTATATACTACACTTAATCTTTTCTCGGTACTTCTTTGAAAATTCTGAAAAATATTGCTTCGGTCGGTATCTTCATTTTTAGGGGATCTGGCGAGGCAATTTCTGGGTACACCCTGATTCAATCCCTGTTAAATGTTGCTATAAAAAGAATTTGATACAAAAAGTAAGCAAAGTAGAAAAGAAAAGCATTCTATGTACATCCATCCAACATTTATTTTCATAACTGAATAGGAATTTTACCAATACTTTTATTTGTAACTGTTTACAAAATTGAACTTTTCCATACAATGTAAAATGTTTTCCCATGAGTGGCATTACATGCCATTTTCTCAACGTGTCAATTTAATGAGTATAAATGATATTTTATTAAAGTCAGTTTGCTTATAAAAATGTAATTTAAGTCAGCAAACTTATTTTAATTTTTTTATTTATTTTTTTTTTTTCTCAAGGAAGTAGGATTTCCTGTAAAGATAACTATTATTGGCAAGACACTTAACATCTGTGACTGTTTTTTTGTTCTTCTTTTTTTGAGTGCTTTTTTGCAACAATCTGTCTAGCTTATGTGTTGCCATTTCTATAAGTATCTCATTTTTCAGCTGTCGTGCAAGTGACCATAAAGTCTGACCATTTCTTTTTCTATCCTCATTTCAGAAGGAAGCTGTCTCTTACAGTGTAAATCAATAATGATCCTTATTTTCAGTTTATGCTGCCCCTTCCTATATTATTCTAATGCTTTCTTTGGTAAAACCCTCTTACAATCAAACATTTTGACATTAAGAAATTGAAGAAAAAAACTGATTTAAATTTTTGTTTTTTATTTATTTATTTTAAACCATTTTGAATAAACAGCAACACTATATATAAGGATGGTTCAAAAGTTTGATGTCTCACCTAGAAAGAAGAGGCAGAGCTGAACAATATTATTGTGCTGGCAACACACTATCACTACTTATAAAACTAGTGAAGAATTAGAACATTGGATACTCTATTTTATTTAGATTAGCAATACGTGGGTAGAGAATTTAAAGGGATGCTGTTAAAATGCACCGTGTATTACTTTGGCAACAATGCACGTGTCGGAGAGTACAAGACAGAAAAACGGTTGGGGGAGGCAAAGATATTTAATTTATTAATAGTTTGTCTCCAACAAACTATAAAGATTATGACCAAGACAAGTAAGAAATAAAATTACCTCCATAAATACATTATTCCCACACAAATAAAAAATGCACAAGTTATTCATGAAAAGTTAAAGAATGTATGCACTAATCACAAGACATTTACTTACATTTTTCGTGGCATCTTTGCTGTTCCCAAAGCTAGGTTCTATCTCTAGTAGAGTTGGGCGGTTTTGAAATTTTGGTTTCAGTATCGGTTTCGTTTTTTTTCCCTTAAAACCTCGGTTTACGGTTCGGTTTTTTGAAAAAAGATTTTTTACTATGGAAGCTATTCATTCTCTTGTGTGATGATTAGTTATTATTCAACGTTTAGTTGAATTATGCCACTGTTTCGATAATTTTGTGACTGAATCATTCTCCATGATATGAATCATATAAGTTTTAAGGTGTTGACTGTTGTAATCAAAGTTCTGATACCTTTTCAACAGTTAACTCGTTAAAACAGTGACCAAAGATTCATGAAAGATTTCTGAAGAATAAAACTGAGTTTGAATATACATTCTATCTAATTCTTTAACCCATTAGAAGCTAAAATATAGGATGAGGAGAATGAGAAACATTTAAACAAAAATCTTTAACATCAAAAGATAGCGTTAGAAAATGAGCAGTCACAGACATATGAATCATTAGCTCGGCTGGTCCAATAGTCCATTGTCAAGGAAATGGACTTTATGTCTAACAACTGCCGCCGAATGTCAGTACTGACCGACTCATATAAATCAGGAATTAACATTTCTCTAACATGTCGTCTGGTCGGCAACTGATATACAGGTTGTAGACATTTGACGAAGGATTTAAATCCTTCATCCTCTACAATGCTCACGGTTTGGAGATCTTTGCATATCATTGCTACAAGACTCTGGTTTGCTGCTCTTGTTCTTGGGTTTGATTTATCCTATTTGTCGAATTAACAAAAGAAAACATGTTCTCTTGCTTCACTGTGGGAATTGTGGCAGCAATCTAAAAAAGAAACAAAAATATGCAGGTTTAACTAAAGTAATCATATCATTTAACTTGGTGGTTGGGGGGAGGGGGAGAATCTCCTGTTGAAGTTAACATGCTTGTTTGGTAGTTGGGGATTTCATTTAAAGTTGTTGTTTTTTTTACTAAAAAGCAACAAATTGAATGTTGGTATGCTTTGGGAGGTGGGCATTTTTAGTTCCATAAAAACATATTCATTTACAAACGTTATTAGGGGGGGGGGAGACGGTGGGCCCTATAGTCAAAATATTTTGGCGGAATGGAAATTTATGACCCGCCCTGAAATTCATATATTTCTTAAAAATAAATGGACCATTCCTCATTTTTTTAAATCACCCAGCTTAATCCTTATTATGCCACAGAAATTAGTTTCAACAAAAACAAAAAAAATAATCAATTTTATAGCGTTTCTGTTTTGCAGACATGAGTTTTCTCCCTTTAATTTTCTATAAATAAATAATTAGCTTGGATGTACTGTTGGATTAATGGGACGCATTTGATCGATTTGAAGAAAATTAATTTAAGTTGGGAATTAGTTCAAAACAACTTTTTACAACTTATTTTTTCTTAAACTCAAAATGCGTGAGGTGTTAAATTAAATCAGCAATGTTTTTACAATAATTCTATCATGTTCTGTTATTTCAACCAGGGCCTACAAAAATACGATGTCATGTTGTCTGTCGTATTTCTCTTTTTTTCATTTGAAAATTCAAAATGTTAATGATAAACAAACTGTAAACAAAGATTTCTTCCTACAAGTCAATTAAATGTTTTTTATCATATATTTGTTCAATCTGTCCTCTTACTAATATAACATTTTTGGTAATATTCAATTTTATTCAAATCGGAAAATCTTTTCAACCGTGTTTCCTTGTATATGGTGGCTTACTGTAGTAAAAACACAATACCGAATGATTACGGTTTTAAAAAAAAAAAAACGATTCGGTATAGAGACAAAACCGAAAAACTGCGGTTTTTCGGTAAAACCGCCCATCTCTAATCTCTAGGATGGTGGGTCAGCAATTGAGGAAGAATTCTGGTCTGAATTCCTGATCATGTGGTGGTACGAAATTTTTTATGAGATCTTGTGTTTACAACAAGATTTGGAGATCTTTTTTTGTTGTTGATATTTTGCATAGACGTACTCCCCCGAATATATCCAGATAAAATAATGTAGACTAGCTACTCGTCCTGGGTAGCTTTCACTGAAAACAGGCTTTCATAATCTTCTAGACCTGAAATGAAACACTCACATCAAATCTGTTGCTACGGTCGCTGGAAAATTGGTTGGATTATTCTTCGCTCCAGAAAGTATCTCACTTCTGGCGCAATTCTCTACCTATATAAGTGTCAAATACACTAGAGTACTGTTGCCACATCTAGAAAGGTGCCACTTGGAGCACCCTTTCCTGCCTTGACAGTACAAAATCGACTTCTCTAAATCTAGTGGGGAATGTCCTCTTCTCTTCTTTACAGCCTCTTTCTCACAGAAGAGACGTTGCTAGTCTTTCTCTACTCTATCGTTATTTTCATGGTAGGTGCTCAAATGAGCTCCAATCTATGGTTCCCCTTGTAAAACATTCACAACAAAAACTCGTCTAGCTACAACCACTGTAAATAATTTTCCTTTCTTCCTCTGTGTACCTAAACAGAACTTCCAGGAGCAAAGTTTTTTTTCCTAGAACTACCCGTCTGTGGAACACAATACCATGGAGCTGCTTTCCAGCTGACTACAACATGGTCGTTTTCAAGTTCAGTGTAAATCAAATTCTTGTTGAGCCATCCTCTTGAATAATCAAATTCTGCCCAGTTTCAACCATCGTTACCATTCCTCAAGGTGTTATCGCATTGTCCACCTGAGAAACTCATTAACCATTAAATTTTAATTTAAAAAAGCAAATAATTAGACTTTCTGACTAATTTGTTCTTTTTTTAGAACCGAAAGTAGATTAGATATATTTCTTTATCTTAAAAAATCTATTATCAATATTAAAATTGTAATTGTTTTTGTTAGAGATTTAAAATATAGACGTTATCTCATTGTCCAGCTGACAAACTCATTAACCCTTATCTTCGAGTGGCCTTTAGAACTTGGTGACGCGTTAATACATACAAAAATTGTAGCCTTCACCGAGCATGCAACGGGTTCAGCAATTTCCCAGCCAAACTGACTCGTCTCTTCGTCGTTTGCTTTATATTGATCACCGAGAATGACTGATTGGTTTGACAATTGAGTCAACATTTGCATGGCCAGTCAAAACTGCCTAATTTGCAAGAGCTACTTGGCTAAATTGCGCATGTCGACAGAACACATACATTACTAAATGGCGCTTTAGTGTATGTTGTCACGTGTCCTCTGTGCAACAGCCATATATAAAGAAAAATTACTTTTGTAGACTCAACAAAATTTTTTTTAGATTCTATTTCTGCTAACAGTACAGGAAATAGAAAATAGATTTTCTATAAATTTTGTTATTTGGATTATTCAGATGTGTAGGATTATTATAGATGTGTAGTCTTATTCAGATGTGTAAGATTATTATAGATGTGTAGTCTTATTCAGATGTGTAGTCTTATTCAGATGTGTTGGAATATTATAGATGTGTAGTCTTATTCAAATGTCATTCAGACAACTGTTCTCATCTTAGTTGTTATTCTCACACTGTTTCAACAAATGTCTTCAAATGCGCCAGTGAGTCTATAGATGTCTTTGAAGTTATTTTCTTATAGATTTGAACTTTTTTTTTTGTATTTATGACAAGGATGTTTATTGCTGATTGAATAAATAAGCCAATTTTTTCTTTTAATTCGTGTTTTTAAATAAAAAAATTTAGGTTCAATTATACTATAGGGGCCGTTGAATTTTCTCGCCCATTTCGTTCGGTATTCACCCAAATGTTCGATAAAATCGATTTTTAGGGTGAAATGATACATTTTGTCCTGACAAAAAATTCTAATTTATTTTTTAGCATATATCAAATTGAACTTTTATGCCACATTTTTACCCATCGCCTTTTCGGTGACATTTTTTGTTATTCTTAAATTCACGACTAGTATGTTTTAACCTTCTCATGTTTGCTGTTAAATTCGGTTAAAACTTGCTTTTGTAAATAGAATGTTCAAAGTTTTTTTTTGTGTGTGTAATAAAATGTTAAAGCAGTAAAAAATATCTTTAGTCCAAGGAAAAAACAATAAAAATCAACATGGCTGCTAGCGATTAAAACCTGGAATTAAAGTTAGATTCTCAACACTTTAAAAAGTAAATTAGAATTTTATTTCAGGACCAAAAATACAATTAAGGCCAACAATCAGTTTCATCCTAAATTTGGGCGAATACCAAGCGAAATGAGCGAAAGAAAACAGCGACCCCTATTCTACAATTAAACCAATGTTTAAACTTAATTAAATTAAAGAAAATATCTTAAATTTTAATTTAAAAAAGCAAATAATTAGACTTTTTGACGAATTTGTTGTTTTTTTAGAACCGAAAGTAGATTAGATATCTTTCTTTATCTTAAAAAATCTATTATCAATATTAAAATTGTAATAGTTTGTTCTTGTTAGAGATTTAAAATATAGACGTTTCCACCTTTTTTATTCAAATTTTTAATTTTAATGAATGTTTTTGCCCGACCTAGGAAAACCTGCTCCAATTAATTTTTCGGGGGAGGAAAATTTGATCCGATATTTCTTTCAACTCCCAAGGTCTAGGCCAGATATTTTGTATGAAATTAAATGGATCTCTGAATTGTTTATTGACAATTTATTGATATTTTTTGGGCAATTTATGAAAAATATTTTTTTTATTCAATCTTTAAAAAATAAACTTCAATGGGTGTTTTTTTCGCCCCAAGTTGTACTATAGAACAAATGGATAAATCGATTTGTTTGAAATACTAGCGCGTTTCTCTTTATAAATAATAATATACATTATACAATTTTGTAACTTCTGCACCCTATAGATCGGTATTGTCTTGGCCTTTGGGGCTTGATTTACGCTGGTCTATGGGACTGTCCTGTGCAGTTCTAGGAGGTCCACCCTCCCAGACTTTGCCTTCCCTCTTTGGGGAGGAGTAAGTTTATTGCTTACTGTCTGAGGCGCCCCTACCTGGGAATGCCGACGGGGCTACCCAGGCAATTTTTAAAGGCCGGAGTGCTCACCTTCTCGGGCCCAGGCTTTTAAAATCCCACTTTCCCGACCTTGTGGGAGGAAGATAAATAAAATAGTTACGTTTGTAACTTCTTGGCATTTTGGCCAAGATCAAAGTGTAGTATCTGTTCCGATGGATACTAAACCCTATAGACTGGTATCGTCTTGGCCTTTGGGTCTTGATTCCGCCGGTTTGTGGGTTTGTCCTGCACAGTTCTGGGAGGTCCACCCTCCCAGTCTTTACCTTCTCACATTTTAAGAATGGTCAGTTTATTGCTATCGCTTGAGGCGCCCCTACCAGCGAATGCTGACAGGCGTTGTCTTTAAATGTCACAAATACCCCCACTTTCCCCCTTCCACAGTGGGGTTTCATGCCTAAGGGTGGATGCATTCTGTGAATATAATTTTAATTCCCTGAATTAATGTTTCCCGGGATGTATTGCCCTAAATACAATCTGTTCCGATGGATACAACACCCTATAAACCGGTGTCATCTTGGCCTTCGGGTCTTGATTCCACCGGTTTGTAGGTTTGTCTTGTGCAGTTCTAGTAGGTCCACCCTCCCAGGCTTTGTATATATATGTATGTATATGTATGTATATATATGTATATGTATATATATGTATGTATATGTATGTATATGTATGTATATATATGTATGTATATATATGTATACGTATGTATATATATGTATACGTATGTATATATATGTATATATATATATGTATACGTATGTATATATATGTATATATATATATGTATACGTATGTGTATATATCTATATATGTATGTATACGTATGTATATATATGTGTATATATATATATGTATGTATATGTATGTATACGTATGTATATATATGTGTATATATATATATGTATGTATATGTATGTATACGTATGTATATGTGTATATATATGTATGTATACGTATGTATATGTGTATATATATGTATGTATACGTATGTATATGTGTATATATATATATGTATGTATATGTATGTATACGTATGTATATGTGTATATATATATATGTATGTATATATGTGTATATATATATGTATGTATATATATGTATACGTATATATATATGTGTATATATATATGTGTATATATATGTGTGTGTATATATATATATGTGTGTATATATATATATATATATGTGTGTATATATATATATGTATGTATAATGTATATATATATTTAAATGTGTCTATATATATATATTTAAATGTGTCTATATATATATTTAAATGTGTCTATATATATATATTTAAATGTGTCTATATATATATTTAAATGTGTCTATATATATATATTTAAATGTGTCTATATATATATTTAAATGTGTCTATATATATATATTTAAATGTGTCTATATATATCTATTTAAATGTGTCTATATATATATATTTAAATGTGTCTATATATATATATTTAAATGTGTCTATATATATATATATTTATATGTATATTTATATGTATATTTATATGTGTATATGTATATATATATTTATATATATATATGTATATGTATATATATATTTATATATATATATGTATATGTATATATATATATTTATATGTAAATATTTTCTTTGTCGTACAAAACTTTAAAATAGCATTGAAGAGACAATATTTATTATTCATAATGAATTTAAGAAATTAAAAAGATGAAAGGGCAGCTGACCGGTTTCGTACCTCGCTCAACAGAGCCAAATATCGAGGTAATGTATAAAAAATATAAAAAGATGCTATGAGAATTATAGCGAGGGAAAGGGGTAAAAAAAAAAATAAAAAAAAAAATATTAAAACATCAAAAAAAAAAAAAAAAATGAAAAAAGAAAAAGAAAAAAAGTTCAGTCAAATAGAAACAACATTAAGCCCGAGGAGATTTTCTCTTTGTTTGCAAAGAGAAGGTCTCAAGGACTTAATATAAATTGTTTCTAAGATCTTGAGATGATAAGGGGAGTGCGACTTACTAAGAATGGAGAATAAGTCGACACTGAATTTAGAGGCACAGGTGCGATTATTTATGAGATGTTGACCTATCGACGAGCCATAAGTATTATTCAAATCATCAGTTGGTAAATAATTTCCATTGCGAATTTTTGTGGGCACGTGTTGTTTGACCCGGATGTCCAATCTCTGTGACGTCATCCCGACGTAGTGCATACTGCAACTACATTTAAATAAATAAATAATGGAATTATTATGATGTGGGGGAAGGACATCTTTTCGAATAGAAGTTAAGATTGGACGAGAGGAAAAAACAACACGCGTATTCGCAGCAAAATAACATTGTTGTACAGACAAAGAGATTTGTTTGGCGAATCTATCACTAATATTACCAAGCCAAGGTAGGCGAAGGTAAATAGGGCATCTGTCTACAGAAGCTGGTTTGCTTTTGTAAAAATGTAATATTTTTGTTTTAATCGTAGATTGTACAATGTCTAAAGGATATCCATTGTTACAGAGGGTCTTAGTAATAAATTTAATTTCTTCATCCAGCTCGGTCTTCGAACAAATCTTTAAGGCCCTATGGGTAAGGGTCTTAATAAGATTAAATTTTTGTTTTGTGGGACAAAATGAGTCCCAACGAGTATAA
>OY744533.1:39994843-40244843 GCA_963556195.1 Sepiola atlantica
ACCTGTGATGTCTAGGGACAAGATCCTGGTGATTAAGCATCTCATCATGAAGAGGTCATGCAAACAGCACTTTAGCCTTTACCTGGGCTGGATAGGAGGTTGGAATGGAGAGGCTAGATCCGATCAATCTACTAGTCACTGCAAGCCCTAGCACCTAGCTGTTTGTCTTTACTCTTGATCAAACATCGAACCCTAACTTATAGGTGCTAGAAGGTGGTTGGCAGAATAGAATTTTGACCACTATTAGATTGTAGTGTATAAGGACCTGAAATTTTACACCCATCTTTCTCAACCAAAGTGAGTGGGTTTCCCCCTTGATAAATTACCAACATAAATTGGATGATGGAGCACAGGACCAATGAAGAAACAACACAGATGGCTAATTAAAAAAAAAAAACTTTCTCAATCAGATTATTTAAATAATGAAACTGAAAATAAAACTTTCCCAATATAAAGTATAATACTAGAATGGATGGATGGACAAAATTAAGAATCTATCACCATTCTTAATAGAACAGATTATATCTACAAACCCGGTCCCTATAATGGGAAAAGAAAATCCCTAAAAAAAATTGACAGAAATAAATAAATAAATTAAATAAAATTCAAACTTATTAAAAATGAAAAACTTCCATAATATTAAAATATCTATCACCATCAACCCTAAATACATCTCGAGTTGTAAGAAATAAAAAGCTGTCTCTTTATTCGTAGTTGAAATTTAAAAAATGAACTGAAAATCTAATGGGGGAAAAGAAATAAAAAGGATAAGAATTAAAAATAAAAATGAAATAATATCCACTGACACCTCCATCATAAATTTTAATTTACCTAAAATAGCAGAAAAGTTAAAGATGGATAAGTTAAGGATAGGAAAAGTTAAAGATGGCATAGAACGATAGAACCTAACCTTCTGAGGTGTTTGGGCATCCTTAGAATAAATGCAGAGGACAAAGTGTGAACAAAAAGATTCCAACTATTCAGCAAATAAGAATAAGCATAGTGTGGAGATTGCAGAGGTGACCAACCTGTATATTCAAAGCATTGAGATAAATGGAAGAGAGGAAAAGAAACCCTCTTTCCCAAATCGAAAAGGAAAATCACTCAAAGCATGTTAGATAATGCAAATGAATTTCAAAGAAATGACATCCAGCCAAACTGCAGGGGTGGCAAGAATGGCAAGTTTGCCAAAATAGCAAAGAGACCAGAAGACAATAAGTAGAGAGCTCTCATCGAGAATCAGTTGTGACTGGCCCTAATTTCAAGAACAGCTGGAAAAAGAACTCTTAGATGAAATTCTGCCAAAGAAATCTATACAAAATGCACTAGCCACTGTCCAGGAAATATCTACGAACAATCCTAAGTCCCAGACTTCAGTAAATCCTAAAAAATAAAGTTCACATAGATCATTGATCGGCCCATCAGTTCTTAAACTGGATAATTGTGGAAAACACACATCTCAATTTAAAAAAAAAAAAAAAAAATAATGAGAAATTAAAAAATATTACATCAACCAAGCTTGAACCTTCCTCCTAGTTCAAGGCATGTTTAACCAAACAAAAAGTTGAACAGAGATGATAACAAATAAAAAATCAACCAAGAAACTGCTTAACATCAATTGAAATAAAAAATAAATTTACTCCATTAGAAAGAATGGAAATAGGAAATTCTAATTCTACAAAACTAAAAGTAAAAACTCCACAAAATTATAGATAAGAAAACCAATAAAAATAAAACACTCTGTAGTGGAACTACAAAGGAATCAGAAACAATTATGAAGAACTTCTACAACTATTGATGAATATAACTAAACCAAATTAGTATGTCTTCAATAAACGTTCCTCAAAGACATCCATCCTAAACACATGGCGATACTGAAACTAAGCCTGGCAAACATGCGACTGGGGTCCACGACTGGGGGCGGACATGTGAATACCAAAATTACTACTAAATAATTACTGAGGAAAGTTTTAGTATGGAATGTATTAGTAATGTCCAGTAATTAGTTAATTGGCAACTATACACATTATTAGGAAGCAGCTTAGAATTATTGATTGATTTTCATAAAATCAAATATAAAAAGAACAAAAATATAAAAGAACTAAATGCACAAGAATCACTTTATTCACCATGAATTGGGCAGATTTTAGATATTTCAAAAATCATGAGTCAATTGTATTCTACATGAAGCATCCAAATCTCCTCTCTACCAACTGATCCATGACCTTTCTACCGACTGGAGGGGAGCTGGTCTCATCGTTCCGGAGTAGACAGGATGAAGACCAGAGTCAAATCTCTAAAATCATCTTGCGACCAACACCGTCTGGCTTGCCTTCAATGCAGTGCGTGGCTAACAACCTTGCCGCTATCGGCTGTTAGTAACCTGGTTGATGACGATTGCCTGAGATTCGCTGTAGCTCTGCGCACAAGTTCTAGAATTTGCAGCAGTCACAGGTGCTGTTGTGGCCAGCCGGTCGACATATATGAACTCCATACCCTTTCGTGTAGAAGGAGTGCCAGCAGATTTTCGAGACAGAAAAGATGAAATGTAGTATTAGAACACATACTACACTTTTCTTTCTTTTTTTTTCTTTTTAAAAAAATTAATATTGAATAAAGTTCAGTCTTAATTTGAATCAGATCGTGTTCCTTCCTTTAGAACAAAAATGCAATTTTTTAAGTTTCTAAAACTTATTTTTAAGCTAGCATTTATTTTCGACTACTGCATGCGTTTTTTTTTTTTTTTTTTTTTTGTCATTACTATTTAAAAAATTAAACTGGCGTACCAAAAAGTAAAACTTTTTTCTTCAAACTGAAGGGGACAGTTTCTTTTTTTTAAATTTTGACTGGTATTTTTGTATTTTTAATTACTATTGCATTCTTACACCTGAAAAAATTGTTTGTTTACTTTTTACAAAGATTTTTTAATTCTGGTTCTACTTATGTAGATTTGTTATTAAGTTAAAAACTTCAAATTTTGAATAAAACTGTCATTTGTTTTTATTTAAAATTTAGTCCAAACATTTTTGTAAGAAGTAAATAAACAATTTTTTTCAAGGGAATATAAAAACAAAAATCGAGAGTTTACCAAAAATAAACTTTTGATTTCATAATCGTTATCGCTGAAAGTTGTGACTAAATCCGTTTAATTTCTTATTTAAAATAATACCATAAGATGATATTTCAGTTCGATCTGACGGGCAGAGATTGCCTTGAATATGACGAAAAGGTTGCTCCGCTGACGTGCCTATTTCTAGAAAAGCAGCAGCCGTGAGTGTACTTGCTTGTCCGTGCCTGATTTAGCTGTACACAAATAGTAAAACCCGTTTACAAACCAATAAATATCAATCGCCATTTACATTCAACCACAGTCGCAACATTAAATGATGCTGTCAGGAAACTAATAAAACGGTAAAGACCTGGAAAAAGTACTTAAATAAAAAGTACTTAAATAACCTCTGCATCTTGAATAATGAATCTTAGACATCCCATCTACTGGTTCCTATTACCATGACAGTATGCGACCCTCCAAGTTATATGCATTATTGTAGTCATCACAGGCAAGCGCGAACCTACGCCCATTAAATTACGGGAAACAATATCCGCATCACGAGAGGGTTGAATTATGCAAATTAGGTGCGCTTAGCGGCGAAGACGGGTGAATAAAAGGAGGGTTTTTTTTATCGATGGAGTCAGTTTTGTGGTGAACATCGCATCGTTCACATGCGTGTCGATAGAATGGAAATAAAAGAACTTTCAAGGAATGAAGGAATAATTTATTGTCTCTTAATCAACTCTTTATTTCAAGACCGGCTGCGCTTTAGCAACTCTGTGTTTCATGGAACGAAGGAATAATTCGTCGTCTCTTTATCAACTCTGTATTTCAAGGAATGAAGGAATAATTTATTGTCTCTTTATCAACTCTTTATTTCAAGCTTTTTCGGCTTTTACTATAGCAAAGGTATGTATACCCAGTATAAAGCCATTTACTGGCGAGGGAGACGTAGTTGCATGGCTGAAAAAATTGAGGTTTGTGGCGAGACTTCAGAAGGTGGATGATATGGCGAGCCTGCTCCCATTATATCTGGAGGGGGATGCGTTGTCCCTCTCCTTGGAGATGAACGAGAGTGACCAACTGCACGTAGAGCAGATAGAGGCCCGGTTAAAGGAGGCGTTTATGGACGGCGCGTTCACAGCTTATAGAAAGTTTACCATAGTTAGATGGACTGGCGAGCAGGTGAACGTTTACGCGAACAACATCAGACGGTTGGTCGGACTAGCCGGGTTCGAGAGCGTTGGATGGAAAGGTTTGTCAAACTGGCTTTTGTCACGGGATTCCCTGATTCCATCTCCATCGGACTCAAACAGGCGCCAAAAATTGAGACTTTGACTACGGGAGACCTAATAGTGCGAGCAAGAGTGCTAACGACAGTTAGGGACCAAAGCAAACATGTGGTCGCAGTCGTGCATCCATCCCGCAGTAAAGCCGCAGTTCCCACCAAGAGCTGCCCCAGCGCTGGTGTAACCTGCTACAAATGTCACGGCAGCAGGGGTCACATAGCGAGAAACTGTTGAAGACATGAAACACATTGCTACCAATGCGGCAAGGTTGGACACTGGGCCCAGAACTGTTCGGGAAACGAGCCAGGGGACGAGGCATGAGCGCCAGCCTTCTCCCCCGCCAGGATGTAAACACGGCACTCCTGGAGGTTATCGTCCATCTTGATGGAATGCAGTGTTCGGCATTAGTTGACACGGGCTGTTCACGGACAATAATAGATGCGAATCGATGCCGATCCTGAAAGATGGCAATGGTGGACATCATTATTATTGGAGACGCTTCCCGTGCATGCTGCAGCAGTGGAGTGGTCATCATTTCCACAGATGAAAGCAATTCTGTCGAGATCGATCTTCTGGTGGTCCATGGTAGAACACTGGGATTTGATCTGTTATTGGGGATCTATGCGATTAAGGCGTTGGAAGGTATCACTGTGGGGCCTACAGGATTTGGATTGAATGTGTGTCTCCTTGCCATGAAGGCCATCGTCAGCACGGTGCTATTGCAGGAAGGAGCCATGGACCGCACAATATCTGCTTACGTCGATGATATCCTGGTCGACGAAGACGCCATACCCGCGTTTCGTGTCAGGGAACATTTGGCTCGGTTTGTACTGGAATGTAAGGACCCAGAGCGGTTGGGGGACGGTACACGCGTGCTGGAATTAATGGTCTAGAGGGAGCGTGGCGTCTGGCACTGGAAGTGAGGAAACACGGTTCCAGATGTTCCCGATATCGTGACACGGCGAATCGTGTTCTTGTGTGTGCATGGCTTCGTGTGGCATGCAGAATGATTAAGAGAAGAGTCAGTTCGATCACAAAAGGCTGGGATGACAAAGTGACCGACTCCTTTCTCCGGAACATGATGTGCGAGACTGTGGATGAAGTAAGGTGGAGTGATCCAGCTTGTGGAGACTGGCTAAGAAGTGAATGTGTGGGTTGATGCCAGCTCGCTAGCAACTGGGGTTGCATTGGAAAGACACTGGACAGTGTTGGAGAACGCTTATTGGCTGCAACCTGAGAACAATGCCCAGCATATTAATTTAGCCGAACTGGACGCCGTGTTGAAGGGTATCAAGTTGGGTCTTCAGTGGCAGAGCAAGGTATTGCACATAAAGACCAACTCTGCGTTTGTGTGCCACTGGGTGTCGGGCACTCTGAGAAAGCACGAGTTTGCACCAAGACAGCCAGTGAGATGCTAATTAGGAGACGGTTGAGCACACTCAAAGAGCTGGTGATGGAGTACAAGCTCTCGTTGGTTGCATCGATTCAAAACGTAGTCGACCAACTGATGCGCGTGCCACAGCGGTGGTTTGATGCAAGGGAAAGGGGGCCCGAGCCCCTGATCGGTGCTGTACACGTAGATGAGCTGGACACGGCCTGAATCATGGCTATTCACAAACGCAGGGAACACCCAGGATTGTGACAAACTACTTATTTCACCAGAAGAGTTTTAAATTGCTTAAAATATCTCAATAATGGCATATATAGAAAGAGCTTGATGATCTAAGAAACAATCTTTTTAAATTTTTTAAATCTGACTAAAAATAAGGAAGTTATGACTATTTTTGTGCCTCGCACGATTGGATATTTTCTTCTCTTTAAGACCATATGCGTTTTTTACACTAATTTTTCAGTAAAAATGTTACATCTTTGTTAAAACACAAGATTAAGCAATGAAATTTATCATATAAGTGTATTTTTGTACAAGGAATCAGAATATGCCACTGAAAATCTCCAGAAATTAATGGTTTTCAAGTACTCTGCAGTAAATGCACATAAATATGCTGCAATACCTTAAAAAATACCATGTATTCATTAAAAAAAAGAAGTTAGAGAACTCAAAGTTGAATTGTACAAGAAACTGAAATCTAATACTAGGACTGTTTAAAAATGAATATATTGCAAGATTTCTTTAACATTATTGTAGATTAACACTTTCCACTAAATCACCCCCTTGCCTCCCCAAAATATGAGATTCTACTTTTTTTTAGGCAATTACATGTTAACACACTGAAAAACTTGGCAGAAAGAAAGAAACAAAAACAATTATTTTAGAATTTAGTTTCACATATAAATTTAATGTAAAATAAACTCCCATTTCAGGGCCATTCTAGCGTTTTAGAGCAATTAATCATTTTTTTCTATGGGAGATAATTTTACGTTAAATTTATATGCGAAACTGATCCCCCCCCCACTCTAAATTCTAAATTATTTTTTTGTTGTCTTTTTTTCGCCAAGACTTTTATGATGTTCACACGTAATCGCCTAAAAAGGTAGAATCTTATTTAGTTTTTTTAATTGGCGACTAGAAAGTCATTACTACTAGAAGTTCAAAAGTTGAGTAAAAAACAGTATTTCTTGAAGTTTTTTTTATAAAAGAACCACAAACAGTTTTTTTTAAACACAAAAAATATTTTTGTTTTTTTTATTTCAAAAGAAGTTCGTAAACGAATTTTACAAAGTTAAATGTTTATAGCTGCTGCTGATTGATTTTTATATCAGCAATACTAGCAGTCATTGTTGACTTTCGCTCAAAAAGGGACAATATCAACTTAGTGTTTCAAAGAAACAAAGGAATAATTCGGCGTCACTTTATTGACTCTTTATTTTAATTATATATTGAAGGTCCATACCGATCTGTGCAAAATGCTGCATTGCGCAAATTCAGTGAAGAACATATTACTATCAATCACAGGACATTTAAATTACTCTAAGAAAAAGCATGAAAAATCATTCAAGAAGGATAGTTGACAAAATTATCTAAACCAACTTAATTCCTCCACCAAAAAACGCTGACAATCTGAAAAATAAGCCGGAAAGTTCTGGTAAAATTCTTTATGGATTTCTCTAACAGTTACCATAAAATCTCTGAACTACCTCCTTAATATTATCAATGATATTTGAATAAATGGTAGATTCTCGGAGTCATGGAAATCATCAATTATCACCCCAAACCAGGGAAAAACAGTTCAAAGTAGAAACTTACTATCTAATAGCATGGACAAATGGAGCATATGGTCAACAAAAGTTTGGTTTGATTTCTTGAATCCAACACGCTTATCAACTCTCAATGCAGCTCAAGACGGAAAAGATCTACGATGAATCATGTGGTCAGATTGGAAACCTCCATAAGCAACACCTAATGGCAATATTTTTTTTTATTTGAGAGGTGTACAAAGTCACCTGGAAGTATTGTATAACGAATAACCTGCACAACCTGAAACTGAAATAAAGGTCTTTCTTTCAGACAGGTGTCCGAATCAGAACAAGCCTGTCGGACAATCAAAATTCAGAAAAGTCCCTCAAGGAAACATACTATCAGTAATTTTCTTCAATCTAAAGTCAACAGCATCACCAAACGCCCTAGCTCTAGACTATTTTTATGTCGATGCCTTTTGGCTAGTAGCAAAATGTAGTATCTGTTCTAATACACTACTTTATCTTTTTTCTCCTCGATCAGTGAAGGAGAAATCTTAGTTTTGATGTAGATTCTCTAACCTTCCTTTCTATAGGGAACACAGACATTGACATTTATAGAAATAATAACAAAATATTTTGATGTAATGCTTGGTATTTTTATTTTCATCATTTATTTTGTAATCATTGAATTATTTTTTTTCCTTTTCAGCATCTGTATGAAGTTAGTTCTGATGAAAAACGTCCTTCGAAAGCTCAAATGGTATTCAACGATTACCTTAGTTCTGAGGTAAGACATTTTTAGATAGGGTTTGTAACCATTTACATTGACTCCATAAACAACTGTTATTTTCTTCTGAAAACAGTCTATATTCAATATCAAATTAGCCTTGTTGACTCCTATCACATTTTGATTTCTTTGTAAATTAGCTTTTTATTTAAATAATTTGCTCCTTTTCTAATTCTGAGAGTAGTGCTATTACTTTCATTTTTCAGTTACAACAGATGCAATGATCCGCTTTCACAATTTTATTCTTCAGGTGAGATGAAACTTGTACCAAGCCATGTCTTAGAGATTAAATTCTTCCTCTTAGAAATTTCACCATTTACATTTGAAATTCCTCGCATTTCCACAAATTTCTAATTAATCATCTTCCCTTTTAGTCTATTTCACTTTCTAAGTAAAAAACTTTTTCTTATCTATTTTTATTAGATTTTCAATGTGTTTTTTAGATTTTATAAAAAGTATTTAATTAACTTATATCGTGCTTTTTAGAGATTATTGTTAAATTATTTAAATTTATAGGTTTTCTTAAGATAAAAATTAAAGTCTAAAATTTATTCAAAAGGAAATTCAAATTTGAACCTGTTTGAAAAGAAATGATCATAGGATTGTTTTTGTAGGCATACCATTTAAATGATTGTTTTTGTATGTTGAATATCCGGGCCTTGTAGACCGAAAGTCTCACCGGGCAAGAGTGAGGCATACTTGACACACAGATGTGCATTTGGCCAGAAGAAACAAGGCACAGTTGATTGTTGATAATAAAATAATTGTTGATTAATTCCAGGCCACCTGCAAAGGTTACCCATATCCAAAGGTTAACTGCAAACTGGAATACCCAGTCACTAAATAGATGCCCTAGGGAGTGTGGCTACATTGACAGCAATGGCCAGAATGGGTGTTTGCACGTGGATATCAGAAATCGTTATATAATATAACATCGACAGTCGACTAGCATGCGTTCCAGAAAATCTCTTTGTCAACCCACATGCACCTCCTTCCACACTAACCCGCACTTGTTCACTGCTACCAACAATAAAGATATATCTTCATATTTTTATACATCAGTGTTATCGTCATTCTTTTAAGCACAGCAGAAATACAACGTGTAGCATACCATTTAACTGATTGCTTTATGTAACGTATCTGTACCCAATTTCGAACGCGTGTACCCAATTTTTAATAATTCAAATATTTCAAAATTAGCATACAATACAGACATTATATCCTTACTACCCTGAAAATCATTATTTAATATAATGTTGTTTTTGTTTTTTTAATGTTTTTTTTTATTGTTTGTTAATTTTGAAATATTTGAATTATTAAAAATTTTGTACCGTCAGAAATTGGGTACACACGTCTAAAATTGAGTACAGATACATTAGGCATACCATTTAAATGTGTGAAATGTCAAAATATAATGAACATAGTTTGATAATTTATAAAAAAAAAAACAAGACAAGATAAATTTTCAAGTTGAAAAATATTTAGTGAAATTGTGATATTAGTTTTTATTTTGCCGTAGTAACATTTAAATATGTTGTGTATGAAATTGCATTTTGATTGACACTGTGTGTCAAATAGCAAATATGGTTAACTTCTGATTAAATAAACAAAGGAACTTTTCCCCAACAATATGTTATGTATAACACTGTTTTTTGGCTTGACACTCGTGTTTACTTATTTAGATATGTAAACACTAGTGTAAACCTAAAAAAAACAGTGTTATACGTAACATATACATAACATATACATAATGTATTACCAGTATTAAATAAACTGTTATTTATTCTAATATAGCTGGGAATATAGAAAATTTACAAAGCCAAAAATAAGACCGGTACAGAATTGAAACCTATGCCTACAAAGAGGGAACATCCTTAGCCTATGTCGCTGTAGACAACTCGGTCAATGAGTCCACGTGGAGCAATGGTCAAATTTATACAGATCACTCAAATCCCTTACCTTTTGAACGATGTATGTCTGTTTTAGTATCACTGTTAACCTATATCTCCTTGGGATATATGTCATTTAGTGAACACAGTGAACTATGCAGCCCTGTAGAATAAATAACGATTTATTTATGTAAGCACGAGTGTCAGCGTTATTAACAGCATATTGTCAAAATAAATTCATTTGTTTACTTTACCATAAGTGCATTGTATTATACGCTCTTGTCTTCTTACTCTATACTTCACTTAAATAATTTATTTTCATCAGTAAATCTTTAACATAAGTCTCATATTACCTATTAATTTTTTTAATATTTAATAAAAAGGCATTTTTTCCTGAACTGTTTTTAGGTTGTTTTATGCTTATTTACTCGAATTGTTTTTGTTTCTTTTCCCTTTTGGTCGCTCCATCATACCTTAGTGTTTGTTGTATTTTGAAATGTTGATCCTAATTAGGAAATTCAACCCCCATTTCCTTATATCACATTCTGTGTTTCTGCTTTCCATCTCTTGAATCTATCCTGCCTAGTTCACACATTGAACCTTTCTGACCATTTAGGAAATCAAAAGAAATTTCAAAAGGGGAACACATTTGATGTAATGGATGTCGATATGAACTATGAAATGGGTTCAGCCGAATTCAAATCAAATCGTATTCGTTTATATTGTTATACTATTTGTAAAATTGGGTGGTATTGGAATTTTGTCTTTTTTAAGTTAATACCTCACTACCTGTATTAACTGGCAATCTTGTGTAATTGAATTTCCATCATGTTCAAATACCTCACTTATTTGCTAAAATTTGCACTTGCTTATGTATTTTACTTATTTTCTGAAATCAACTGGATATATTTAATGTTTAGATGTTGTATACTTAAAGTTTACTCATAGAAATTAATATAGAAAGCAAAAAACAATGCAAAACATACTAAAACGTGTTTACAAGACCAAAAATTGAAATAAAAGAAAAAAAAGCAATTTGATCAGTTCATTTATTATGTTTTTACATTTTATTAAATTTAAAAAATATTCTTAAATTAATGCTATCTTCGCCTTAAGGTTTTGTTTGTGTTTTTAGCTTAATTTTAAAAAGATGTTATTCAGTATTTTACAATACATTTTTATATGGATAAGTTTGTCCAAATAAAATAACAAGTATGAATTTAATTTTTCCATTTTTTTTTAAACAATGTATTTTAGTCTTAATTGGTTTCAATTACCTTTAACTGATGATTATAGAATCAATCTTCACTTCATTTCCATTTTTTAAAATTGTTATTTTGCTGTTTTTTTACAATATAATCTACGTGAAAAGTAGTTTATTTTGAAACTATTATTTTAGAATTTTATGTTGGGAAAATTTGGTAGTTTTTATTTACAAAGAAAATTAATTGTAATTTTTTAAATTTCAATTTTCTTTAAAATAACTTATCGTTCAAGTGACACTCAGTATATTTTGTTGAATCTTTTTTTCTATATACTCTTTTATACTGCCCGATTTCACATTTTTATTCTGAGAAATATACTTTAGCATATTCTTTTTACCTTGAGCATAAAGGAAATAAACAGTACACATGGATGACTATATTGTTTGGATGATGGAATCGTTTTCTGAAGGACCATGCTCTGACACTTTTCGTTTTTTTCTTTCTTTTATTTAAAAATCTGTTTTAATGTGAATTAGATACATGCTGTATTTAATCATAACATTACCAAGAAATATATGCTGTATCTAATGATAACATTGTAATTATAAACCAAATAAGCATATAAATACCAAATGGCCAAGAAATAAAAACGACTGGAACAAAACAACAAAGCTGACAGAGAGAAAAAGGTAGTCATTTGCTAAATGTAGCAACTGTAAAGGACAAAAATACGAAATATGTCAATTCAGTTAACAGAATTTTTTTACTTTTCAGTGAAAAAGTTTTGTTTGGTCAAAACAGTGTGTTCAATGCCTTTCTGCAAAAAGTATCATTGGAAAATTGTCTTATTTTTCGGTAAATTCTTAGCTGAAAAGTATTTTGGGGAAAATGTTTTTTGGCTTTTCTGCAAAAAGTATTTTTTTGAAAAATGTTTGTCTTTTCTGTGAAAAGGAGTAATTGTACAATAGAGTACAAGGACTCCAAAAAACTCATTCTATATATATATATATATATATATATATATATAGTTTTACACAGTTTTTGGGGCCAATGTACTCACTGACCATTGCATGTAGTGGTGACGTAATTGTCTTTTGGAGGTGTATGCACTTTTACCGTCGTAAGAGTGGGTTGATGCAATGTGTATCTAGGGGGAATATGTGGCTCTTGTATTTTTTAGTCTAGAAAGGTTCTTTTTACCCTGTCTATTGATACAGTTTCTTTTTTCCCACCGATGTCTAGTGTGAATAATTTGTCAGTGCGTCATGGTGATCAGTGTAGATCAAAAATTGAAGGCCCTCGAGTGAATGCTGAAAGTATTTCACTGCGAGGTACATTGCCAGGAGTTCACGGCCAAACGTGCTGTAATGTTGTTCTGCCAGTTTCAGTTGTCTCAAAAAGTATGCAAGAGGTTGTGGTTGACCTTGGTGCTGCTGTTGCAACACTGCACCTACAGCTGTGCCCGATGCATCAACGACCAGTGAAAACTGGGAATCAGACACAAGATGTGCAAGCAAGTTTTTCCTTCACTTCATTAAAAGCTTTCAGCTAAATATAATTAGCTGAAATCTGCTCATTTTTCTTCTTCATGTTACGTAACAGGTGTTGGAAAGAGGAGACAGTTGAAGGTCTTGTAGAGCCTTAACCTTATCAGGGCTGATAATGTGGCCCAAGAAAACAAGTGATGAAGCACCAAATACACATTTATCAGGGTTTCTGAAACCATTCAAAGAGTAGGGGGAGATGAGTGAGATGTTCACTTGCCACAAGAACATCGTCTATGTAGTTATAGACAAAGTCAAAATCTCGCACTATTTCGTCTATGAAGCGTTGAAAGGTATTAGCCACATTTTGCAAACCGAAATTTAAACGCTCCAAATGGAGTTGTTACCGCAATTTTGGGTATGTCGGCCAGATTCACTGGAATCTGATAGTAAGCCTAGTATAATAATGTAGTTTGAAGAAGGTCTTCCAACCGTGCAGAAACGAAGCAAAGTCCTGTATATGTGGGGTTGGGTAACGATCAGGTACCGTCATGACATTAAGTCATCGATAGTACCCAGTCGGACGCCAATCTCCGGAGTGCTTCGGGACCATATGCAAAGGGGAAGCCAAGGGGGCGTATAATTCTCAGCTGCAGCATATGGTTAAACTCCGCCTTCACCACTTTTAGTTTCTCTGCAGGTAAGCGGCGTTGGCGTGAGAACACAGGAGCTCCTGTGGTCTCAATATAGTGTTTTGTTGAGTGAGTTGGTTTGCTCACAACAAAATTCAGGTTAGTTAACTCCAGGTAAGAGTGTAGTAGGGTCTGGTATGGGTCATCGGTAGCGACAATGAAAAATACTGGCCTGATAGATGGGGTGTTTGATTTCTAACCAGGGACAGAAAGTTCCGTATTAGCATCTATCAGTCGATGTCTGCGCATGTCCACTAGAAGGTTAAAGTGTGCAGAAAGTCCGAGGCCAGAATGGGATATGGTAAATCCACTATAGTAAATACCCACATAAAGTCTTTGCCCAATTCCAAGTCTAAAGAACAAGAAATTTGACTACGTGGGAATAGGGGAGTGGTTTACAGCTTGCAGTGATATGGGCGACACTGGTAGCTTCTCAGTGAGAAGTTTCAGTGGCCAGATACTGCACGCAGCTCCCGTAGCAACTAAAAAAGGTGCCTGCTATATAGAGTCCATAAGAAAAAGTGCACGATTGTGATTGAAGACTATGTCGTGCTCAGGTCTCCAGATATTAGTTTCCCTGTTTCAAAAATAAACAGGGATTTTTACACCTCCACAGCAAAGCGACTGTGATAGTAGCACAGAGCTTGCTTGTTATAGTGGCAGCGTGGGGATGAGGAAGAGGTCTGGAGACGTCACATGTGCGACTGTAGCTCTGACCTGCTCATTTTTTTTACATTGGTGAGCTCCTCAATGGCTTTCAATATAGCCATATCAATGAGTGGTCTCCATTAGAGGAGACAGATAGGCTTCAGCCTGTGACATTGTCACGGAGGCTCAATTGTACCCATTGTAGCAGCAGTCCTACAAGCAGCGACAGCTCACAGTTTACGATTTTGAATATGCTTAATTCATTAGCTTGACGCTGATTGGTGCAGGCATTTAACTTCCTTTCTGGCTTGCCCAATCAGGGACCATCTCTCATGCGAGCTGACCATGTGACAAGAAACTGTAAAAGAAATTGCACAGCGTTCACTTCCTCTTTTTCTTGGTCAAGACCCGGCACTGTCAACAACATTCACGTTGCTCAGACCAGCCCCCAAAGTTCTCTCTTGGGAGACAACAGACATCTTCTCGGGCCTTTGAAGAAGACACAAGGATCCAAAATGGCGACACATAGACTTAATATAACACACACACATAACTACTTACACATAACCTGACTTCTACACCTGTGTACAGACACATATCCTTCATACAAGAACTCTTTTCTCTTCCCTACTTTCGGACATTTATTTAACCTCACGTGTACTTTCTAACTTTTCCTCTTCGTCCATATTCATGGATGGGTTCATTCACTAACTCCCTTCTTTTTCATTTCTCCTTTTGAATACATGTTCACGAAGACGACCAATAAAGTTGTTCTATGTATTAGAAATAGACTTTGTTCCATTTTCTATAAGACAAAATGACTTCCCATGAAAAACTGTCGTTTCGTGCAACAGTATGCTGTAGATGTATATACTAACATTCAGCTAAGTTGCTTGCAATGAGCAAGAAAAAACCAGATGATGATTTATGCTTTAAAATATACAGGGTTGTTTGATGGTTTCATACAGTCGGAAGGTCATATTGCTGCCAACAATCTGTAAATCTCTGAGATTCTATCATGAACCCTTTAAATGAAGTATGACCATGATTTGAAGTATGGATAAACCAAACTTAACCTTCATCTTCACGAGTCCGTCCTCGCGTCTTGAAACTGAAAGTTGACTGCACAATAAATTATCTCTTAGGAAACATAGATCCCCATAATGGTTATACATTGTGCGACAGCTTCACAACCACATAATAAAAACAATGTTGTGCTTATTCTAATTATATTATTGAATTTGTAAAGTTGGTGTTAAATTCTCTTTCTTTTGAGGTACATTTTGTTTTTGGTGTCAATTTCAAGTGTTCCATCATTGTATTTTTTATTTATTTTTTGTTTTTACAATGTTTTTATGATATCCTCTAAGGTTTTGCCAAAATTTTGTAATTTTAAATTTATTATTTGTCCTAGTTCTTTCACAAAACCAATATGATCGTAAAAATTATCAATTTGACTGAAACTAATTATTTTACATATTTGATAAATATTTATTTGAAAATAAACAAATACTACCAGAAGTGTTTTTTTTAATATTTGTTTAATGCTACAAACAAAAACAATACAATATGTATCAATTTCTATTATTAATTTTATTAATGTGAAATATATTTATTTTAAATAAATTCTATATACAATTAAAGATTAATTTAATAAATTAATTTCTTTAAATGTAGTGTGAATTAAAAAATAATAAGCATATATTAATTTAGCATTATATTTTTTGAGAACTAACTTTTATTATTTTAATTGCTTTCAATTATTTCTTTTAATTTTGTTCTGCTTTATAGAATTTTGTATGAAAATCCTGATTATACTTGTGTTTATTTGGTTCAGTTTTCTTGAAATGTTAGTTTCTATATTAGTTTTTATTTTAGCCTCTAGCTTGATATTTTCATAATTCCTTTTTTATGTCTTATATTATTGATTTTGAAAAAAGAAAAAAGAATTTAACACCTACTCTAGTAGGTGTTAAATTCTTTTTTCTTTTTTTTTTTTCGGGGTTCATTTTATCTTTGTGTCAATTTCAATATTCCATCATTTTGTCTTATCTTTTTATAGTTTTTTTTTTTTTTGACGATTGATATCTGGTAAGGTTTTTCGAAAATTTTGTAATTTTAAATGTATTATTTTTTCAGTTTTACTTAAAACTCAAATTTCCAACAAGCAACAAATCTTAAATTATTTAACAATTCCATTATTTGTCCGATTTTTAAAACATATTTTGAAGGAAATAAACTTTTATTGCTAAATTGCAATAGTTCTTGTAAATAAGCAAATTTATAAAAAAATAAAATTCATTCTATTTTAAAGAGATAAACATTTTTCTTTGAATTCAATCTACTTGTCTGCTGCTGTCTGCCCAAAATAAAATTATCAAATTTGAAGACATGAGATAACATAAATAATTCAACTATAGAAACGCTTAACAGCCCCAAATCCAATTAGTCACAATTTGTTACACATACAAATAAGTCTTTTCTTATTAATGTAATCCTTATTTTTCATAATAATTTTCTTCTAACAAAGCTGACATACTTTTAATGTTCATTAAATGTTGCAAACTTAAAAAAAACTCTCTTTGTCTTGAGAATCAACACTTTGTGTTTAATTTATCCACTATACATACGCTTTCCTTTTCATTTTTTTCCCAACTCGAGCTGCATGTTTTTCTTCATTGTAAACACGTTGAACATGAATCCAGTTACTATAATCTTCATTCTAATATCATTATCTGAGATTTATGGCTACCATGACCATAACTACCAACGATTCTCCTGTTCATGCTTGCCAGTAAAGCAGCTGTTTGTAACAAAATGGGGCAAGGGAGCCGACATTAGTATAATAACATGGATGAAGGTATCTCAACTAAAAACTATGTAATGAGGGAAAAATAATAATAAAAAGTCAAAAATTATTTGAAACGCAGTAGGTTGGAGAAGTTGTGAAATGCAATTGTTTTGCATGGGGATTCTTTTTGTATGACGTCAATCATCAGACAATGATATAACAATCAAATAATTGTGAAATTTGGTCAAATAATTTAACTTAGAAATATTGTATCAAAATTAGCAGATGACACAAATAGAACAACGGACAAAAGATAAATGTTTCCACATTAAGCCGGGAACTTAGACGACAAACAGTATCGTTTAGCTGACTCATACTAATGACATATGCATTCAATTATCCACGAAATAGTGTGTCACTAAAAGAGAAATTGTTGCATTCTTGGAATCTACAACAACACCACCGCCTAGGAAAGAAGAACTACTTTGCAACAAACAAATGATAGTATGAATCGGGATTGTCTCCCTTGTATCAGTTTAAGGTTATTACCTTACTCCCATCACGTTACAAATAGACTTTAATAAAAAATAAATTTTTGACTGAACTGATTTAAAACAAATTAACTGGAAAAATGAAGTGACACTATGACATTAAGATTAAATATGTTATGGTGAAATATTGGTAAATATTTACTCGTGGCAGTTTTTGTTTTATACTCTGAAACAATCTCTAAAAAATGGTGAAAGAATTTACAAAAATGCTTTATATTGGGCATCCCAAACCAAAATGTTATTTTCATTATATCTAAAAACTTTTAATGTGGGCACATAGATTTTTGCAAAACATAAAGAATGAATAATTAGCCACTGATGATGACGGTTAAAAGTTTGTTAAAAATTAGAAAATTTGCTCTCTTGTGTGCTATTCTACCAGAAGCCAATTTTCATTTTAACTAAAAATGCAGGCTTTGAACAAGTGAAAAATCCTTACACACGTAATGCCATCTTTGTGGTAAATGAAAGTTAATCATAATGGAAACAATAATTATTAGTTTAAACCAACCTAAACATTCGGTAAAATCCCATTACCTCTAAAAAAAAAAAACAGATGGAAACACAATTTGATAATAGAGCAAAACTTTAATTCACTAAAGTTTTCAACTTGGATTTTTTTGGTGAAAGACAACTTAAAGCCCTATATTAATCCACTATATTGACGAGTGGCCCTTTTTCTTTAACATGAGACTGTTTTTATAAGCATAGAAACGAACAATATCATGCAAATTAAATTGAAAAATACCAACATTAAAGTATAAATTGGCCGTCACTGAAAATAGTAACCTAACTTGAAGTAACCTGAAAAAAAACCTACAAATTACAACAGAACAAATTACGTTTATAAAGAGAAAAAATTAAATTTTGTTTACATCCCAGTTTTATCAAAATAACCCCAAAAATAAATGAGATATTACAAGTTGAACTTAAAGGAAATTTCAGTATATTTTTGATATTTTTGCACACTAACCTGGGAAGTTTGTGATGCCTATTTATATGTTCAGAAAAGAAAGTGACGATTGAACCTAAGATTTGTTTAATGCTTCTTATGAAGGATGTTAAGAAATACTCAAAGTAAGAACTATCTTAATAAAACAAAGATTCCATAGAAATATCAAAAAGTGTGTCAATCTATTAAGAAAATAAAAATATGCAGTTACATAAACTTATTTTTTCTTCTATCAGATGAGTAAGTTACTGAAGTAATGTTACTTCTATTATGTAATTGAAAGTCAGATATTTATGAAAATCTTCTTACTCTATAAGATTCTTCTAAACAATGTTACCATGTAAACATTAAGCTTAATTACTTTTTGTCTTTTTGTTTTAAGTTGAAATATTTTCATTTTATTAAAAATATTTTCTTCGCAGTATGGAAAAAAGAGGTAGAACAAATAAGGTGAAAAAAACAAAAATTAAAGTAGACGGCAGAGGTGAAGAGAAGAAATGTTTTAAAACCCGAGCTCAAATGTCAGTCAACAACAACAAAAAATTGTTTTAATTTAAAAAATTTCCTTCCTTCATCAAAATTTGAAAAAATGAAACGCTTTGTTACCTAAAAGTTTTTTTTTTGGTGTGGGAGGGGGGTATTTTATTTAGCAAATGAATTAATATTTTATTTAGCTTTTAAAAAATTGGAAAAATGTATTAATCCAGTTTTGAAATGGATAAAAAATGTTCAAAATTCACTGATTGTAAACAATGCATTTTAAAAATTAAATATGTTATCTTCATTAGAAATTTCTTTTAAGAAAATTAAAAAACTATTTACCTGGTTGAAAAGAGAATAAAATAACATCTTGTTTGCTTGTCTGACTTTTCGTTGAAGGAAAAAAATGTAATTTTTTTTATTTAATCAATTTGGTGATTTATATTTTTAATTTAATTAAATTAATTGTCTTTTCTTATTGATTAGTTTTTTTTTTTGTTTTTTTTTATTGATTAGTTTCGTTTTAATGATTTAAAGTAGTGAATAGGAATTAAATTGCGAAGCAATAGTTAGCGGGCGAAGCCATCAAGTTTGAAATTGAATGTCTGTTGAAAAAAGTAACAATAAAATTAGATTCAAATCTGTCAAACATAACATAATAGTAAAATACAAATGACAGTTTGAAATAATAAGATTATTGATGCAGTTCGAGATTTAACTTTGAAATTTTAATTTTTCAGTCTGTCGCCTATTTAACAGAGGTGAATGGAATTCAAATTCAAGCAATTCAGGAAGCTATTGCACAGAATGATTCCAGCAAGGAACTTTTTGAGCCTTGTGCTGAGTAAGTACATGTTGTATTGCTAATAGCCTTTTTAATAATGTTCATTAGACGTTTAGTTGTGTTGCTTTTTTATCGTCGGATTGCAAAGTTCAGAATTTTAGGGATGATCAGTTTATGCTTCATGAGCATACTAGCTGAAGTACACATTTACATTGTACAACATTACAGCCTTTACATGTGTTCATAGTACTTCTCTAAAAATCTTTCCTTTTAATTATTTATGGAAAATAGTTGATTATAACATTAGCCAATCAAAACACGTGTGACAGAAAAGGTGAAACTAGAACTTCTGCATACAAAAAATATCTTTCAATAAATAAAATCCATTTTTTTAATGCTCTCATTATAAAAGAGTGGAGGACTTTGATTGTGGGAGGGTTGGCTTCTCTTCCCTCCTTTAAATATGACTAATTAAAAATAAAATATTTATCAGGATTATGTATTAAAGTATCCATTGGAAAATACAATTTTTCTTTTGTCAGAACATGAACCAATATTTGCCATAAATGCCTGACGAAACAGAATTATCGACCTAGAAAAAAAAGGTATTAATCACAAAATCCTGAGAAACAGACCGGCTCTACTTTATATATATAATATATGTGTGGAAAATGTTTACATTTTTAAAAGTAGTAATCAGTGTCTCAAGATTGGACCAAAAGTTAAGAACCAATGTTTACATTGTAAATTAGGGACAATTAGTCTATGACTGATGTGTGTATTTATGCAGAATGTTTTCATTTAAATATGTTTGATTAAATAAAATAGATAATTTATTTTTGTTGTGATCCTTTTATTCATCTGTGTCTTGTCAAGGCTTAAATATTTTATGAAAGAACAAAAATTCTTTATAAATTGAGTACTTTTGGTTTAATTTAAAATCAACTTCAAGTGTAACAAAATGTCAAAACTATTAAAAATCTACACCAGTTCAGTTAGCATTCATGAATTGTTTCACATTTGAGTCTTTTTTTTATTTTAATAGAATTGGACCATCAGGGAAAATAATTGATTATATGATATATTAATCAACATTAGTCAATCAAAAGGCGTGTGACAGAAAAATGTTATTCAATATTTAAATTTGAGTGTTTCAATGTGTTGGCTTAGTATATTCAGTTATTTGCCTTAAACCAGATTTAAGTTATCTCCCCTGAATTGTTCTGTGCAACAGAGAATACACTCTTTAATTATGAAGTGCAAAAAAGACCCACATTATGCATCTGCGAGATTCAAAATTGAGGCTTGACCTCTTTTTGGCAGTGGGCTTTTAGCTGGGTGGAAGTGCTCCACATTTTCAAATGGTGTTCACGCTGCTGATGCCTATTCATCAGATGGTGTTTCTGGTTGCAATTTTAACGGAACTTCCAGACAGCCATTTCAGTATGACCCTTTTCTGCTGGTCGCAGAATTTGTTATCAGGATAGTTTCCATATAATAACAAAGTAAGACGTATTTACTTTAAATCGCCTCATGAATCTCTCTATAATTTGTTTGCCCTGGCAATCCATGTTATTCTGATTGTATTTAAAGACTGTTAACATGGATTCTTTGTTACTAATTGCGTCTCTAATTTTCATCCCATTTATGACTCATGTTTTATTATGTCCCTCTTATGTATTTCTTTGACAAACATTATCTGTGAGAAATGTATCCATATGTGAATGCAAATTCAACTGTCTCTTATTATTACCATTTCTTCATTATTGTCTTTTTCCCCTTTTTATTTCAACCTTGAATATGCTGTGCTATTGTAGATAACACAACATATTCAACATGGCAACCTCAGGTTGGAGAAGGGTCTCCAACATGTGCATTGCTACACAAGCGATAAAACGGAATATAAAATATTCTAATTTTACAAATGTAATACATTTTTTATTGTTTGTATTCAAAATGTTTGTGTGATCAATGAAAATTTATTTAGAGATAATACTACTGCTAAATTTGAAGTACGAGATTGTGTCCAAGTAAAAGGGGTGTACATCTCCATGGACACTTAAACATGTGACAGGCGTAATTAGCTCATAGAAGATCATCATTAATAGGATGTCGTGCCACATGAAGGACATGCCCAAAGTGCAAGGGTAATCAATGCCAGAGATATTCAAGACGATCCTCTTGAGGCCAGCATCTCTGGGCCTGATGCAGAAGCACTGGATGACACCTCATCAGAAGAGTCATCGAAGGAGGAAGTTGAGGTTGTGTTACCACAAAGGAGTATGCAGCGTAAAATACTGGCTCCAGGTTTGCACACATATGATTAAGCGATCAGAGAGTGTATTGGAGCTCATAAGCAAAATGAATTGCTCATTGTTTCCAGTGGCGATGGCTGTGTTCGTTGGTCGAAATGCCACCACCTTGTGTGCTGTCTGCAATGAGAGAAGAATAGTGGATTTCCTAAAACGAGTAAGGCTGTCACAAACCGTTGAATGCTTAGTTATAAATAAAGTCTTTTCAGTCGACTAATCCGTGTTACTAGCTATGCAGAAAACCACTGACAGCATTCGCATAATTAAACATAATATAAGCGTGCAAAATTTGCTTGTTTAACAGTTGTCTTTTCTACATGACACGTTAACATACTGATGATTCTTTTTCTTGACCTCTTGTTGGTACTTCTGGTGATCCAATTATTTTTGTCCCTAGCATCTGTTCCTGTTTGTTGTCCCCATCCATTTGTGAAGATCTAACAATCCCTGGTTCATTCCCGGTTTTGTGTAAACCAACCTCTGAAATTACCTAATCGGAAGGCCCTGATTCCGACTTGTTATCTTTTAAAGAGGCTAGATATACATTTCCAAAATGATATGAATAAAAATGATGACAGTGATGACTGATCTATTAAAGTGCTCTAATTTACAAGTTGGGATGGTGTTATCCTTTAGTTGCTTTCGTCTCATAAAACTCACAGATAATTGTGCACATTTTTAATAACTCCTCAGTGTTAATTTTTTTCTTTTTTTGGCTCTAAGTACAAAAAGGAAATAATTCATATTTGCAACATTTTGATGAATATAACAATAGTGTGACGATAACAATCAGAATGAGATTAACACTTAAACTCTAATAAATAATGGGACTAGAAATTACAATTCTCATCTAAATATTCAAACCCTGGGTTTTTTTTCTTGTATTTTCATAATTGAAATTGATTGACTAAATGATTTCATTCTTATTTGTTTATAATCTCCTAGTTGAAATTTATTGACTAAATTATTTCAGATTCCTTATTTTATGACCTCATAATTGAAATTGTTTGACTTAGTTCTTAATTTTTATTTATTTATGACCTCCTAGTTGACTAAATGATTGTATTTTTATTATTTTATGACTTCAGTTGAAATTGATTCAAGTTGATATCTTTATTCATTTGTGACCTCACTTTGAAATTGATTCCAGTTGATTAACGAATTTTTTTATGGCCTCATCATTAACATTGATTGACTAAATGATTTTTTCTTTATTCTTTTATGACCTCATAGTTGAAATTGTTTGACTTAAATAATCTCAAGTTCATTATTTTATGACCCGATAATTGCAATTAACTAAATAATTTCATCTTTATTCCTTCTTTTCGACCTCCTAGTTGTAATTGATCAGGGTTACATTTGAAGTCGATTTCTTTTCATATGATTATAAATCATCCTAAATATTTCATTTGTTTCAATTTTTTACTAAAATGTTTTTCATGATACTTTTATTTTTTAGAGTGGCCAAAGATTATTTAAGCAAACAACCGTTTACAGAATTTTTAGATTCAATGTATTTTAAACGATATTTACAATGGAAATGGTTAGAAAGGTAAGTGATGTTTTTTGAACTCTTGAAATCCAAGTTTTTCATCCTTTTTAATTATAAAACATCTGATTAATATGAAGATGTTCTGTGATAATTGACCAATTTTCTAAGTATTTCCAGATGTAATGGTATCCTTTTCAAAAATGATTTCTATTTAAAATAGAGCAACTACTTTTTAGTATAAACTTTGTTTCTGAATATTTTTAAAATCTGTTTCTTTGCTTCGGTGACTGACATTAGAATACTTTATATTTATCCTCTCATCAATTGTTAAATGTAAAAATAAGATCATATGATTTTTTGTTATTCAGGTAATTTTCCTAAGCCCTTTTTTATCTAATATATAAAATTATGTCTGTCTATTTCTCGAAGTTAGACAGCGATAGCTTCCATCCTACAATATCAATATTTCATTCTGAATAGCCATTTCCTTTCCTTTAATGTTGGTTCATGTTGTTAAGCAGAATAAAATAGATTTAATGTCTTTGCAAATATACTTTATCCTGCTCATAATATTTTACTACAGGAAACTATCATCAAATATAAATTAAAATGGCTGGCATCTTCACTATCAGCAACAAAAGCAGTAATTACTAATAATAGTGCATTATTGCATAAAATAATAGAAAGATAAACGTGTATTTGATTAAAAAAATTTAAATAATAGCTAGGTAAATGTGTATATATATATATATATATATATATATATATTTGATTTAAAAAATTAAATAATATCTAGGTATATATGTATATATATATATATATATATATATATATTTGATTTAAAAAATTAAATAATATCTAGGTAAATATGTATATATATATATATATATATATATATATATATATATATATATATATTTGATTTAAAAATGTAAATAATATTTAGGTAAATATGTATATATATATATATATAATGTATATATATTTGATTTTTAAAAATTAAAATAATATCTAGGTAAATGTGTATATATATTTGATTTTAAAAAATTAAAATAATAGCTAGGTAAATGTGTATATATATTTGATTTAAAAAATTAAAATAATAGCTAGGTAAATATGTATATATATATTTGATTAAAACATTTAAATAATATCTAGGTCAATATTTATATATATTTGATTTTAAAAAATTAAATAATAGCGAGATAATATAATATTATTTTCAGTATATAGAAATAGATGTGCAGAAAATTAATGATACTCTGGAAGCTTTCCCAACCTACTGCCATAATGTGACGTCATGCAATGTAAAAAAAAAATGACTTTACATGTTAGCATACTGTTTAGGTATGAAAAAATTGCAACATTTTTTTACGGCATTCTTCGCTCCATATTACTTCATTTTATCTAAAAACAACTTTTCTTTCTAGTATTAACTTATAAAAATTAAATTAAACAGCATTTACACTGGAATATACATATCTTTAAACTGTTGATTCCTAAGTCATTTCTGTCTTGAATTAGATTTTACTGTGACAATAAACAAAACAAACAGAAAAACATAGAAACAAATGTTTTTATCTGGTAAAACACAAAACAAATAAACATTTTCTTCATAATAAACATGGTCATCTCCATATTAGTCAAATTAGGTGGTGTATACTTTCTTGTCTCTGAGTTCACAACTTAGCACTGCAACTCCACCCCGGTTTTATGTTGTTTACCATTATTGAAAATATAGCATACTATAGATTTTAGGGGTGGGAACAGAAGTTTGTTGGGTTCCTCATTTTTCCTGGACAAGGCCGGAACACGGATCCTGCTAGATTTTAATAAAGTTTAGCAAAGGATGTTACTTGCTTTGATCACAGCGACATTCTTTTGTTTTTTGGGGGTTTTTTTCATTAAAAGAAAATGTATTTTATATTCCGTTCTTCATTATTTCTTTGTTTATCACAAACATGAAACATATTTTGACTTGCTCATTTTTTTGTGAAAGATATAACTTGCTCAAAGCAAAAAATAGTCTGACCCCACTGAATAATGTATGAATGTTTTGCAACTCTGCAGAGAGAGAGAGCAAATAAGGAGATGTGAAGTTTTTGCATTGACTCGGCTGCAACTTTATAAAAATAGTTTTTAGCCATTTTCTGCCATGTTATTCTTGTTGTAGATCATTCATGTAGTAAAAACTAATTCGAAAGGAAAACTCAATTCAATTTCAATGAATTACAGGTTGAGAGATGATAACCAGTTGTGTGCAAGAAGTGTAAGACAATGAAGACAGATGAGAACTCGGATGTGGAGAAAATATATTTAGATGGCGAGGCTATTGAGGTTTTCTAGGGGTTTTGTTTGGTGATATCATTAGAGCACACGGAGTTGCAAGAGTTAAGAGTGGATAGACTAAGTTCAGGGAACTTCTGCCATTACTGTCAACCAAGGGAAGAGTCTATCAGGCATGTGTGCGCAGTGTGATGATGTATGAAAGTAAAACCTTGCCAGTGAGGGTTGAGGACATGTGATGCATGGAGAGAAATGATATGAGAATGATACAATGGATGTGTAATTTAAGTCTAAATGGCAGGCTTAGTTCTGATGACCTCAGAGGAAGATAAAATATGGACAGTATAGGGAGATGTGTGCAGAACAAGATACTTTGATGATATGTCTTATTAAAGGAATGAATGCGAATTCTTGGGTTAGTAGATGTAGAACAGTTGACGTAACGGTCAGTTGGTGGGGGGGGGGGGCAAGGAAAACATGTGAGGAAGTGATAAGGGTGGATTTGAGAGAAGCAGGGATAAATAAAGACCTGGTCAAAGATAGGTTAGTTTGGAAGTCAGTTTCTAAAAGCTGTCCAACACGTGTAGCATGTAAAATAAATGTTAAACCAAATATGATATCAAAACCAATGATATGTAATAATCATAACAAAAGAAGCCTTAAAAAACAACACGAAATAAAACTTACTCTCAATCATAAGAATGAACCATAAACAAATTGTGGAGAATATAAAAAATGTCACTTTTAAAAATGTTTAAACAGTTTTTTGTTTTTCTTTTCAAATAAATTCAGTGTTTTCCACAGATGCATGACTTTCATTCACAGAGAAAAAGGAAAATTTTAAACTCTTTTTTTTTTCTTTTTTCAGTCAACCAGTTACGAAAAATACGTTTCGTATGTACAGAGTTTTAGGGAAAGGTGGATTTGGGGAAGTATGTGCATGCCAGGTGCGGGCCACTGGTAAAATGTATGCATGTAAGAAATTGGAAAAAAAACGTGTGAAAAAACGGAAAGGAGAAGCGATGGCATTGAATGAAAAACAGATTTTACAAAAGATTAATTCTCGATTTGTGGTAAGTGTCAGGTTTTTTTTTCTTGTCCCAATCTCTGTATTGTGATTGTCTATTTTTTTTTAGATTGATGACAAAATCAAACTTTCAACTCTAATTAATCCATAAAAAGTTTTTCTTTTCGGTGGTCCTATGCCAAATATTTGATTTCCATTTGCAAAAGATAAAAATAAAATAAAATAAAATAAATTGTATTTAAAATTTTAAATCAATTGAATGTGTCCTAAAAATATTTGATTTTACAAAAAAAAAAACGATGAGAAGATAATTTGTTCTTTCGATTTTTCCATTTAAAAGGAAATTCATGTTAAAAGGAAACAAGCATAATTTGACACAGAAAAAAAAATATATATATAAAGTGAAATACAAGTTTTGAATGATATAAAAAACATTATTTATGGGAGGGGGATCAAGTTATCAATATTTTCACCAGACAAAAACAATGAATTTCTGTTGAAAAATGTTATATATTTTTTGTTAAGAGAAACTTAACTTAAGCATGTATTAAAAAAAGAATAGAAATTTACAAAATATTCTGTCCTGCTACAAGAAAAAAAACGGGTCATAAGATAATTTTTTTCTCCTGTTCTTTTTTAGGTGAGTCTAGCATATGCATTTGAAACAAAAGATGCTCTTTGTTTGGTGCTGACCTTGATGAATGGAGGTGATCTCAAGTTCCATATTCATAATATGGGGCAACCTGGCTTTGATGAGGAGCGAGCCATATTCTATGCTGCGGAAATCTGTTGTGGTCTACAAGACTTACACTCAGAAAATATAGTCTATAGGTTAGTAGTGTTAACCTAATTTCGAAATCATTTTAAAATGTTAATTTCAATCTGCCATCAAAAACATATTTTTTGTTCACTTTTATTTTGAGAAAAGCTCATTATTGCCGATTATTTGTTGCAAAGTATTATTAACAGAATGCTAAAGTAAAAGCTTATTTTGTTTCAGAACTTTTTAGATGAGGATCGATAATTTTGATTATTCAGACTTATTCTCATCTTGGGTTGTTACATTCCCGTTTCAGCTGATGTAACCTCTGACCTACAGATCCATCTTTTCAAACATGGAAACCTAATATCCCAAACTAAAATTTTATTTTCACTGTATCTATATGTGTGGGCACATAGATCTTTGCAAAACATAAACAATGGTACAAACTTTATTTTAGTAGCTCAATTAGCCATCGAATTATGACTGTTCAAAATTTGTTGGAATCAGAACATTTGTCGTTTTATGTGCTATTGACCAAGAAACCAATTTTTAGAGGGTATAGCTAAAAATGCAGACTTCATATAAGTAAAAATTCTTATAAATGTAACGTCATCTTGTGGTAAATGAAAATAAATCATAATTGGAGCAATAATTATTAGATCAAACCAGCTTAAACATTGGGCAAAATCCCATTACCCCATGAAAAAAAAACATGCATAAATGACACAAAAACGTAACTTTGACTGTTGATATAAGGTTCTTTTCAAAAGCGAACACATTGAATCTGAATATGATTCATAGTACATCAAGCTTGACTTTTCTTTTAATCAATAGAAAAATTTTGATTCGAACCATATAAAAACAGACAGAAACACAATTTGACAATAATAGGACAAACATTGCTTTAGTATTTCATTCACTAAAGTTTTTAATTTGGAATTTTTGTGCAAAAGACAACTTAAAACTCTATTAAGTTCACTGTATTGATGAGTGACCCCTTTTCTTTAAGATGGGACTTAAAACTCTATTAAGTTCACTGTATTAATGAGTGACCCCTTTTCTTTAAGATAGGACTATTATTATATACATAATATTGCGCACGCAAAATTTGAAAGACACCAACATTTTTTTTCACATAAAAAATTAATCGTCCATCACCGAAAATAGTAATCTACCTTGAAGAAGTAGCCTGGAAAAAAGCCTGTTAATGACACAAAAGAAAAAACTATACATTTACAAAGAGTAAAAGTTTAATTTTGTTTACATTCAACTTTTATCAAAATTACCCTCAAAATAAACAAGATATCACAAGTTGTAATTAAAGGGAATTTCACTATATTTACCTGTTTTAACACTCTAAACTCTAGGCTGGTTTGTAATGCCTACTGATAGTAGAACTTGTGAACCTCTTACGGACTTTCGAACTGAATCGTTTATTTAATCCACCAAAGTAGTGCTTTCATTCCATCAGCCATTGTCAGGTAGAAGTGTTAATTTTGTTATTCTTAGTTATTATCGCCTGCAGTAGGGATTGAACCTTCAACCTCCAGAAGACTGTCACTGTGAACTGATTATTAACCAACGCCTTTACCTGTTACACCACAGCTAACCATATATATCGATATGTAACTAAACATATCTAGAGGTCTACATGAAAATAGGCTGGATTGTGCTCAACTGTAAACTGCCCTACTGGATAGTACCAATCTGCAAGTATGAACTGTTGTGATCTGTGCCAATCAGACACTATCTAGCAATAACAGATTGAATGCAGAAAATATTTAGTAAAACTAATTTTTCTTTTTAATTTCAAATTAATTTGTTTGGTCTTATTTTTACTCATTATTTCAGTTTTCAAAAATACAAATGATCTTTCAAAAGAATGTGCATAATTTAATATTTAATTCAGTTTTTTCAGTTTAATAAATTTTGAAAACTCATGAAAACGATGGAATATAATTTCCATTCATTTTTCATTGAAACAAAATGTAAGCTTTAATAATTAAAATATTCAAATAAACTTTTTTTCTTCAGAGATCTAAAACCTGAAAACATATTATTAGATGATTTAGGTAAGTATTACATTTTTATTGGACATATTTATGGCAGAATTTATCAAATTGTGAATTAAGGATCTATTTTTTAAATAAAAGGCATTATTTTATTCATTTGTGAATGTTTCACATAAATATAAATTTCTTTTGTATCAAAGTGACAAATAGAAATATGACTCAACATCCTTTCATACTTATTTAAATAAAATTCAACTTTTGTGCATAGATATAAAGCTATCACTTTTATAATATAACTTTTTATGTCTAATAATTCTTGCTGTAACAAAAACTAACAAATAATTAATATGAAAATGTATAATTATATTATCTCAATAATATAATTATTATACATTTCCATATAAATTATTTATTAGTTTTTGTTTTCTATGATATTGATAATAAACCATGATAAAAAAAAAGCCATGGTAATTATTATTTAGATTAATATTCAATTTTAATCTTTAAAACTCTTATTTAGGTCATGTTCGTATATCAGATCTTGGTTTAGCAGTGGAAATCCAACCCGGCCAAGGAATAAGAGGACGAGTGGGAACTGTTGGGTACATGGGTAAGTATTTCTTCTTCGACTTCGCATTCTGGAGAATAGAGAATCCAAGTTATTTGTTCAGTCTTTTTTCTCCACATTTTCTAATTAATGTGTATGCTTTTCTTATCTTTCCGTTTTTGCTGGCAATGGGGCATCCTAGCAGATGCCAGACATTCACCGGCTATTTCAGACACTCCAGCCTAGAGATCTTTTTAAGATTCTAACCGTCCGTTTAAGTGCAATTGTTTGTATTTCTCTTGCACTCGGTTCACCGGGTATACTTGCCAGATAGCTTTTGAAATTCTTTTTCATTAGTCCTGTTGCTCCTATAATTACCGGGATGATGGAGATTTTCCTAAGATTCCAGTTTCTTTTCATGTCATACATAAGACCTTGGTATTTTGTAATCTTTTCCCTTTCAGCTCTGTTTAATCCTGCATCATTAGGGACACTGACTTCAACTAGGGTTGCTACTTTCTCCCTTTGTCCCATATTACGATGTCAGGTTTAACAGCTCCGTTTTCTAGATATGTAGCTGTAGGGATTGCATAGTCATAGTGGATGGTGTATAAATTATTTCCAACTGTTCTTTTTGGTATATGCTCCCAGGACTTGCTGCTACACTGGATATTCAACTTTTTACAAATAGTCCAGTGAAGATATTTACACACTCCATTGTGTCGCATTGTATAATAGCCATCCCCCAAGAGAATCTTACAACTAGATGTCAGGTGGCTCACACTTCTACTTCTGTGTAGCAGAACCTGCACTTGTTATTGTTACTGAGACCACTCATCTTTTTAAACGCATTGGTCATCAAGCCTTGATCTTGAGCAGCCATTATCATTCTCTCCTGATCGTAGTGGAGAGATCCTCTTTTCAGCCAGTCCACAGAGCCTTCCTTATTTATATATTCCTGGGATAGTTCATCTAGGAAATACTTAGCACGTTGTTGGTTGGCCCATTCTTTCAGTTTTCTGGAATGGAAGGTCTTGGTGTATTTCTGGCGGCTTTTGCGGCCTATTTCTGTGACAGGATTTTTGTCTGTTTCTGCCTCATTTGTAAGACAGTCCTGTCCAAAATGTTTGGCCAGTTTTGTGATAGAGGTTGTTCTGCTTGCTCTGGTTTCTTGGTGTTGGCATACCATCATAAGGTTTGGGTTCTGGGAGCTCATCAGATATTGGCCGGTGCTCACAATAGTGGCTCGATGTTGATGGTCAATTTCTGAGACACCCATACCCCCTGTTCCTCTTGGCAGATACAACCTTGGTAGACACTGATTCCTGTACATTGTAAACATTTTTCTTGTTTTAGTGTTTAATCTATTAATGTCCTTTTGTGGCAATTTTTTCTCTCATCTTGGCATGTTGAATTGAATCGTTTTCTTTTATGCTAAGGTATTTGTATTGTTCCTGTTCATCAAGCTGTATGTTTTCCGTTTGGATCTTCTTCCCAGCTCTAAGGGGACACTTGGCACATTTGTCCAGGCCGAACTTCATTCCAATATCTTTGGAGAAGGTATGTACAACCTGTAAGAGTCGGCTTAAGTCAGCATCTGAACTAGCATACAGCTTGAGGTCATCCATGAAGAGCAGGTGGTTGGCTCTTTTGTTTAGATCTTGTTTGCAGCCCTGGCTCAGATTGTAGGCACTCTGGCTTTTGTTTAGTAATTTGCTTAGTGGATCAATTGCCAGGCAAAAGAGTACAGGAGATAAGCTATCTCCTTGGAAGATTCCTCTTCGGATCTTGACGTCAGGGATTTTTATTGTTCCATTAGTGTGTCTTAATGCCATGGTTGTTTTCCACATATTTATATGTACTGCCATGGTTTTCTTGATGACCAGATGGATATTATGCGTGGGGTACACTATCGTATGCCTTTTGGTAACTGATCCACGCTATGCTTAGATTTCTCTGCCTCTTCCTACAGTCCTCAAGGATGGTCTTATTGATCAACAATTGGTCCTTGGTGCCTAAACACTTCCTCCTACACCCTGCTTGTTCTTTTTCCAGGTATGCTCCAGAAGGGAGGTGTTCTCCTGGAACTGACTGGTAATTTCATTGTTAAGCCTGGTGGAACTAGCTTTAGATCACAACATCTGTATAGGAATGTAAGGTGGTTACTCATTCTTGCCAGTTTTTGGTATAGCTTTTCAAGTTGTTTCCATTTTCGTATTATTTCAGGTCCGTACCGATTTGATGTTTCTGAATTTTTTAGATGAGGATTGGTAATTTGTATGATTTGGGTTATTCGGACTACTGTTCTCATTGTGAGTGTTATTCTCACAACGTTTCGGCCGCTGTAACCTCTGGCCTTCTTCAGGTGTATCTTTTCGAACTCGGGAAGATTTCTGTCGAACTCGGGAATCTGGACAAAATTTCGAACGGAACCCTTTATCTACGGGGATAGCATGCTCATTCCGTCAAATGATCAATCCTCATCTAAAAAATTCAGAAACATAATGATCTAATTTTATAGTAGAACTTGTTATTCAATTAATCTCCTTTGCAGATAATAAACATCTAAAAGATGTTGGAATGACTGCACACAAGTTTTTAAAAATTATTTTTGTCTTAATTGTATGATTTGAAATGGTTATTTTCAAGTTCAGAAATGACTACGTCTTCCATGTACACATTTCTACATTTGAAAATGCTCATGTTTTTCTTTATTTTATATTCTCCAGCTGCGCACAATCTTTATGACAGGCAAAAACATTTGTTGCTTTTTTCCTCCTAAGTACTATCTTGTTGTCAAACAAGCAGTAGTTATTAATTGGCCATTCAGTGTAAAAATCAAAATAGTGAAAACCATCTGTCAGTCGATACGCTTTCTCCCTTATTTAATAAATTTCAATAGAATTCAATTTGATTTAGAACTGTAATTTTCTTTTCTTTTTTTTCTTTTAGCTCCAGAAGTCGTTAAAAATGAAAAATACTTTTTTAGCCCTGACTGGTGGGGTTTGGGCTGCATCATATACGAAATGGTTGAAGGCAAGGTAAGAGTATCTTTTCTGTAATTTATATTGTCTTAAGTTTCATACACAATACAAAATAATATTTTATAATAAGACAGACTTATAAAAAATGTTTTTTTGTAAATTGTCTTGGGTTTTTTTTAATTGATAATATTGCAGGGCTGAATCTGAAAATGACATCCGTTTCTCTCAGGTTTTTCTGCAAAGTGGATTTAAAAAAAATCTGATTTTCCAACTAAATCGATTACATTTTTGTGACATCATTACTTGATTTTTGTTAATATTTCTTATCAGAAAAAGTTAGTATTTTTTTTTTTTTAGAAAAAGAAGTTTTTTAATTTATTACTAAAATGATACAAACTTCTATTTCTGTAAATTGAACTTCCATTTATTCGAACTCCTAGAATGCTCACCAACAGGGATATCTCTCTTCAGAGTCGAACACGACTGCATCTCAGTGTCCCTGATTTCTGATCTCTATCTCGTCGCGATGAAATCTCTCCTTGCTCATCGCTCCCAGATTTTCAGGAAACCGATCGATATATAAAAATAAATGCATCTTAATACTCATGTTTCATCCGAGGTTTCTGAAAGCAGTCGGCATATTGCTGACAAGTTTTGCATAGTTCTGAGTCTTGTTTTTGCAAGGAACATGTTTCACGGCCAGAATAAAAGACTTCCAGGCTTCCAGTTCCCACTTCGTTCATTGAGTTTTCAAACTCAGAATTTCTGATGACATGACAGATTTGAGAAACACCAAAGATCCGATCTTTCATCGTTTCTATGGTTACACTTGGAAAAGCCTTGCACAAATGAGTGAGTCAGTAATTATCCTTGTCCAGATCTTTGGTAATCTGCTTGATGTGCAGTGGTGCAAAAAGTATCCTGTCTACAAGAGGGTGTTGACTGCATTCTTCGCTCTGAAAGGCACCAATTCCTCTTGCACAGGCCAGTTCTTCTTCATGTAATGATGAACAATGAAAAAATTCACCATTCACACAAATAAACCATTCATGTTGATCATAACAAATTTTCACCGGTCCATATTTGGTTAAATATTTCAGTCGAGTGAGCAAGGGATACAGAGACAAACGTGTTGCTGTTCTGCAGCAGAACACATTCCCGTGATTGCTTGCTGCTGTCAATGAACAGTCTCCAATCTATGGGTACGTACTGTGACACTCCAAGCTTGTGCAGAAGCTGAACAATATCTGTACAGTCCTTCTTTTCAAAGAAAAAATGGAGTTACTCTTGATGTCTGCTACGGTAAAAGATGATGTCAGAGAGAAGGTTTTTTTTCCTTCAATCTGGATGCTAACAGTTTGGCAACGGACTTTGACAAGCTGAGATCGCGAACAAGATCATTTAGTGCAATTACTTGACCATGAGAGAATCTTCACTAATGTCAGAAAATTCTTTAAAGACAGGCACTGGAATTTTATCACAGTAGCTACAGGATTACATGCTGATTCAAGATCAAGATACTGCGTTTTTTACTGTTGATCCCAGTCACATCAATAGTGCTATGATTTACCAGCTCCATCCAAATCATAGAAATCCCAAACTGCAGACAACTATTCTTGCCTTTGGTCCATTGACGTAGATACTCAGTACATGCCTTGCATATCATGTGTGGCACCGAAGCTTCAACCTGATTACCAAGTTCAATACCAAAACATGCATAATAAGCCTTACAAAAATTCTGACTGGTTTCCTTTTATAAACAATGGAGTATTCGCTGCAGATGTAGCAGAATATGTTGGCTTATTTTTGCAACTTATTCTGGTCAAAATCATTTTATTTATATCTAAAATAAAAAATACACATAGTAAGTCATAAATTTAAACTTTAGAGTTCGTTTATTTCAGGAAATAAAAAAGAATTTTGTATAAAATACTCGTACATGTGAACAAAACATGAAAACACAAGTGGCTTATTTCAGAAAGTTGACCTGGTTGAGCAAAACCAATGTTATTTTTTTTTTATTCAACAATCAAAATTGTCTTAAATCAACTGAAAAAGGAAAAACTTAGACCATCAAATTGTAATTATATCAAATGAACTAGTCACCAATTATTTAATGCTAAGGTGTTTTCTACCGATGCCCACAAGGGCAAAGTTAGACACAATGTCAAATTTTAACTTTGGGAAATCTAGCTTCCCAAAAAGAGATGCTCTGTTCAAAAATAGAATTGCCTCAGTCTAGAAGGATCTCTTCTCTTACTAAGATACTACACTTTTATCTGAGCCCCAAATACAAATATTCCAAAAGTTACCAAAATAATTCCATTATTTATTAGCAAGTATTACTTATATTAATATTTGTGCATATCATTCCAGTCTCCATTTCGAGCCCGCAAAGAGAAAGTTAAACGAGAAGAAGTTGATCGACGAGTGAAAGAAGAGAGAGAGATTTATTCATCTAAATTTCAAGATGATTGCCGTGACATTTGTATGCAGGTAATTTTTGATAGCTGACTTTTAAAATGATTTTTATTAATATTTAATTAAATAGAAAGTATTTGTTGTATTGAACTCAAAGGAGAAAAATATTAGAATTGTCTTTTAAGCCTCTTCAAAGAATAAGAGTGAATGTTTTTTTATTAAAAAATTACAAAACTTATTAAAATCATATTTCTATATTGAATTTTTTCAAGTTTTCAAACATATTAAAATCTTTTAATTTGTATTAATTTTCATAAAAACAATTTTTTTAAAATTTTCTTTTGAGCAAAAAATCACAAGAGTAAAAATAATATTTGATAACGAAAGTACAAATTCTTAATTATCTCTTATAGAGAACGCACCACGTTTCCGTGACTTTGCGTCGTCAACGCTCGGACAAATCTCAGAAGCGCCCGAGAGTTGTCAAAATTATTAACCAATCAGGTTGCAGCAGGCATAGACAATCAGGTTGCAAGCATGCAGACGATAACTTTTGGAAGAAATTAATTTCTACGATCTGTGTCAGCGCATTGAATCTTCTGAAGGACTCATTGAGTTCTGTCAGCAACGGTCACTTCTATCGAAAGACTAATCCAAACAGCTAACCCTAAACCAGAAAATGTTAAAAAGAAAAAGCAGTGAAAAAAACAAACAAGAAATTGGTTAAAAATAGTGCTTTCCTTGTTTGTTATACAAAAAAATCTTTTGACACTTTTTGGTCCACAAAAAAAAACATTTTATTTAAAACATTTGATTAACAATGGTTCCTTTGACAAAAAATATAAACAAACATCTAATTAATAACAGTTGTTTAGCTATGGTTTGTTTGTTCTTTATTTTTATATATGTATTTTATTTTGATTTTCTTTGTCTGATTTATCGTTTGCTAGTCTTCCATTTATCGTTTGTCAGTTTTCGCCTCGTCAATTCTCAGGCGCTTCCGAAATCTCCCGAACATTGATGATGCGAAACCATGGAAACACGGTGCATTCTCTATAAGAGTACCTATAAGTACCCATGTGATTTTTATTTTGATTGAAGATTAAGCTACAAATGAACTAAACATTTTAGTGGTTTCATTGAAATGGTCTTTTATTTATTGTCTCCATATTTGCATCGTTTCCTTTCAGTTATTAGAAAAGGATCCGAAAAGACGCTTGGGAAGTTCACCAACTGGTTACAAAGATGTCAAAACCCATGCCTTTTTTAAAAATATCAATTTCAAAAGATTGATGGCTGGAATGTATCAATCGCCATTTGTTCCTGATGTAAGATCTTCCAAATATTTTCACTTTTTTAAAATTTTGTCTGATTATTATTATTAATCTTTCTTTTCTGTTTTTATTTGTTTCAAATCTTTTCTGGCAGTTTATAAAATTCTTTGTCATTTACATTTCAGCCGCGAGCAGTTTATTGTAAAGATGTTCTTGATATTGAACAATTTTCTACTGTTAAAGGTGTCAATCTTGATCCGAGTGATGACACATTTTACAGCAAATTCAACACCGGTAGTGTATCTATACCCTGGCAGAATGAGGTAAGCAAAATTGGGTTAGGGTTAACAAAAGAAAATTGATTTCCATTGCATTATTTTTGTTTTAATGAAAAGAAAACTTGGAGACAAAATTGTCCTTTCTCAACTGATGATGAATTAGTCATTAACTCTTACTGCAATCTTCATAATCTTCATAATCTTCATAATCTTCACAATCTTCATAATCTTGCTGCATTTCTTACAACTAAATCTATGAAAAAATTGTTTACAATAAATACAAATGATTTGGTTTTAGAGGAAACAATTATGATAAAACAAAATGTGACTTTGAAAATATCTTAGACAAAAAGATAAACACATCTTTAAATTTTATATCACTGCCAAACTTTATATAGATAGACATTTTTTTCTTACCAAGTACAATAATTAAAAATTTTAAAATCTTTTATTAAAGTAAAAATGTCTTAGTAAAAAAACAATATTCTCGAAAGAAAATAAATTTATAGATTTAATTAAACTTAATAACTAAAAGACCTAAAAAAAAAGGATGTCCGCATAAAACATTGAGTATCTTTGGATATTAACGAGAAGAATGAGAATCTTGCTTATGAGTAAAGATTAAAAATGCCCAGACTGCAACCGAATATAATCAGTAAAGTTGCAGAATATATCGGCAAATAATCTCAAAGGTCATCTAATCCAAACAAATAAGCAATAATCTTCATCGAAAAATTGAGAGAAAAGCATTTCACTTTTTTCTGTTAAGAATAAGAAAATACAAAAAGTAATTTTTTTTTTACATTTTTATTTTCACCAAAATTTAACATTTTCAGAAATTGTTTGAAGTAAATAGAAAATGAGATTTGCTAAATAAGCAAAAAAATCAAAATGATTAATATGCTATCAAATAGGGAAGATGTATCTTAGATGCCACTAAATGCATTAATTGAGAGATTGAGTGTATCATCATTTCATTATAAATGCTTACCCATATTGAAGAAATCTAATGTTTTATAGAAAATTATATAAAAACAGTATCTAATGAGGTTTTTTTTGTTTTGTTTTTTTAAATTTTATCATAGATGATTGACACAGAATGTTTTAAAGAGCTTAATGTGTTTGGTTCTACGTGCCCACCCGATTTGCTGGAGGATCAGCCTCCTCCTCCACCTAGGCCGGGCCTGCTAGATAGAATCCTAAGGCGACGGCGGCGGGTAAGTACCAATTCAAAAAGAATATAAATAATTGTTAAGAAATGTACATGTCTAGTAATTGTTCAGAAATGTACATGTCTAGTAATTGTTCAGAAATGTACATGTCTAGTAATTGTTCAGAAATGTACATGTCTAGTAATTGTTCAGAAATGTATTTGTCTAGTAATTGTTCAGAAATGTATTTGTCTAATAATTGTTCAGAAATGTACATGTCTAGTAATTGTTCAGAAATGTACATGTCTAGTAATTGTTCAGAAATGTACATGTCTAATAATTGTTCAGAAATGTACATGTCTAGTAATTGTTCAGAAATGTACATGTCTAGTAATTGTTCAGAAATGTACATGTCTAGTAATTGTTCAGAAATGTACATGTCTAGTAATTGTTCAGAAATGTACATGTCTAGTAATTGTTCAGAAATGTACATGTCTAGTAATTGTTCAGAAATGTACATGTCTAGTAATTGTTAAGAAATGTACATGTCTAGTAATTGTTAAGAAATGTACATGTCTAGTAATTGTTCAGAAATGTACATGTCTAGTAATTGTTAAGAAATGTACATGTCTAGTAATTGTTCAGAAATGTACATGTCTAGTAATTGTTCAGAAATGTACATGTCTAGTAATTGTTCAGACATGTACATGTCTAGTAATTGTTCAGACATGTACATGTCTAGTAATTGTTCAGACATGTACATGTCTAGTAATTGTTCAGAAATGTACATGTCTGGTAATTGTTCAGAAATGTACATGTCTAGTAATTGTTCAGAAATGTACATGTCTAGTAATTGTTCAGAAATGTACATGTCTAGTAATTGTTCAGAAATGTACATGTCTGATAATTGTTCAGAAATGTACATGTCTGATAATTGTTCAGAAATGTACATGTCTGATAATTGTTCAGAAATGTACATGTCTGATAATTGTTCAGAAATGTACATGTCTGATAATTGTTCAGAAATGTACATGTCTAATAATTGTTCAGAAATGTACATGTCTAATAATTGTTCAGAAATGTACATGTCTGATAATTGTTCAGAAATGTACATGTCTAGTAATTGTTCAGAAATGTACATGTCTAATAATTGTTAAGAAATGTACATGTATGAACCCCACTCTGTGCCGATCATCATGGCAATAAAAAGAATATAGATCCAAATTCCTCTAGGCTGGGATGGCGACGATGATGATGACGTCGCCGATCTTGTCGTCCTGTCCAGCTACAAACACACTCCCACGTTGAAACTGTTTATATCAGCGAGCGATCACTGGGCGAACAGCAACCTGTTGGCTATGTGAAGGCGAAAGATCATTCAAGAACAAAAAGAAAACAATTCATGTGAAAGTTAGGCCGGGGAGTTTGAATGATGAATTCTCAGGTCAGGTGTTATTTTCCATGACAATCAGTGGTTGAAAAGGTTTCTTGTAGTTATTGAAGGAAAGTAGCTTTGTCTTTGCGGCATTAAAAGTTACCATCCCGTTTTGACCCCAATACAACACAGACTGGAGGTCATTTTCTAAGGATTCAGCCATTGCCTTAGGATATGTGTGCGTCAGTTTTGCCACATGACGAGAGTAGAGCATGATGTCATCTGCAAATATTCCTATCTCAGTCTCAATGACATCAGGGAGGTCATTTATGAAAATCAGGAACAGTAGAGGTCCAAGGATGGATCCCTGGGGTACACCAGCATTTATGTCATGTTGCTTAGATGAACGGCCATTGAGGACAACCTGGATCTTTCTTTTTGTTAGGAAGGATTTAATTATATTAAATATTTGTCCAGTAATACCATATGAGTGCAGTTTTAGAAGAAGCCCTTCATGCCAAACCTTGTCAAAGGCTTTGGATATATCAAGCGTTACCACCCTAGTTTCACCTACCTTGTCCAGTGTATGATATATGCGTTCAGAGATGACCGTTAGGATATCTGCAGTAGATTGTGCTTGACTAAATCCGTATTGATGATCAGAAAGAAGTTTAGCATTAACTAGGTGCCGGACTATAGCAAGATTGATTAATGATTTTAGCAAAGAATGGGAGTAGACTGATTGGGCGGTAGTTTAGAGGATCAGTTCTTTCTCCAGAATTCTTGAAGACTGGTACCACAGAGGCAATTTTCCAACTATCAGGGAAACAAGATTCAACAAGGCATTTGTTGTATAGTTGGGAGAGGACAGGGGCCAGCTCAGCAGATGGGGTGGTGACCAGGTTCTCAAGTGTGGCTTCAGTCCGCAATGGGAATTTAGGGAGGGGGTGGTTTGCTGAGTCCAAAGTGGAGTTTAAGGCGAAACGCTGGGCCTTATCAGTTGCCGTGCAAACAACATCATCGGGAGAATTGTCCATTATTCATCACACTATTGTAGATCTTCCAGAAATCACGAGTACCTAGTTTCTGTGACTGAATGCGTTTTTTGGTTATCTCTGTATACCTTCTCTTTGCTTCATCTATCACTACTTTGCAATCATTTTTTGTCTCTATAAATTTCTGTCTATTCGCAGTTGACTTATGGCGGCTGAATTTTCGGAATGCCTTCTGCCTCTCAGCAATAGCAGCTGCACATTCTGAGGTGAACCATTGAGAAGAGTGGGGTTTGCGAAAGAATTTTCGCGTGGAGACATAAGCATCAATGCCTGCTTTGACCCATTTGGTTAGCTCATTTGCACACTGATCAGCAGGGAGTGAGAAGGTTTTATCCGATGGGGCGTCGCTGATGTAATCTCTGAGGGATTCAAAATCAGCCTGCTCATAGTTTCTTGTTGTTTTGAGCAACGGCTCTTCAGCTTTTGGAAGAGTTTTTAAGGTGATAAGTATCATTACTACAAAGTGATCAGAGTTTCCAAGCAGGCTATGGGCATTCGCCACACAAACCTCGGGTAGTGAGGTCAAGAACAGATCGAGAAGTGAGGCTTGCTGGTGGGTCAGAAAAGTTACAGTCTGTGAGAAGTTGTGAGCTGAGGAGAAATTAAAAGTAAATTTCCCAGCTGCATCAGTAACGCTGAAGAATCCCAACCAATCACGGTGGTGTGCATTAAAATCCCCAAATACATGTATTTGTGCATTCAAGTCGAGTGAAAGTGCTCTATCTAAACTTTCAGAGACAGAGTCGAAGGAGAACGGTATAAGAAATATAAGTAACTAACTCTGTGATGTAAGGTCAATCTAAAGCACATGTAGGCTTGGTCATCTGATTGTAACCTATGTTCTCTAGCTGACTGACGTAAATGTAGACACTTGGACATGATCTTGGCGACACCTCAGTTTAACTGTTCCGATACTATTTCTTTATTTTATCTACAAGCTATCTCGGCTTTAACATGACCAACAGGCAATTCGACATTCGTCTGATTCCAGAGTTTAGTAGAATGGATCAAACAGGTGGAACTTGTTTGCGAATTATGTGAGTTTCACAAAGTAGTGTTAAGAGGGGGCACTCTACTGTGTATCGACAGCTAGGTAAGGAACAAAGGGCAGATGTAAATCAAGTCAAGCAGGCGCTGATAACTGCGTTTGCCACTGATTCATTTGTGGCGTATGAGGACTTCACGACGTGACGGCTACTACCTGGAGAGACTGTAGATGTGTTTTTGGCTGAGCTTCGAAGACTTGCCCTCCTTGGATGGTGTGCGCCTTTGTAGCAGAACTGCTAAGGCAACATCTCCGGGCGGCGTCGAGAATGGATGACATGAGTCTAGGGCAGATTGTAACGAGAGCACAGGCTATCATGACAGACGACAAGGAATTAGTTGCGGCAGTTATACAACCGGTTCAGTTTAAAACTAATCAAACATCACGCACTGTGCCGGCTAGTGGTAGCATTATGTGCTATAAATGCTCTGGACCAAACCACTTTGCAAGAAACTGCCAGTATCAGTATGGTGAAGGGCATACTCTATTCAATGGGCAACATCAGCATTGTCCGGGCCTTCGGGTCTGGATTTACGTCGGTCTATCGGTTGTCCGTCCTGTGCAGTTCTAGGAGGTGCACCCTCCCAAGCTTTACCTTCTCACCCTTTGAAAAGGGGTTAGTTTATTGCTAATCGCCTGAGGCGCCCCTACCGGGGAATGCCGACGGGGCTGCCCAGGCAATTTTTAAACAGCCAGAGCACTGGTTTTTTCCCACTTTCCAGACCTTGTGTCACATCTTACCTTGTGGGAGGAAGATAAATAGAATCAGCATATATCGATGATGTTTTCATAAATGAAAACATAGTGTCCGCAGCTAAAGTGATGCAACATCTGGCCGACTTTGGATTGTTGAGTATGGATCCAACACTCTGAGAGAGGATAGCCCGCGCACTATTCGGGTATTTCCGAGCCCCCGCAGATAAAAAAAATTTCCATCCACATATGCACATATATATATATATATGTGTACATAAGAATAAGTTCATAACTTTTAAGATATGTTTCCCTCCCACAAGTTAGTACAGAAAAGAGATAGACAGTAGGGTAACAACTGAGAAAAACTGGTTAACTATTTATGAAGGCTACGAGGAAAATAAGGTAAATTGAAACTACAAATTGAATTAAAAAAGCACAAGGTAAATACAAGTAAATTTGGTAACATGATTAGAATTAGTAAGATTTAAGACAGAGACAGTTCAAGAAAAAAGACAGACAAATAAAGGTTTGTGCAACAGGCAAAGGAAGCAAAAACCTGGAAAAACAAAATTGTTTAACTAAGTAGTCATTGCAACGTTAATACATGGATTATTTAATACAGAGACAGTTCAGAAATAAAAAAATTGAGAACTTAGCTTTTCTTCTTTTTTTTTTCACACATAAGCTTTAGTTGAAATTCTGGTCTTTATTCACAGTCGGTGGCAGATATAAATGTTAAATTTAAATAAAAAATACGAGAATTAGCCATTAACAGCTGGAAGGAGGGTCAAGATAGAGAATTCGGAAAGATGAGAAAGTAGACAGACATGGAAATCAGCTAAGAAAACCCAGGCGTCCATGATTTCCGGTGGAGAAGAGTTTATATATTCGGGAAGAAGAATAATTGTGAGCTGTTTTGGCTTGTTATCTACTTTGGTATGATATCTACACTTTGTCATGCGATTTACACCTCATACTGCAATCAACACTTCTCCTAATTGGGTTTGAAAGAATATGTGCTTACCGAGCCTGGAACACTAACCGTAATGCTAACGTTCAAATGGGTTGAACTAAGCTGAGATCCTGAACTTGAGAAATGGTGTGTTTAGCTCAGATGTAGAGATCAGTGACGGGACCCCAACGACGACACCCTCCACACACCCATGTCCGATAAGTCGCTTGTATACAATCTCTGTATCTCTTGGTTGTTTTTATTATATATGTAAACTGTCGACTATGGCTTTGCACACTAAAATCCCGATACGACCCAGAAGAAGAACCACAACACATTCTTTTGGGGTAAAGGGGGTCCGTTAAGGGTGCGGACAAAGCTCTACTGTATAAAGAAAATGAAATTAAAAAAGTGAAACACTGAATCCAATTTTTCACGCAACTAAAAAAAATCTGAGAAAATTTTGCGAACGTTGCATTTAATTTATCATACAATTTCTTTATATATATATATATATACAATTAAACAGAGAGAAAACCTCAATTGTTTGTGAAATAGTCAACTTTTTTAGGAACTGTTAAATATTAACTTAACAAAAGCAAGAAAATTTCACTCAAAATTCATAATTATCTTTTTATCAAAAAATAAAGATAAAATTAACGTTAAATTTTCATTCTTGAAATTGATTAATTTTTCTTAAAGATCTGTTTTGTTATGCTAAATCAAAAGTAAGTAAAATATTTCATCAGAAAAGTTTTATTCAAAAAAGAATAAAACTTTTCTAATAAAATATGTTGTCAAAAAGCATAAAATTCATAGGTGATTAAAATTTCATTTAAATCAGATAATTCTCAGATTTTTTTATTAGAAAAATATTTAATTAAAAAAACAGGAAGTAGCATTTTTGCAGAGGTTTGAAAAGTGCATTTATTTGGAGATATCTAAATGTCACTATGGGATCATATGATGGTGTTAACACAAACTAATTTATTTAAAAAACAACACTAACACAAAACGAAATACAGGATCTTTTTGATGAAGTAATATGGATGAATAAACTACAAATAAATTGGAAAATTAATCATTAAAAACTTGAAGTGATTGGATTTTAAATGAAAACATACATGAAAGAAGTATGTTTCTTTGATCTTTGATGTAACATTGAGAGAACTACATATGTTGCATAGCCCTTTAAAGGGGGCGCGGCACCAAAGGGGGATTTGTTACATAGGTACCACTCCTGCCTTGACCGCGGCAGTTCTCTTAAACCACTCAAACAATTGATCACAGTCCCAAAAAATGCACATGTTGCATAACACACATGAAAATCAAAGCCATGAATGTCTATTAAGCGTTTTCAATAATCCGAAAGCAATACGAAAAGTTTAGAGGCGTTTTCAACCTCTTTTAACACTTTTCCGTAAGGCACTTCTATAGGCATTTTCAACAGGCACTTTTAATACACATTTCCTTAGGGCGATTTTAAGCCTTCAAACTGTCAACCTATTACACATTAATTTTTAACCACTTCTCGTTATTAAAACATTTCTCTTTTTAGACATTTCAAATTACGGATTTTAAACATTGTTCGTTAAGCGTATCAAATAAAGCATGGTGCACTTTTCTTTCCTGCTTTTTAGTTCTTTCAGTTTTACAGATTAGGACCCCAAAATGTTATGCCCCAAAAAAAGTTACCTTACATTTTCTTTTGTCGCCTGGACGCTTGCACACTCATCTCCGTTGCTGGCTTGTGATCGTAGTGGTGTACCTGTCTTGTGGTTAAACTCTGTTTTCATGCACGGAGACAAAAACGTTCGAAGACAAGACTTTTTGAGAGAGATTCCATTCGTTTATTTCACACTTCAATCGGAGAGATTCCCATTCGTTGGTTCGTTCACTCAAACTGTCTTTCTTTCATACTGCTTTGTGGAATGTCGGATGCAATCGGCTATTTTCTTGTCCCACCATTGAGATCTTGTTCTGTGTCATCCCAACTCTGTGCATAGCAGAGCTCAGTTTATGGACGTCTGTCCTCTTCGCGCCCCCATGGTGTACTGTCTAGAAAGCTAATTTCTCACCAGGGATCTGTGACGTCAAAGCCCTTTGTTCCTTCAATGAATGTCATAACAGAACTCAATATCGCTTTTTGTCTAACCTTTTTGATCCGAGCGTTTCATCTCGGCCAGGATACATCCAGTATGTTATGATTCCCAGAATGAATCATTTTGTTTGTCCCAAATTATCAATGCACCTAATTTGTACTTCATCCTATTTCATAATTCATACTAGCTACTTTACCCGTTTTCAAAATACAGGGCCCGTCATAATGTAACACATACATCAAGAAATCTATTTTTAATGCAGGCGAGATGTAAATATATAATTAACAGTGACTGAATTTTTTAAAACTGAGTCTGCATTTTATATTTTAAAATAAGATAAAATATCCATACACTAAAATAGGACCATTGCCAAAATATTGAATATTCCTGTTAGATTTTGGAGTGGAACAAATTTGGCATCACGAAAAAATTTGCACTTTGTGAAAAACTTCTCTACAAACTGAAAAATGCTAAAAGCAAATCCAAGATGATTGAAGTCAACACGGACACATTGGTTACTAAAAACAATCTTAGCACAGACATGGTTTTGAAAACAGTATAAAAATTATCATGTTCAAGTAATTGGCTGTACCTGGTACATCATTCACCCTGGGCATGGTTAAACCGACTTCCCCAGAAGCTTTCATGGGAGTATCAAATTCACAAGTGATCCCCAGTCGCATGTATATCCCAGTTCGGGGAGATGACGATGTTAGTTTTTTTTTTTTTTGCAGTTTTTGCAGGGAGGTGTCGGATGGAATTGAATTGAAAATGCTTAATCGACGAGCACGTGATGAGATGTGATGGGCATAAAACAAATGAACGTAAATTTGTAACAGAAAGATAATCTCACTGTGGTGGTAATTTGACTGAAATTAGGGTTTGAAATAAAATTGGACATTTCATCATCATCATTCCTGCAGGAATTTCAAATTGTTTTCAACTTTTAATGCTTACAAAACGTTTTTTTTCTTCTAGAATTGTATACAGTCTTCAAAAATCAAAGAATTTGTTTAAAGGCACCCCACCCCCACCCCCTAAAGAAAAAAAAATTGATCTTGGGAATTTTTTTCATATCAGAAACAAATAAAATGTGAAAAACAAAATGATCGGTATGTTGTACAAAGAAACTTGTGATTTTAACTTGTGATTAGAATTGTAATATTTTTTTTTCTGTTTCAGCATCGAGAAAGCAACTGATGAAACAGGAACTTAAGAAATTGTCACCTCTTCTCGCTCATGACACGGCTGCACCAAGGTTCGATCACTCTTCTTCCATTGGTGTTGATTTGAGCAGCAGTTTCATGAATTCTACTGCCAGACCTTCTTTGGTCTTCTTCATCCTACCATCAGAGGGACTTTACGTTCACGTTCATCTACAAACGGGCATGAAATAACACAATTTCTGTGTGTGGGTGTGTTTATGCGCGCATACAAACACATACACACAGGTTAGCAGCAAGTTCAATGCTGCCTGCGACTGCCACTCAGCCGGTGAACCAGCCTTTTGAACTATGATCAATCACAACTTGCATGGTTCCTCCCTTCCCTATTTACAGACATGTTGAAAATTTTTAAATGACAAAGCTTATTAAGAAACCCGTCCCCCTCGACAAATCTCAAGTCTACATTTTTACTGTCATAGAAGTTTCTCATAAAAATGTTTTTAATCTGAACAAAAATTATATTAATTGGTTACTTGAACAACCTAATTGGAAGAAAGAAAAAATATATATTGAAACATTTCTGTTCACATGCCATTTTTTTTTTATGAATATAAAAATTTGAATGAAACTCTTGTAAGTTTAAAAGTTTATTTTGCTTTTCTGCAATTATTTAAATTCTGTTTCACTTCGGCTGGTTTTGTTTTTTTTTCTGGCAAATGTATTACACATTTGCAATTATAATTTGACCAAGTGAAAAAGTCTTTCGTTTGTTTCTGAATAATTGTTGTGATGTTGATGTAACCACATCAGACTTAACTGCACAGGTATGAGAAGTGGGGATCAAGTGATGTCGGTCCGTCTTGGAGACGACCACTATTTTATCAAGCGCTCTCTATATTTGATCCATGAGCATCATTATTTTTACAGTATTTTTCGACTGGCAAAATTTATTATTAAAAAAGCAAATTCCCTTGCCAGTATTAAAGTTTTTCCCTTGAGATTTTCAGTTTTACCACATTTGTGTGGAGTTTTTGTCAAATCTTAAAGGCACAAAAAAAGAATCTCCATTTTATTTTTTGAAACCTGAAAATTGTGCTCCATTATTTATGAGATTAGAAATGCACACCACTTTACATCAGAATCTTTTAGTCTTTTTACATTTCGTGCTCCCTTCTACGTGTAATTTTGTCGTCCACCATAAATGTCAAGGTGAAATGAAACAAGTTTACACTTCATTCGTTGATGCCTTCAAGTCATTCAGTAGAATTTCAGACCAATTCCATCTACAAATTATTTATTTTGTTAAAGTTAATTTTGGAGATTATAGAATTAAATCTTCAAAATTAATGTAATTAAAATAATTTTTTTGATGCTAATTTATGTACTTTTATTCGCTTGCATAATTGAAAGAACAAGATGCAAAAAATCTCCATCGATTCCCCTCCCCCCCCCCCCCAAAAAAGCACCCTAACAAAACTTTATTACTTTTAATATATTACTCCTTTTCTTAAGTGAACTTATTTTAAGCTCATTTTTTTTGTATAAGAATTTTAAATTCTTGAGAAGCAGATTTTAATAAAAAATAAGTTCATTTCTGTTTCCGTTTCAAATCTTGGGAATAGATGAGTGGGCTATTTCAAAATAACATTTCTTGTTGTTGAAATAAAATTCTTTCCACAGGCAAACATTTTTATAGAAATCTTCAAGTACATTTTTAGGTTGATTCATCGAAGCAAATACATTCTACGAAAATTCAGTAGAAATAGTTTTCTGCACACGATTTACTTCCATAAAGATGGAACAAAATTTCTTCTCAAATTTAAGATCCTCTTGTTATTTGTTGACTCCCCACTGCACTATAAAAAAGCAAATAAACAAAACTAAATTAGTAAAATCTATTCCAGCTGAAATGCGTTCCCCAATTTGCTCCTATTCTTCTAATTGCTAATACAAAAACAAATTTTGAAAATGTTTATTTCCCAGACTTTTATCCAAAATTATGAATTACTTTTTCAATGTGCATAATATTTACAAGTGTTGATTTTTAAAAAGTTTGGATTGTACAGATTTCCAAGTTCTCCATGTAAAACAGCCCAGTCATTGTATTAAAAAGAAAGTTATAAAAATTGCAGCTTTATTTTTCCCTTTTTTCTCATTTTAATGTTGTTTTTTTTTATTATTATTATTACTTTGTAACTAAATTCCAGCTTCTGCCCCCCAAAAGATCTCCAGCCCAAATTTGTAATTTAAGGAAACCAAAATATCAAATTACATTTTTATGGAATGTACCCGGAAGGGACATGCATGGGAAAACAAAGGAACTACATGATCAGATAGCAGGCTGGGAGGTTTTGAACATGGTTTGAAAAAGGAATTCATTTGGAACTGGAACGAGACAGACCTTAGAATGTAGGTTTAAATTCACTAGCATGCTTGCTACTTGCGCTCTCTCTTTCTCTCTCTCTTCTTCCTTAAGTAAAATAAAGAACTATATATTTTGGGTACAAATAAATACCTTTTTTTTTTTATTGTTTTAATCGGGGTGTCATAAACATATCCCATCCAGCAGAGCAAGAAGATAGACTGCCAAAAAAAATCCAAAGAGTCTTTGTCTCGTCAAGTATCACCCATCCCCAGAAGAAACGAGATGTTATAATACAACACTAGCTGTTTTAAATCTATTTTTAAATCGATTTAAAACATCAGTGGAAGAGGAATCATTTTTATAAGGGATTCCTGCAGAGGGGTTTTACCTTTCAGAGATGGCCTTCCATGACGTCCTCAACGTGTCCCCATGAAGCCAACACTGTAATGTGTCTCAAAACACTTTTGTAGTTAGCCTGAATGGTCGTGTGTACATGGCGATAAGTCCCACCTTTCACGAGTTAATCCTAACACCTAATAAAAAAAAAAAAAAATTTTTTTTTAAATCCCTCTATTCTTTTACAGGTAGATGTAGTTCCTATAGCGATCAACAAATGGATGCTTCGGTAGAGAGAAGATGGCAGCATCAGGGAAGATGGTGCTGCATGAAAACCAGAAGGTGCATTGCTCCAGTTAGCAGAGCCGTGATCCATCTCTACATCCATAGTTGTTTGGGGCAAGGTGTAGCACCTGTTAGCCTCCCTCTGCTATCACAAAGGGTTACAGCAGGGCATAGTTGTTTTACTGGCATACTCCAACATAGAGGATGCGTAGTAGTTATCTCACTAGAAGATAACTGCGTTCACATAAATACTGGCATGCTATGTGACAATATAGCTCTGGATTACAAGCTATATTGTAAATTGATGTACTGACAAAAGTTGTCATCGTGGCTAGGCGGATGATCTTCCTGAGGGGACAATGGCAGAAATAGTCTCAGATGCCGAAAGTTCTGAGTTAAGAGATAGGAAAAGCAAACCCCCTTGTTTTAACTATTATGGCAAATAGCATCAGTTCGAGGTGCTGCTGGCAGATGTTTTCTGGCCGGTAATTTCTGTCTTGACCTCCTCTTGGGTCAGGCCACTGTGGGGAATCAAGCATGCACCTACCTGGTTCACATTTAAAAAGCGTAATGGCAACTTTGCTCTTGCACACCACATAGGTTAACAGCAGAGATGTTATAAGCAAATAGTGTCTCCTGAATTTCACTCAGTGATGAAAACTTGTGTAGAACACTATGCAAGACTCCTAAATGCTGAGTTTGAGTGGACCCTCGTGTCTTTGTGAAGCTTGTTCAAAGCGTACAACATTACCCGCGCCCCAAATAATTGATGGCCCCCAACATTTGTACTTCTTATTACATTGGCCATGTCAATTTTAGTGCTGTCGGTAGTTGGGGAATAAAGCATAGCTCATACGATTTGCCTACATAAAAAAAAGCAACAAACACGGAGACATTGCATAACATTGACTTATTGGTCACGGGTGTGTATGTATGGGTGGGTGGGGTTAGTGTCACTCTTCTGAGTTAGGTTTAGGATAAGAGTTAAGATCTCATAAACCCATCTGTCTGTAGAAACCACTCGCTGCCGACCTCTCGGCATTCTGCTCGAACCCATCCTTGAACAACTCTAACTCGTTTGCTCACAACAGTCAGTGTCTCCTAAATTTATCCCCAAAAATATCTTTCTGGCAGAAATCCGATACATCCGCTTTTCTCAGTTACTTCAACTCCTTACGAATTCTCTATGTTCACCCTTCCCCTGGCTAATTGTTCATGGCTTTCATATTGTTATCTACTTCCTAATATTTTCCGGTGGTTCCAGCTGTGTGGGTGTGGGGGGTAAAGTATCACGTCAGCACCTTCGAGCATCTTGCAAAGAGGGAATTAAATTAGTGAGGCAGTTGCCAGAGAGCCTTATAAACGTGCGTTCACTGCACAGTGCATTTCTTGCTCGATTCTGAACAGAAGAATCCTCCCTTCAAATAAATTTATAACTCTAAACTTCGTTAATCGTTTTAAACAATTAACAAAGTTTTATTGTTTTGGAAAACGAGCATTATTGTTTTCTCTACTGATCTGCACATGAGAATTCTTAGACTTCTATTTTCAATTGGTTAGCTAACGAACACAAACAGAATGCCAGCGAAATCCAACTGACTGTCAGACTCTCAGAAAATCAAACTGACTGCAAAATGCTCAGTGGGCTAATGGCATTTTCACTGCATGTCAGCTGCAAAAAAAGTACATTGCTAGTATATGGCATTCCTTGATTTTGAGAAGAAAGTGCTCAGGAGTCTTGATATGAAGAGTTGTCCGGGCGTGTATGCAACTGCCTCGAGTCCTGTTAGTGTCAATAGCTTGCCGTAATGGTCAGTTCTCTTCATCTGGGTTCTTAAGTTTCGTACTCGTCTCCCACAGGAGCTCCTACATGCGGATGCCCTTATTGTTATTGCAGATTCTCTGGAGGAGTGAATCTCCAGGTTGCAGATTAACATGTAGAGCAAAGGTCTCAGAATGAACAAGAAGACAAAGTTTCTAATCTCGGATGTAGGTCTGCTGTAAACTCTACAAGGTCTTATTCGGATAGTAGTAGTTATGTCTGTCGTAGATGTCAGGGCATTGCTCATCCAAGCTGAGGCTCATATGGATGTAGATAGCATCCTACTGGATATCGAAGTTACCTTCTGCTATTTTGGGTGATATGTTTAATACTGGTGGTGGTTGCAAACGCACTGTTGTGTTGCATAGAGAAGGTTCATGAAGCTGCTGGCAATGAGATCTGCAGCATCTCTAAAACACATCAGTGGCGGAATAATCAGGCTGAAGATGTGATTAAGGAGAAACAGGCATATACAATACTCTAGATTTGGGAATATTTTCAATCGGTGTTCAGGGCACATGTTTAACAGCAGTGAGACAACATGGGTCCTAAACACTTGATCTGCAATTGCTTAATGGTGGTGCCATAGTTTGGTGGATGTACACCTATCAATCATGCTTCCTCAGAAACTTGATATTGGTGAGATTATGTCTTCTGCACACTTCTTGCATATCAACTGTCAGAGACGCATGTTTACGTGTGGATATCGCAGGCACAAGAGAGCGTGACAGATCAAAGAAGGTGGGCTCTAGTGTGGAAGATACGACTGCATACAAACTGGCTGATGTGAACCCTTTGGAGAGCAGGGACACGCAGCACCCTAAATAAGTCAAATGAAGAAGTCCTATCACCAGCATTAAATTAATCATTATTTTAATACCGTTATAAAAGTTTTTTTTTTTACACGTGTTATTTTGAGAATTTTCTTCCCAAATCTTTGCTTAAGGAAATTACCAACAAATTTGTTGCAGATAAAATATTCGGTTTGGGTGAAGATACAAAGAGCGATAGTTTTACTGACTTATCTGACAAGGAATATGACTTTCTTATTGAACAGATTTTTTATGCTAATTGATTCGAATATCTTTCGGACTCCAATCCTGTTTCTCATTTTTACCTACTTTTTCTTTTAGCTTCGATTGAATCCATTGTAACAAATTTATATGCAAGAGTAGAAAGATGCTATTAATTTTATATGTACATCGCCGAAATCTGAGTGTCCCTCGGTTAGCTTTTTTCATGGATGTAGTTCATTTGCAACTTAGCAAAACTGAAGAATTGTTATTTCTGTAATCGTTTAGACCAACTGGTACAGAATCTCAAGTCAAAAATTAAAACCACTAAGATTTTCTTCCCAACCATTTCATTTTTTTAGTATTCAATTAACCCAACCATTATTAGGTAAGAGACATAAAATAAATTCGTTTTTGATATAAATATAATTTTACTAGAAAACAAAAAAGTGACCTGTTGGGTCACTCATTAAGCTCGGGTTAAATTGTTTAAATGAGGAAAAAGTGAGTTTGCAAAACCAGTTAAATATATATATATATAAAAAAGAAAACTGTCAAAATAAATCTCTTCTGCTTTCCAAATCCAGGTTAAATATGTCCGCTATCATATTTCCTTTTTTTATAATGGATTATTCCATAATCTTTCCTTTATTGTAACAAACAAACAAAAAGTTAGTAAGATGGCTAATCTGCAAATTACAACTAATTAGAACTATTTTTCTCCCCAAACTGAGGAATATTTTAGCATGTATTTTGTCTTATTAAAATATATAGGAAAACAGCTTTAGGGAAACACGTTGATTAACTCATTAATATAATAATAGATTGGACATTATCTTGTGATTTCTCTAGTGCATTACTATCAAACTCACCATCCAAATTGTTTTTATTAGTTTATCATTATTATTATATCATTAAGTCTTTCTTGTCATACTGCCAAGTTTCATAACAATCTGCTTGAGACAGAAATTAAAAACATGGAAATAAAAAAAACAACAATGCTTATGACACATACACGAGAAGAATTAAACTTTAAATAAAAACAAGACATTGTTGTGTATTAATTTTTTTATTTATAATTTACAAATTTGAAATGAAACTGGGGGAGGGGTGGGGTGGGGGGGTAAAACTATGCTGCTACTGGTGAAATTACAAAAAGTAAAACCAAAGTGAGAGAGCATGGAAAATATGTATAACCGTTGCAACTGGCATGAGAAGTAAAAACAATGGTAGATGAAAGCTGATGATGGTTGTTGATGTGCCAAGAATAAGACGAAATGCTGCTCTATTTTCAACCTCATTTCGTAGTTCTTCGGGATGGTTCAGATGCTGTCGGCGGAGGAGGAACACCTTTCCTGTCCAGATCATCAATGTATGATAACAGAATCTTTTTGCGCTCATCACTTATGCAGTCTAACACCAAATATCTGCGATCATTCTGAAATTAAAATTTTTACATGGTTTTAGAAAATTAAAAGCTAAGTCTACAATCAAAACAATATTGTCAATTTTTGAAAGTTAATAATCTACAAACCGAATTTTACTACGAAAAGATCTTTAAACAATGTGTAAAAATTTATTGCACATAAAGAATCCTGTTATTATATGTAATTGTTTTGCTAACAATATATATATATATATATATATATATATATATATATATATATATATATATATATAAGTGCGGTAAAACAGCATAACGGCTGTCTTCCTTAGTCGCCGATGTACTTTGAAAATCAGTCCCATGTATTTTGTATTTTTAGCATACAAAAATCTAAGTCAACAAGGAAAACTGAAAAGTGATTTCTTTAATTGAAATATATTTATTTACTTCTGTACATAAATATTTCAATGTAAGAAATCACTAATAATAAAAATAAAATTATAAAATTTACGTTATGGAAGTTTTCTTTTAAAGAAAATGTGTATTTGTCCAAAAAGATGAATTTTGTTATGAAAAATTTACTGTTTTTATTTTAAAAACGTCTTGGAATTTCATGTGAGTATTTAAAATACGCAAATGTTTTTGTGACATAAATATTAAATTTGTTTTTAGCTGTTTCTTCTAGGTTTACAAATAATCAAATTTATTTTTATGAATAGAAATTAAATAAAATGAATTAAACGTTATAATAGAAACGGATCTCGTATAGGATATTGCCTAATGATGAAAATTGAAAACACGGTTAATGGTTACATGTGGATATAAAAACCCGAAGCACGATGAAAATGATGTGAAACGTAATGTAGCGAGGACTGCAGAAGACATCGTTAGCCGGAAGTGGCAAAAGCATTTTGCTTTTTACCAAAGATGCTCAACGTCAAATGTACATTTTAAGCAATTAGAAAATAATGTTTTTTGTGCTTTTTGTAAAAAATAATAATGCAGCAGTTTCAAGTTAGAAAATATTTCTGTAGAAACCATTCACTATTATTGAAGATTTTATTACTATTCTTAAACATAAGTGATTTTATTGCAATACTTCGAGAGATATTTGTTTAATATTAACAAGTACAAACGATTATAAACGTGATCTTTTTTTTTAAAGAATTTTAAACAATTTTAATAGGAAATTCAACAGGAGTTGAATTTTAATCAAATTAAATGTCATTTTTTTATCAGTTCGACACAATTGGAGAATAATGTCTACCTTTTACCTACCTCAACTAATGGCGAGTATTGATTTACTCCTCTCCAGGAGTTAGGCACAAGGCCAGTTTTTATCTTACTCCCACAAGTAAGATGTGACCCAAGGTCGGGTCGGGAAAGTGGGGGTTTAAAAATTGCCTGGGCAGCCCCGTCGGCATTCCCCGGTAGGGGCGCCTCAGGCAGTAAGCAATAAACTTACTCCTTCCCAAAGAGGGGAGGCATAGCCTGGGAGGGTGGACCTCCTAGAACTGCACAGGACAGACCCATTGACCGGCGTAAATCAAGACCCGAAGGCCAAGACAACACCAGTATGGGGTGCAGTATCCATCGGAACAGATACTACACTTTGATCTTAGCCAAACGGCCAAGAACAGTGATCAACTAATGCGAGTAGAAAAATTCATTTCAAACATTAAAATCTTAGAAATCCAAAAGATTAAGTTCCAACTTGTAATGGGCAATGTAACCCTAATCCCCCCCCCCCCACTACAACCGCTAAAGTATACGATGTGCTGTCGTACATAAAAGGCCTCAAGCAAAAAAGTGAGATGCAGTAAAGCTGATTTGAAGCGCCAACTTAAGTATTACAAATGATTCGTCATTTGTAGCTCTATACAAGGTGGATGATTCGCCTGTTCGAGAGGAAAAATTCCTTACGTCTCTAGTATCCAGGTCCTTCGGTTCAAGAGAGATTTAGTGACAACAGGTTTCTTTTGTTCCAGGTGGTATCGCCAGGAAATGTTCAGTTGGACAATTAAAACATTTCATTTGGATACCATGAAGTGAAAATCCAGAAATCGGAATACGAGCGGTATCCTGTTAAAACTTTCTCCCTACAAGCTATCTCGGCATCGTCATGACAGAAAAAATTGACCTGAAGCAGATACCTGGAGTTAAGCAGTGCGGACCCCAGTCAATCCATTATTGAATGGATTGAAAAAGCTGAGCTTGTGTTTCGGCCATGCTCAGTGAAGACAATGGAATGCGTAATCCCTATATGTCTGACAGGTGGTGCTTTTGTGGTCTACCAGTATTTAAATGAGGAAAGAAAAAGGAAGCTTTGTTTATGACGCCCACACTGGACTCCTATGCGGCTATGCGCAGTTTGTGACATGTATCCGGGTGAAACTGTAGTTATTTTCCTGGCGGACATATGGAAGCTTGCTGCGCCATTTGATGATATGACGGAGCGAGGTCTTAAAGCTGCCTTCGTCCATGGGTTGCCTGACCATGTATAACAGCTTTTACAAGCTTCTTCTCAAATCTATATTAAAAGACGACTCACCTGGGCTCACACTGATTAAAGCGGCCAGTGTTCACCAAGAAAGGCCAGATGAAAAACACCAAGATAAGGTGTTTTGAATGTGATGGAATTAATTTAGCAAGGGATTGTCTAGCTCAGCACAATAGAGGGTGAGCTCGGGACCCCCAACCGCAAAGTAATGGTGCACGTTGATCCAGATGTGAAGAGCTAGGCCACACTTCTCTGAATTGTCCAGGACGACAGCTTCCATGTTGACGCATACATCGCAGACACTGATGTTTGTGCCAGCAAACTGAGAGAATGGAGACGGCAACGATGAAATTTAGCATTTCTGGATCCTCAAGTGCCCATCGGAGAGCCACTTTGTCCCTATCAGACCATTGTTTTACTCGTTAACTCGGTTGTGATTTAGACTGAATGTGGTTCCGCAAATAATGAGGTTTAACTATTACAGTACGACAAATCAAAAAGGTGACCTCGGCTTACATAGACGATGAAAATATCGCATCCGTAACCAGTGTTGCTGAACATTTGTCGCACTTTGGATTGGCCAGAAAAACTCCAGGCCGACCAAAGGAGGAAGCCCGTGTGCTTGGTTTGACTGTCGGGGAAGTGAATGACGTCCTGCTTTGGAAACATTGGAACGAAGTACCGGACAATATTACTAGGAGGAAGATGTTCTCTCTGTGGAAGGCTTGTTGGCAGTATCCTGTTAAAACCATCTCACAACTAAATCTAATGATGGTTTTCATGAACAAAAAAAAAAAAGTGTACTTTCAAGATTATTTTCCATTTTGTGAGAAAGTTTCCCTTTTCAGCAAAATCAAAGATCAAGAATGAGAAATTACCTGTAAAATTGTTTCAATATCTTTTAGATGCATTTCATTTTCTTCAATCATCTTTTTAGATCTGTTACATAAAGAAAAAATAAATCATAAAATGCTTAAAGAGATTTTATATAAAAGTATAAACTTGTTCTTTTGAAACAATCTGGTCATATTTAAATATTTACAAGAAAATGTAAAATTATTCTATTCTAATCACATGATCTGGTGGTGTGGTATTCGCCCTGTGTAGGCAACCGGCTTCCACCAGACGACAAAGTTTCTAGGGAATATCAAATTCACATGCCATACCCAGTTGCATGTATATCCCGGTTAGGGGAGATAACATACTAGTCTTCCCAGATGATCGCTCATCATCTGGTACTGACCAGACTCAGCGTCGCTTAACTTCGATAATCCATCGAGAACCAGTGGGTCAACGTGATTATGCCATATTCACATAAACATTAAATTATAAAAAACGATCAAATGATAAAAATGCTCAAATTACTTACAGATTGAGATTTTAATCATTACAACATTTTTAATAATACTGTTATTGATTGAATTAGTTTCTAAATGTTTTAATGAAATTTTTAAATGTAATTTCAAATCTAAAAAGATTTTAATTCTGAAGCAAATCTTACTTGTATGTGATTAGTTTCGTCTCCTTTAACAATTCTCGAAATTCAGCTTTTGCTTGAGCTACTTGTTCATAGCGATAATCTTCAAACTCTTTCTCTCTTTTCTGAAAGGAAAAAAAAAACGCTTATTTAACAAACAGAAAGCGTGACACAATGGCATGCTTTACTCGTGTCACAAACTTATTAATAGACAGGCCGCTTTGGGGGGTGATTAAAAAGAAACAAAATCTATATAGGAATTTTTGCAATGAGTGATAATTTGCATTATTTGGACTGCTATCCTAATCTTGGTTGTTATTTTCACAATGTATATGTTCCCCAGTTTAACAAAGATTCCCACATTTGAAAAGCTACGCTTGAAGTAGGTCGGAGGTTACATCAGTCAAGATGTGAAAACAACCAAGATAAGAATAATAGAGGAAAAATATAAAAATGCTGGTTTAAATTCCACAAAGTCGCAACTGATTTGTGATGGCTTGATTTTCAAAACACTTTTAAAAGGTTACGACCGATTGTAATAGCTGGTTTTAAAAGTCACGATTGTAATAAAATCAAACTTTTTTTTTTTTCTTTTGCTACGAAACTACTCGTTAGAATTGCACCAAAATTTGCATGAAGTAGGATTGAGAGGGAGGGGGGGGGGGCATACTGCTAATACTAAAACAAAGACTTATGGTTTAAACTATTATATGGGGGTAGAAGGGTCAACATGAAAATACTGCTGCTGCTACTACTACTACTACTAATAATAATAAACAATTATTGGAGCCTATTGCAGCAAATTTAGCAGAAAGATCTGAAATCCTGGATGTAATAAAATTAATACAAAAGCTCTCAGTGGCTGGTGATTTAAAGATTTTAATCAGGAAATAATAAAAATTAGACTTAGCTACTTACTTTAATTATAAAATTTTTTTTTTTTTTTAATTTACAATTAACTATTTTTTTAAATGCTGCTTAAACAAAATATGACACAAATCCAAGGGAACTGAACCGAACAAGGTAGATATTGGCCTCCTACTATTTGTAGCACTCTCATAAGCTGGATAACAGAGCGTGTCTGAATGCAGGTATTTTTCAGCCATGTTTGATGCTATTTTTTTAACAGAATTGAAGAATTATTTGAGTCATCCAATACTCAGTGTCAAATATTCTTGACGAATTGGAAAAAAAAAAACCAAAAAATAAAAAAAAAACAAATCAATTCAAATTAAAAAAACAAAAAAAAGACAAAAAAACATTCAACCCTGCACAAAGTTTAATTATTTTTTAAACCTTTTAATTATATATATATATATATATATATATATATATAAATAAAATTAAAATGGGATTTACTAGAGTTTCATAGTCGACTCAATCATCATTATAGATTTGAAGTTCAACTTGGAAATTCTAACAGTACTTTTCAAATTTATTTGACATGATGAAATAGCTCCGTTTCAAGTTTCATTCAATTGTATACATTTCTGACCATTGGGTCTACCGTGAAACTGCAGTAAAATATTAAGTTATTTATTTTTGATATTTCAATATTTTCACTTAAAAAAAGATTAACAAAAAGTTTAATATTGTTAAAAAATTAATTTGATAAATATTTTTTCATTTTAATTTTAAAAAAAAAAATAAGTAGAATTTGCATTTATTTTTTATAATTTTTTACAATTAGAAAAGTGTACAAAAAAACATTGTTTTTGTAAAAAATTATAAAAATAAATGCAAATTCTACTTTTTTTTTTTTACTCAAGAGAATTTTAAGACTTGATTTTTCAGGTAAAAATGTAATTTCAAAACAAATAGAAAACTGCATATAATAAAATTAAATGACCTAATTACAACATGAAATGTCAACATAAAAAATAAAAAGTAATTCAAACACGATTCAACCTTATTTAAAAGGTTGAATCGTGTTTTAATTACTTTTTATTTTCTATGTTGACATTTTGTAAAAATTCAATTACCCCCTCCCATGTCATAGAATCAACATGGTGATTATTTTTTAAAGATTGACGATATTTTATGTTAAAAAATATCTAATATTTGCTAATAAATATAAATTGTTGAATATAAAAAGCATCTTATTATTGTTAGAAAACATGCAAGATGTTATTGGTTCAAAAGTAGAAAAATTATTATACATACCCGATCACTAGAGGAAAATTTGGAATATCTTGGATCTTCTTTAATCATTTTTTTAACGTCTTTCCAAGAAGAAGTTAAAGTAATCTACAATGGGGGAAAAAATGGCACAAGTAAAATTTGTACTTTACTCTTTGATAGAAATAAAAGGAACAAATATTTATTTTACTTATTTGAAATGTTAGATATAGAAAATCCTGCTCAGTTAACCTTACCAACTATAATAAACTATTAAGGATTAATATAAAAAATATTTTAGTTTATCTGTGATCACAGCTTTGCAATTTGCAGAAGAATAGCAATGTAAGCAGTTGCTACATGTAGTTTTATGGCTAATTAATTTTAACTGTAAAAAAATACATGTACATGTCATAACTTTAATAAACACATGTCTTTTATCACATCCACAAAATAGAAGTTTTAAAAATTATTTTAAAAGGGTGAAATATAGAAAATGAATTTTACTGATACAGAAATTTAAAAAGAAACCATATTAATCTATGCTTGTTTTATGACTGAAAAAATATTAAAAAAAAAAAAAAAAAGCATGTCTTCGAGATCAAACCCAGTATTTCAAGTGGATTGGTTTTGTTTTGTAAAAAAAAAAAAAAAAAAAAAAATTGTTATTGAATTAAAAAAATAAGTTTTTTCTTTAAATCATTTTTCTCACCTACTTTATTTTAATTACTTTTGTAAATAAATTAATAAAATGTACAATCACATTTCCTAGTCATTCTCTCAAATTTTAAATTATTTTTATTATTTAATTGCATGCCAGTATCTCTCTAGATACTGGTCATTTGAAAGAAGGAGGATGAAAAAATTAAGCAAAAAGAAATAGAGTTTCATCAAAGTAAACTAAAAAAAAAGGATCCACTTTTCATTGCAATTTCCAATATGATCAATAAAAGGTTCAATTATTGCTGTGCAAAAGCAGTCAGACCTAAAAAAACAAAGATTTTATTGATTTTCATCAAGTTTGTATGGCACAGATTTTCATTTTTCCATTTGCTGGAGGTGATCCAGATATGTCAGACTAACTTTCAGCAACTCCCTGAACATGTATGGATCTGCTCTGACTATAACACACACGCGTGCTGGTGCAGGGAGTTACTGACATGAAATGTGTTGAAACGACACATTACACACAAAGTTGATTTCTGTATATAAAGTAAGATCATTAATTCCTCCCTTTCAAGGTGGCAGGGATATTGTATTGACTTCTTTAAAAGAAGTAAAAATTAAACTAAATTCTTAATATATTAAAAGTAGGATGAAGTTACTATTTTTCATCAATCTGTGAAGAAAGATCAAAGTGCCAACAATCCACTCGTCGTTTGAAGCATTCATGATCAGAAGTCTCTTCATTACATGGGAGAAATGAGGGTTGAAATGCACATGACCTTTTGCACTTGCCATAAAATGTTGCATTTTGATAATGGAATTTATTTTGGGTTACATTTGAGAAATTAATTTCCTTTCAAATGAAAATCTTTTCAACATTTTTCCTAAAGCGCATGATTATAAATTCTGATGTACATGAAGTTTAGCATGTGAGAAATAGAAGATGATATATTAAAATGTATGGAGTGTAAGAAATAGATGATATATTAAAATGTATGGAGTGTAAGAAATAGAACATGATATATTAAAATTTATGGACTGATTAGCCACACTTGTCTAGGCCAAAAAATGTTCAATAATATTCTGAGAATAAAGCATTTGGTTTTTTACCTGTAGTGTCTCATCTAGCAGTTTATGAAACATTTCCTTATTCTTCTTATTAAGAATGTCAATATGTTCTTCAAAGAGTTTTTCCTTTTCATCACGATCGAGCAAATCAGCAAGTTCCCAACGGTGATCTTTTCGAAGTTGCTTCCTCGTTTCACGCCATGACGATTCAGAATTCCTAACCTGCAGGAAATTAAGGGGCATGTATTTGTTCATTATCCAATCGCCAAAAAAAAAAAAAAAAAAAAAAAAAAACTAATTACATCTGTTAAGTGAATAAGAAATATTGAAAAGATGAAAGTAATAAAATATAAAATGAGTAGATTTTTATTTCATTCATATCTCGGCATAAATCTGAAGATTGATAGGGAGCATATGATACGGTCAATGTCTGATTTTGTACCAGAGCTTGAATGCAGACATGTTTTCTTATTGATTCCAGCAACGGTTCAAATTGCCACAGACACGTATTTGGCGACAGCTTTGAATTCTCATTAATAAAAAAGCAGAAGTTGATCAGTTTTTTATTTATAGATTGAACAAATGGGCTATCGCTTGAAAGTCAGTGTGCAGTTGTAATGTTTCATTAATTTGTTTTTTGGTTAAACTAATATTTTGGCGTCAGCCGATGGGCGAGCATATTGACTGTTGCTGATCTGTTTGAGATCGAAAGGCAATCATTTAAATGTTATTTTAATTGTCCAATGTGAATAAACTTTTATTGATTAAGATATATCAGGTCGACTTATTTGAGACTTCTACATTAAGACCTAAACCAAACCTCAAATTTATTCACCGATCTGGTTGAATTAGAAAAAAAGGTCCAAATCAAAATATGCCGATAATTCTCCTGGTGATGAATTAATAGATGTGTAAGGTTCAATAGTGAGATTAGGAAAAAAACAAATGCAGAATGTAATTTAGATTGAGATGTGCATGATCTCCAAAAACAAGATTTAGAAGAGATTTGTTTTAGGTTCTTTTGCACAAAAATCAAATGATTTGTTTAATTAATAAATACAAAAAAAAATTCATTTTTTTTTTAAATTTACTTTGCAAATATATATATATATATAAAAAATGACAATGAGCAAATAGTTCATTGTTTAAAAAACAAGTGCAAATTTTATTTTTTAATTGATAATTACCAAATCCGCCAGAAGTGCTTTGAAATGTTGGATTGCTTCATCTTTCTTATGCTGTTCTCGCTCTTTGTCTCTTTCTCGTAGAGAATTGGATAAAGTTCGTTGAACTTCTTTCTCTCGCTCCCTCAAACTAGCCTCAACTCTTTCTTGTTTCTCTCTTTCTTTCCGATCTTCATCATCAGATTCCTAATTAAAATGTAACAAACAAAATTAAAACGACTCAAAAGTTAAATTCTTGTTGAAATGTTGCATCATAAATTTTTTTTTCAATTCCTGTTTTCTCCATTCATCTTTGAAATTCTATGTGAATAGATATAATAAAAAAAATAAGTGAGTGACTGGCCGAGGAAAGCTGGAGGTGAGGCCATTTGATTATGTATTGTTACAAACATCCCTTAACAATTTCTGGCAAGAAAATGTGGCTCTTTAAAAAGCTAATATGTTAATTGTATGAGCATTTTGCATCTAACCCTGGAGTTTGGTCTAAAATCGTTTAAACTAGCTTTCAAAAGTTGGCTGACAACTCCCATGAAAGTCAAACATGACATTTTTTGAAAATCATGAAATCAGAATACGCACAAACAAGAGAACTGGAAACAACTGCATCAGTTCTACATTTTCATATATGAAAGTGATCCACGTCAGAAATCTAAGGTTGATAACACTGAATGCTCCTAAATATTAATCCCATAGAAGAATGTATAGGGAATAGTCCAGATGGGAAAGCAATCTACAAGTGCTGAAGCATTGCAAGGCGAATGGATGAAAGCCAAAAGGGGCAGACAAAATCCTGACATGTTAAATCATTGTAAATAAAATAAACTTATTTTATTGCATTGTTTTACTTTCAGTTATATTAGCTCAAAGATAAAACATTATTTTATAGAGTTTAGAAAATTAAAAAATTTTTATTCTGGAAGTGAAAATATTTACCTCTTCTATATTTTTGACATAATCCCGAAACCAGTCCTCACGTCGAGAGCTACTCTCCACAGCTTTATATCTTGGATCAGAATCCATTTTTTTTTTAATTTCACTCCAACGTGAGTTACGTTTAATGCTGGTGGTTTCCTTAAGTAGCTGCATAAAATCTGCTTTTAACTGCAAAGGAAAAATGAAATGGTGAAGAAAACAAGAGGAATAAAGTTGCAGTTTCATCTGAAAAATAATTCCTATATATATATATATAGAGAGAGAGAGAGAGAGTGGGGGGGGGGGATGTGTTAAGCTGTCAACAGTTCGAGGAGAAAACATTAGAAAATCTAGAAAAAAATGTAATTATTTAAATTCTGTTTTGTAATTTATTTGAATAACAATCTGCAGTTATAAAATTTGTTGCAGATGACAAATTTTCAAAAGGAAAAGTAATTGAATAATCAATAATGAAAAGGAGTGAATTTGCTCTTCTGACTACTGTAATACAAGACACAGGCATTCGAGTTTGTCCTTCAAAATATTGAAATACTTGATAGAAATACATTAAGAAAAAAAATCCTGTAAAATTTTATTTTTTTAAAATAAAGATTAAAGTTTATTTTAAATTATATTTGAATACTCAAAGATTTCAACATTATAAAATATTTCTTAGAGAATAGTTTTAATGATTGAATCAACAGGGAAAGAAAGGAGTAAAAACTTTAATACCATTAAGGCAAAAATAAGAATATCTGAAGAGAAAGTTATATCTAAAAACAATGTTAAGTATTTTCTAACAAGTTAAAAGATGTAAAAGGCTACAGCAAAAAAGTATAAGAAAAAAAAGAATGAGGAAGTGAAAGATAAAGGGATACATTTTTATCTGTAATCTGAATTAAGCTGAATTGGTTCTACTGTAAGAATTAGCCGTAGGAAGATTGTTTATTTCTGACCGCTTTTAGGTGCAACACTTACCATTCGCTTTCAAATGATTCATATATCTTTGAATAATGTATAATTTCATAAAGCCACAATAACAGTGTGCTACAACATACTTATAAATTCAGAGTATTATAAAAATTCTACAGTGACTTTAAATATGAAAAATAATTAAAAACAAGGATTCTTAAAAGAGAAGTTGACAGCAAACCACATTGTGTTTAATCTTATAGCACTTTAAAATAATCTGACAATAGAGAAAATAAAAATGCTACCATTGAGTCTTCGTCCAATATTAGAAATAGCAATTTTTGTCAATATTGATCATGCTCAATGTCTAACTGAAGTTATGTTATTTCATATAAAAAGAAAAAAAAATGCATGAACTAATGACTCAAATATAATTTTCATTATAAAATAATTCGTTATTCAATACTACATAAAAATTATATGCATAATGTCATCAAGAAAAAAGGTCAAATGTCATCAAGAAAAAGGTCAAATGTAAATTATATACATTTATTATTTAAAGAGTTATATGCTAAAGTTAGAGATACTCAAATACCTGAAGTTTTGGGAACTTGACAAGAAATGCCCGAGAAATATTGGAAAAATCATCAATATGTTCTGGTTTTATATTTATTCAAGATTTGTCATCTTTCGTTCGTACGAATACAGATTCTATTATTCTCAAATATCTTGCAGCAAAATTTATAGATAAAGATAGAGTTTCAGGTTTCAATAACTTATTATCACAAAGAGAAACGAACATTCTTTGGTGGAAATTAGTATCTTTTAATCTATATTTGATATTATGAAAAATGAACTTTTCGGAATCAGACGAGAGCTGATCCAAGACAGCAGATCTTGCATACGCAAAACGCTTGATAGAGCTTGATATAGCAATAGGGATTTATCTTATCTTTTAATGCAGTTTCATGGTAAACCTAATCCGCAGGAGTGTATTCTTATCCCATACACCTGTATATATTTGAATGCAGGTTCGAACTAGCTAGAATCGAAATGTAACATTAATTTTTCAATTTTATTCGGCATGATATCAATGCAAAATGTCATTTTTACAGTGTGAAAATAGTCCTAATTTTATTTTTGTCACATGATTTTAAACACAAATAAGCATAACTTTATCTGCAACATTTATAAAAAAAAAAACCCAACATATTTAAGAATATTGCGTGCTGACGTCATGTTAAACAAATTTGAAAAATGAATGTTAAAATGCTATTCTAGCTAGTTTGAACTTGCATTCATATATGTATGCACGGGATAAAAATAGACTTAAGGATCGGGTTCACCATGAAACTGCAGTAAAGTATTAAGATAAGCTACTTTTAATTATTTATAGACGAGCTATTATAAAAAAACAATTACATTTAAGTGTCTTCTACATGAAGGTTAAATTTATTTTACATTTGCTGTATTTTGCACCTGTAGAAAATTACAGATTTTTCTGCTTGAATACGGATTTTTGTCTATTAGAAGTAGAATCTCATTAAAACTTTAAATTTATTCATAAGAATGGAAAGATGAAAACAAAAACTTATCTGTAAATTTGGAGCACATAATTTCATTTCACTTTCTTTTTTATTCAACTTCCTTAAAAGTCTACATATGTCAAATTGGAATTTATTATACTTTATTTGAAAAGGTTTGTTTTGGAATAAGCTTTTGTCATTGAGTATCTAATGTGAATTTAATCCATTTGCTGAATATTCCACTGTTCCACAATAGTGGAATATTCGTCAAATGGATTAAATAATTATGTTCACATTGGATACTCAAAATGACAGAATTAAAAGATTGGTTTAAAATGAAGGAAATGGGTTATGAAAATTAGTTGGAAAAGAAGAATGTAAGTTCAATTATTGTTTGGCTAATCTTAGAAAACAAATACACAAAATAAAATAATTCATACCAGCAAAAATTCCTCGTTGCAATATTGAAAAGCAGATTTAATTGATTTTTAGCTTTATATTTTATAAAACAATCGAAACCCACAGTTCATTTCTTTTGCTATCGTGAACACATTTTTTACTTACACTTTCGTTATATTTTAATGTGATTCTTCATCTATTTTAAACCTATTTTACAGACACTGCGGCACTCATTTCCTTCAATATCTGAGTTCGTTTTAAAAGCTTTCTAAGATGCAATAACCCACAAGAAAATACCTTTTCAACAGTAAAAGATTTTAATCTAAATAAAAAATTTTTTTTTAAATCGCTTGGTTTCAGAAGTTTTTTTGTTTTTTTTTTGTTTTTTTTTAAGTAAAAAACTTTATAAACTTTCTTTCCAATGATAGTAAATAGGTTAAAAATTCTGTAGTTGAATTTAAAATAAATCCCATCAAAGAATAATGTAAGTTTTGATCCATTCTTGTTTTTTATAACAATTAAAAAGTTCCATTTTTGTTTGTTTAAAATTATTAAAGTTAATGATTAGTTTGTCAATACTCAGGAGAACTAGAAGTAGCATATCTTATTTTCATTCAGGCTTAAATGTGTGTGAAATCAACATTTTTTAAATTGAAGAATGTATCTAATAAATATATTCTCTTCCGCGATCAGAGGAGAAAAGGGTATAAGAAAAGAGGTTGTTCTTAAATTACTAAGTAAAGAACAAGAAATTTAAAATGACAAACTGTTTTACAAAAAGTAAACCTCCCTTCACCCCAAAATAGGCATTTTTAGAATTTAGGAGAAAATAATATGCACGCACTATATGCATAAGTGAAAATTTTAGCTTGAACTCGACCAAGAAACCAATTATTTTTATATCATAAAATTTGATTCATGTTTAATCTCATTATATCTTGATTAAACATCAAATATGACACATAATTGACCGGTCTATTAAATTATTTACTATGACAGGAGAGCAAACTCAAGTTGCATTTTCTCACTTAAAGTAAACGCATCAAAAAATATAATTGAACAGATGTGTTGTAGGCAGCCATTAAAAAATGTTTGCTGCCATCAGCTGATAAATAAATTGAATATAAAAAAAAGCAGCAAACCAAGTGGAAAGTTTAATCTATTCTATAAAAGAATCAGTTTTGCATATTAATCTTTTTCTCAACTGACAAGTGGTAATGAACAACATAAAGCTAAAAGATGATATCAGAAAGCTAATATATTAATTTCCAAAAAAGTCATCATAAAATTGTCAATCTTCTGAACAAAAACAGAAATGGCTGATAAGGCATAACCAACACAGTGTATTCATTATACTAATTACTAGCACCACCAATGAGTCAGAATAGACTACCACGTACCGTGCAAAAGCTACGATCTTTGTATGATAGGTAACCACTAAGGCCAGGAAGTACCTGAAAAACAATATTTGTGAAGGTTTTCTTCAAGAGTTGTTCTTCAAATAGAATTTTGATCAAGAAATGTTGGGAAAAATCTGTTGTAGCTAAAACAGCAGCAGTCACTCAGTTCTTTTTCCCCCCTTTCTCTCAAACTCTCACTCTACTAAGCTCAAAATTAATAGAATGTACATTCTACAACATTTGCAGCTTTCTATTGACCAGATTCGAATAAATGTAAGCTATTTTAAGTTTTAAAATGTTATAAAAATTACAATAAAGCTTACAAATTGAATGTTATATTATCTTCAGGTAGGCAACAACTCAACAATGAACTCTTCAAAATTGGTTTAACAGAATGAAGAGATTTTTCCCTTTTTTAAAACTTTGAAAATGCAGTTTCAATAATGAAATGGATCGATATTTAGAAAGTAATTTACAAATGAATTCTGAATTTATTTTTACTTAAAAAGGATAGAATTAATGAAACTATACATATGTGAAAAACAAAAAAATATTATTAGTAAATTTAATTGAACACAGGTACATGAATATATAAATAAACAGGAAAAACATTCACTTAAAAATCAAAAAGGAAATCACGTAAAATCAATAGTTTACATGGACAGAAATCAATAAAGTTTCCAGGAAAATTGCAACTTGCTTTGATAAACCAAAGTAAAATTAAAACATTTGCTCAACAAATTTTCTTTCTGAAATAAGTCAATTTCTTTTATGCATTTTGGATTCAAGAGAAATCAAAAACATTTTTAGCGAGAATGTAAAAAACTCATTCTACTAAATTAAAATCAAAGAAAATATACAATATATTGATAATTTAAATTGCTAATCCAATTAACAACCTTATATTAATTTGGTCATTTTTCTTTTTACATTTGTGAAATCAAATACTTTAGGTGTTTAAAATCTTTTTTAATTAAAACTGATAATATATATTTATAAATGAAGTTAAAAAAGAGTATTTCACATGAGAGTGAAAGTATATTCTATTTTATAATCAAAATTAATGAGAAAGTTATAGTTTTCATTGGTCGGTTCTATTATTTACAATAAAGATTGTACATTTAAAAAAATAAATTAAAATATGATTAAGAATTTGAAAAATTCATGATAAAACAATTTTTTTTATGTCTATATGAACAGAAAGTCGGATGACATGAGTAAAGAAAAAACATTTAATATCAACGTTTATAAGAATCTACCAAATTACATTCAACAATTAAAAATTTATACAAAAATTAATGACCAAAAAGTTAAGGAAAACTATAAAAAATTTTAGTGAAGAACTGAATTTATTGGCATTGAAAACATTGAAGTTTTGAAACCAACACCAAAAACAAAACAATATTTTATAGAGACTTAATTATTTTTCTTTATTATTGAAAGTGGGGGAATTTGGTGCTTGCTTTAAAATATATTCATTCCAACATAATAGTAAGATTATGAAATATTTGAAAACTGATTTCTTGATGGAAACTTATTGAAAGCAAAATATATCAAATACATCAAGGGAACAATTTATACAGTTTCTGTGCATCAAATAAATGACAAGCCCTAATTGAGACGAAATCAAACCAGAGTAAAAAATACAATGTTTCAAGAAAATTTTTCACAACAAAACAGCAGACATTTTTAAAAACAATAAAAATAGAAAGATTTCAAGAAATAACAGCTTTTCCCCAGGAAACTTGACACTTCTTTTCTGAAAAAGAAGAATTAATATAGAACTTACAGGCAACAGTTGTGTTGCCAGTATAATTTGACTAATATATACACACGCATACATGTATAAACTGAAATAAGCTGAATAAGCAAAGAACAAAGTATATCGAACACTAAAAATTGAATCATTTTGATTTCATGTCGATTTCATTTAAAATGCTTGGTGATAAAGTGTTCAAAAATGAAACAAAACATTAAAATGAAATCCGCACGATTCCGTGTTCTTTTTGTTGTTCGATACAGTTTGTTCGTGGCTTATGAGCTTTATTCCCATTTATACCTATGCATTGTGTTAGATATTTATCCTTTAAACATACCTTTCACACACATGAATAAAGTGAGGCTTAAGCCATTATAAAAAGGTTGGCTTAATCCTAGATTGTCTTAGAATTATAAATATGAAAATACAAAAATGTAAAAAAAAAAGTTTCTCAAATGTTGCACAGCTGCTATAAACTGATATTTGGTAAAGATTTCATAAAGAAAATGTATAACAAAATGATTTCTTCCAGCCAAATAACACTAAGTCAGTAACTGAAAGATACCGAAAGAGAATCATGAACAGGTGTCAAAAGCATTCGCCTATTTGTCAACATTTAAATTCCACCTCCAAAGCAATCATTTGTAAAACTGCTTTTAGAAAGAAAAAAAAACGACAATTCATTAAATGAAGAGATCAATTGTGAAAGTTTGTTTTTTTTACATGAAAGATGTTATTTAATATGGATTTAAACTATTGAAAAGTGTTTTTACAAAAGAAAAATCTCACAACACAACTGTATTTATGTAAATGTCTTTTTCTATTTTCATCATTAACAAATAAAATTGAAATATAAATGACTGGTAAAGGGTTGCAATAAAGGAATCTTATTTCCACAAATTTTTTTTTAACTAATACTTATTAACCATTATTCAACATTACTCAGATTGTGCAATTCTCAGAATACAAAAAAAAACAATTTAGATTAATAATAATAAATTTAAAAAAAAAAAAACCTTTTTAAACAAAGATTAAGTTTCAAATATTCTTATCGACTAGCATATGTAATACACACATAATAAAAAGCTATTTAAATATCTAGTTGTAAATTTTTATTTTCAATGCTTGAAAATTTCTGAAACAAATCTAGAAAGAGGGAATGAACATTCCTGCTTAAAAACTTACAAGGCAGACAAAAATAAATGCAGATACTTCAAATCTGGTGCAAGTTTAAATCCAGACATTAGTATTTCTATTTTTAATATAAACAGAGGAAACATTTTAGGTATAAATGATACAGTAATGACAAGGTGTATAAAATTATCGATAATTATATTTTTTATTATAATTAAAAAAAAATAAATTAAAAAAAAATCAAGAGAAAGAGATGCAATATTGGACATATTAGAAATGTTTTACGTCTATAAAATATGGCTAGATAGAGAAAAATGGGAACAAAATGAATGTGAAAAATCGGCAATCGATCAAGTTGAATAATTTATTTTAATATTTTTATGCTATCTAAATTTCCTCATTCATATCTTGGTTTTAAGTATAAAAATCAAAAAATTTGAGTGAATTAAGTTAATAAGAGAACCACACACACAGAGAAAAATGATTAATGAAATTTCACAAGTAATTTAGGCTGTCTTAGAAAACAAAATATAAAATAAAATTACAATTTGCTTTTAACATTAAAAACGTTTCTAAGAAAATTATAAATTTAGAAATGTTTTAATAATCTTAAAATACTGATATAAGATGTAATTTATTACATGTTAACTTTATTAATTTGCATAAAATGTGTGTTCAATTAAAAAGCAATGTAACTGAATGGATTAAAAACATAGATGTTCAAATATGGCAAAATTATGTTTAAATCTATTTTTTGGAATAAAATTATGAACACTTGAATTTAAAGAGATAATCTATGCTGTAAAAGCAATCCTTCACATAGTAGCAGTCACCACTTCAGTAAACACTTGTGTATGTGGCAAAGAAAAAAACCACATTCACACAGCAACACACTAGATGACATAAAAATAAAACAAAGCTACAACTTTTGTGTAAACTTCAATTTAATGATAGGGCCATTCCATACAGAAAATATTAAGACTTTAAAACAATGCAAGAAAAAGTTAATCAAAACATAAATTTACATTGGCAGCAAATATTGCGTCTAGGGGTTAAAAAATGAAACATTTTGGGATGGTTAAAATTTATAATATATACTTTAGCAGTAAATAAGAGAACAATAACATTTTCACTTTGAACATATATATATATGATACAATTACAATGCATGAAATATAACTGGTTGCTAAATCAGAAAATATTTACCCATAAGTACAATAAAAATAAAAATTTAAAAAAATTTTTTTTTTTTTTTTTTTTACCAGTCAACTAAAAATAAAAGATATTGCCTCTTCAAGTACGGAATGACCCAATCAAATTGCACATAAAATCCTAACAAAGTTCATTCAAACAAAAGATACAGAAGAAACAAATACCAGTCACTGATTTAGCCAATTGGCTACGTATGCGCCAGAGCAATTCGTCTGGAATGGCTGATGAAATATCCATAACTCAATGCAACTGAGACTGCACATCGACAAATTCAACCTCGGGCCTTACTTGACTGTAACTGCAAGGCTTTCTTTTGAAAGGGACATAAAATTATTCATCAGAAAAAATATTGAAACTCAAAGACTTTAAATAGAACATCATAAACATTGGGTGGTCTTGCAGTTCACCAGTTCTTATAAAATTACAGCATGGTGGCAATGTCAGTACAAACTATATTGGTTGCTATCGAGAAGCAACATTAGAATCCTTTTATTTTAAAGGGGGAAAAAATTAGTTTTATTTAAATAAAAAATTAAAAATAAATAAAATGTCATGAAAAGATAAAAAAGTAAAATACTTAAAAGATCCAGAAGTGAATTTTAAAACTAATGTAACAATCTTAAAAACAAAAAATAAGTTTATTTAACTTATATATTAACTTTTTCTTTAATAATTTCCTAAACTGCACAAAACTATTAAAAGAAAATAAAAGTCTTGCAAGAACCGGCAAACTGCAATCTACCCAAACATTCTTATGAACACTTTGAAATTTAAAAATTGTGCTTAGTGAACTGTGGAATGTTTACAAAATGAATGAAAATTTGCTAAGAGTTAGCTTCATTATTTAAAAGTGCCAGAGATGGAATTGAATAAAGTCATGTAAAATAAGAAATAAGATTAGGAATAAAAATTATCATTAACTAAATAGTAATTACTAGTAAGAATTTCAGTTGTTAATTTTTTTTTTTCAAAAGAAAATATGACTCAATGTTCTGATGATCTTAAAATTCTTAATGTATTAAAATATTTTCAAATCATGCAACAAATATAATTTATTTATTTGAATACAGAGGTTGAATCAGTTGCCTTATCTGTGATCAAAATAAATATTACAATAAAAACACAGATACATGTTGCATTGGAAATTACAATAGAAATGCCATAAGAAACAAGATTAAGGAAACACTACAATAAAGTGTAGAATCAGGGAAAAATATTGATCAACTTCCAAATAAAAAATATCTGATAAAAAAAAAAAAATCTATAAATCTTAAAACATTTGACAACTCTTGTAAATCCTGAAAGAAAGTCACGTGAATAACAAAGGATTTCATCAACTCAGAACTGCAAGGACAAAGCTGAAAGGAAATTATGGATTTTATGTGTAGGAATATATATACATATATAAAATATATATTTATATATATATACAAACACACAAAAAGATACACATTACATGCAACTATATATTATAGATATATACGCACACATACATTCATTGCATATGTATGCAAGTAATATTATATGTAAGTGTATTCATGAAAAGTGAGAACTAGCAATATCTTTTGGTAAAAAAAAAAATAAAAATTATAAATGATTCGTAAGGCATTTAATACTGGAGGTTCAAGAACCATTAAAAATCCATGAATTAAAAGTTTTGGTTTTTAATTTTTTTTAAAGCTTACTCATGAAATATCAAAATTAAATGTTTTAAATGGAGATGGGAAGAAAAAAAAAAAAGAAAAACAGAACCCTGAACTAAGATACATACCCTCTCTTTCTGACTGGATTTTTCTTCCTTTTCTTTTTTGCGTAGCTCCGATACAAAGTCAGCAAACATGGATTCCCGTTCCCTCATTTTTTCAATAGATTTGAAGCGCTCTTCTTTACCATATTTGGTTGCAAAGTCACTAAAAGAGGACCTGTGAAAAGACAAAAAAGAAATGCCAGAGGTATAAAATGGACCACATCGTCTTTAGATAAATGTATGTCAACAAAAATATTTTGTTCATTTTCTGCTTTGTTTTTGCAACTGTAACAAAAAAATATGGTGATTTTTTTTGTTTTGTGGCATATAAACCTGTTTGGTGTTATTTTATGCTTAGATATCTGCATTTAGTTCCTATTTAATAATGCAGTTGCTCTTTTGTACATACAGTACATGTATACACAGGTTTGGCGATTTATTTTATGTGGTTGACAGGCTCAGTTTATTATATTTTCTGGTATAAATCTATTCCTTTGAGAAATATCTTCTCCAAAATTTTCATGTTGTGGTGAGGGCAAAGTCATCATCAACATAGTTTTGACACGCTAAGAATTCAGGTGGTTGATCTTGTTTTACTAAAAAGACTGACATGCAATTGGGGCACTATCACCCACTCTCTACATTTTTTTTTTGCATCCTAGCTCCCAGTTTCTTTATTGTGAAGGGCTAATATTTGTTCTGCGCTGTATACGGAAGCCCAATCTGAGAGTTTTTTTTTTTGTTTTATTTTTCTATATATATAGCTGTACATCCCACCTTGGACTACTCGTCTATGTATTGGTGAGTGGTTATTATAGATTTTTTTTGTATTCTTGAACTGTGAGTTCAAGAATACAAAAAAAATTTTTTGATACATTATACATGGTGTATGAATGCATTTTTGTCAAATATTCCCAAGTATTTAGATTGGTCTATGACGGGAATTTCTGTGTTTGATTGAAGTGCATTTTTTGTAATTGAAAAATGTGTATACATGTAGTTTTCTTTTTAAATAGAAAACTTGAACCTATGGCCCATTTGATTGATTACTCAATATGCTCAGACCTTGGTTACTCAGAAATCGTATGTCCTAGCTGTGATTATGATCTATCTAGCAGAGACATCAAATATCAGTTCATTATGGGTATAGTCAATGACATACGACACGCAGACATACTAGCTAAAACAAGATCACTAAAAACCCTTGAGCAGAGTGTAGGAGCACTTTGGGTGGCAACATATTGTAAAAAAATTTAAAAAGTTTGAAAATGTCTGCTAATCAATGTCAAAGACTTTGTATGAAACATTGAGGTGCCACTATGAACGACCTTACCGCACATGACCTTCTACCCAGGAAAAGATATTTACACTTCAAACAATGGCTGCCGCAAAGAGATAGAAGCAATAGTGATTCCCCATATTCTGACCAAAATATCTAATCGCAGTATCAGATCCTACCCTCATAACAATGCCAACATAGACTTTAGTGAGTTAAAACAACGCAGATCTTGGAGAGGAACAAAAATGTGCATGTGGTGGTGTGACAATATTACCCGATGGAAAAGGGTTGATTCGAAACCGGACCCTATTTTTCTTTTTAAAAAGACCATAAAATTATTTTACGTCAAAAGAAAAGAAAACTAGAATTGATATAAAAAGGAAAAAAGGAAAATGTTTTTTCTTCTTCAGTATTTTGGGAATCCTGGGTGCAGGGGATGGGAGCTGTGACACCCCTCAATGTCGGTTGTTGTGTCAACAAACCCGCCGACGATAGAAGACTGTGTTGTGAGGTCTAGACCATGTACATTCCGATATGTTGCAAAAGCAAATACGGCTTTTTGCCAATAACGACGAAAAAGGTTAAACGAGTATGTCATGTTTTCCTAGGTTGGGAAAACAAAGGCAAGTTCAATCGATATGAAAGAATTGTTTTTCTTTTTTCAATATTTTGGGGAAATGTGAATTCCTAATGCCAGAGATAAAGGTTTTTTGTTGCCGAGATAAATTTGAAATTGTGACAATATTGTCGGGTTTCTTAGATTATGAACACGTAATAGGAATTTCAACAAAATGTTTTGACACGGGGAGAGTGGTGGTGATCCCCCTAATACGTGATGCTTGGTTACCGGTCATATTTATAGTAGGAAGAAGATCAACTAAACAAGCAGTATATGTATGTAAAAAGTACAAACATACTTCAGCAAGACAGCCAGCAATGATGTGTCCTCAGTCGGCCATCTTCTACCAACTCAATGACAGTGCCCCTCCTCCCAGAAATGAAGTTATATCTTATAGTACTTTATCACCAGACTAAGAATCATTATCCCACAATTACCTATGCTTGCTAGATAAATTTGTCATAAAGGGCTATTAACATAGTTAACAATTTCCTTCTATGCCTGACCTTCCATCTCAAGGTCAGGCATAACACTATCCCAGTACTATACCATTTCGAGGAAATGCAACATGCTCTTTGGAATGATGTCAAAAGAGGTACACCTACCAATTAGTGTAGGTCAAGAAAGATGGAAAATCTAGGAGAACAGTAGACTTGCAACATCTCAACTCCTACACTAGTTTACCATTCCAACTAGAATTACACATATCACCCAACAAAGAAGACTGCTGGATACAATAGATGGTTAACACCCAAGGCGATCCATAACAAACTTCCCTGATGTTTTCTTACAATTCAAAGTCCTGTGATACATGAATCAAATGTTAACAAGCAGTAAACTCATGCCTACTAAAGTATTTGTAACATCTCTCAAACAAGAATCCTTAAAGTGAATAATGTTTCTTTGAAAAACTTATCATTTTGTAGGTTTGTGATCACTAGTTCCATTATAATTTTTAGAGTCGTATAAATAATGATTTCCCATCACTGAAAATATCTTAATTTCAAGTGACACAATCGCATATGTATAACTCCAAACACAACTTGATTGCTAGCTCTAGGTTTTATTAAGCAAAAAGAAATTACTAGATTTTTTTGTTGTACTTATCCAAATTCACGAGTTTTAAACACCCCTAAAAAAAAAAATATCTATACTGTTGATTGAATAAAAGTTAGAAAAAATTAATACTGTAAAACATTTGATCTCAAATACAAATAACTACTTACGAATTCGGTCTTATTTTATTAGGGTATTTATTTCCCTGTGGATCGTGAGGAATTACCTCCTTTTAACCGGTTGTCTATTTATAAAATTAAATACTTTGTATTTCATATTAAAAAATAGACTTAATTATAAAAAAAAAAAAAAGATAATCACTGTGGTAATTTGTTTTTAAACTTATTGTTTTTCGTTTAAAGATTTTTACATGCATTTATTCCGTTCACATTTAGTACGTTTTATGTCATTTTATTTCCAATTTGGAAATATTTATTCAATTTGTATAATTGCTGATAATATACATTTTCGGCACTTCCTTAGTTTAGCTGTGAACCAGAAATCAAAATTGAAGAGTTCCATTCATCTAATCCAAACAACCAGAAGTAGTGTGGCTTAGACTTTTAATTTTTTATCCAAAAATGGAGTAAAAAAAAAAAGAAAAAAGAAATTTAATCAATGTTGACGTTTTGTTACATTAAAAAAAATAATCAGTTTTTATAAATTATACCCCAAAAGTTTTAAATTATACCAAATCACTGCAGTCACACAAACAAATTTTCGTTTTATAAAGTTTTAAATTATACCCCCCAATCACGGTTGACTATTCGCTTTATAAAATTTTACATTATTAAAAAAGTTATAAAGTTTAAAATTATACAAAAAAAAAAAAAAAATATTTTATTATTTTTATAACATTTTACATTATTAAATAAAAAACACTGTTCGCTGTTGTTATTGTTGGCTTTATTGATTATTTTGGATAAAAAACTTATAGTTCTATGTTACTTCCGGTTGATTGTCTGCCCCTGTCTTCAAAAAAGGAAAGCAAATAAATTGTGATTCACAGCTAAACTAGAGTGCCACATTTTCTTTCCAGATATTTTGATAAAAATGGTTGGAAAAAGATACACTGCAATTTTCACTAACAGTAATGATAGAAATTGTTTTAGGTCCATCTTCTCCATTAGATAAAAACAGAACCCCAAATTTTTCGACAAGTTATTCAATAGTCATTCATTGATAAATATATATCCAGAATCAACAGATTGCTATTTCTATTAATAACAAAAACAAAGGATATAATTGCTATTTGGAAGGCAGTTAATTGAAAAGTCTAGGAGGCAAACGAGATAATTACAAAATTTTAAAAAAATATTACACTGTACACAGCAAATCCTTTTGGGATGTAGATTCTCTATGAAAGTGTTTTATTTTTATTTATTTATTAATAGGAAATTTGCTTCCTGGTTTTTTCTTCCCCCACAATTTCAAGCTAACTTAAAGACAATCGACCGACCTGGACAAACTCACCGTTTTCTTTGTAACTGAACAATATTTTGTGAAATGAATCGGTGAAATATATTAGAATATTTTCTTAAAAATGAATTACACAAATGGGATACAAGATGAGTGTGAAATGTTTTAAAGAAAGATTTTTTGTCTCTTTAGCTTACCCAAGTTTAACCGGTGTAATTTTACATTGTATTGGCTTCAACCCTTATTTATAATTTCTTCAAGTGCAGGAAGTAACTATTTATTTCTGATAAAACTAATTTCTTGATGTGAATATAAGTAAATATCTATATATTAACGTCTGAATATTAATGCTTTATAGCGTAATTTTTCAAAAATATTTCTCAAAGATTTCCATGTAAATTTATCTTTTAGATGATTTTATTTTTTAATTGTTAATCAGCAGCAGGATCCTATTTTTATACAGCGGCCTCAATCTACTTAATTTAAATATACTACTCAATTTATATAAAGAGTAAAGAAAAGCAATTAAGCAAAGAGAGTAATAAGATAAACGAAAGCCTTTTTAGAATTGTAAAAGTGACCCATAAAAATCAGCTTCCTATTCCAGTAGCTTCTTTCCAAGAACTGCTGACTGTTTTCCTCCTACATATAGCCTTGGTCTTTTTAAGACTAAGGCCAATAGGCATTTCCTGTCTTTGCGATAATCATATTTCGTTTTTGCTAGTTCCTTATATAAAATGGCTTCATGTCTAGAGCGATTTCCATAAAATTAAAAAAATAAAAATATGTGCCCCAGGACTCACTAAATTAAAAAGCTATCAGCATCATTGTTTGACTTTGAATTCAAAGTCAAACAAAAAAAAAAAGATGCCAGACTAAACACATAATCTGCACTTGTTCTCTAAAAAAGATTATTGTCTGTTTTTTTTTTTGTGTTGAATGACAAAATCATGCACATTTGAAATTATATCTAAATGAATAAATACGAAAGTTGGGCTCATTTCTGGCACGAACGGTCTATTTCCAATTAATTCAACTTATCAACGCACACCATCATTTTTATATACCGTTCATATAGACGTGATATCAGATTCACATGTTTTTTTAAGTCAATGATTTTTTAAACTTTAATATAACAAATGTTCTGTTTCGCAATATTGTTTTATTTTCTGGACAAATATTTAGCATTTGTGTTTAAACGTTTTCTAACGTCGTTCAAATGTTTCAAACATCAGTCGCTCTCAAGAAAAAGCAACCGACTCAATTTTTGTAAATTATCAGTGAAAAGACAAATTTGTTTCTTTTCTCTTTTCTTTAGATCACATTTAAAAAGGTAAATAAATGTTTTTAAATTACCAAAATTTTAATGTTTCGGGTTTGAAAAGTTTAACCCGATATTGCCAGGTTGGAATAATAATTTATTTTTATCTATAACAATTGATTTCCTACTGTGTTCACACGCGAGGTAAATCTTACTGTACGAATCGAAAACAACTGACCCCCTCCCAAAACCCAACAACAAAAATATATATGCGAGTTACATCTGACTAAAAAAAGAAATACCCGAGTAAAGTTAAAAACAAAAAAAAGTGTTACTTAAGAAAATAAACTAATCTCTATCTCCTGTTAACGACGCCGTATTATTATGTTATTGTTTTTTATTATTGTTGTTTGAAGCAATAGTTCCGTCAATAGTAAAAGAGTAAATGAGATGCTGCAAACAGATATTACAATTTGAATTATTTATTTGCACAAAATATAAAAATTTTAATTAAGAACAAATTAGGCGCACGCTGATCAAAAGTGTGGGGAAAACATTGGTTAACAGTTATAAAAATCTTACTCTTAACTAGAACCATCTCAGTCACCACAATACCACATTTACTCTTGGGGAGGGGGCATCATACTTAAAACATCGTCAAATTGTTGAAAAAATTTTTCTTTCATAAATACATTTATTTAACGAAATTCATTGAATTAGAACGGGGAGTGGGATCTTAGGGAAAGGACCAAGAAACTATAAAAAAATAGGAAGAGGCTATATTGCCGGTCTCGGCAAAATAACGATTCCTGCGTTATTTTGCCGGTTCATGTATATTTAACTAAAGTGTTAAACATACAGTGACGCCCGGCACAATAATTATTTACAAATGTAAAGGGATCGTTATTATGCCGGTTCATTATTTTTAAAAACCTAATTGTTATGGCCTTGCGAAAGAAAAGGTAATTAAATAAATAAGGGCAAATATTTAAAAACAATTTGTTTTCATCATCAGTTGTGCCGGTTAAAGAAATAAAAAAAAAAAAAAAAAAAAAAAAAAAAAAAAAAAAAATCGACCTGCCCTATTGTGTCGGTTAAAGAAATATCTGCTTACTTTTCATAATAGAATTAATGTTGATGAATTTTCCCAACATTACTAAGTCTGCTCTCGATTTAAGTAATTGAAATTTTCCTTAAGTTATATATAAGTTATATATAAAGAAAAAAATAAGCAACAAATAAATGTTACCAAAGGCAACATAAATTATTCTACCTACCTGTATAAGTTTATTTGTTTATTTTATTATTTATTTTGATAAATGATTTTTTTTAATAAAAATAAACAATCAAATAAACAAATAAACTTATACAGGTAGAAGAATAATTTATGTTGCCTTTGGTAACATTTACTTGTTAAAAATGTGCTTTACTTTATGAAGAAAAACTTCGATAATGTTAAAATATACAAAAAAAATCACTGGATTTAAACAGTTTCTATTTTAAAATGTTCTTTCAATGAAATCATAAAATAAGTCGTAATTTTGAAGAGTTCACTCCTAATCGAATCAACCGGAAGTAAAAATTAATTTTATCGTTATTTTAAAATATATTGTTGCTTAATAAAGTTTTAAATTATACAAAAAATCAATCAGGCAAAGATTAATTAAAAACAAACAAAAAAAATCAATCAGGCAAAGTTTTAAATAAAAAAAAAACAAAAAAAAACAATCAGACAAAGTTTTAAATTATAAATAAAATTTCGTTTGATAAAGTATTAAATAATACAAAAAAAATAATTTAAATAATAAAAAAAAAAAGTAATTTATAGTTAAATAAACACGAGCTGGCAAAATAACGTAAGACTCATTATTGTGCCGGGCGTCACTGTATGTTTAACAATTTAGTTAAATATACATGAACCGGCAAAATAACGCAGGAATCGTTATATTGCCGGTCACGGCAAAATAACGCAGGAATCGTTATTTTGCCGGGACCGGCAATATAGCCTATTCGAAAAAAATATGTGTTTATAACTTGGCATTTATAAATGAATGACCAAAAAAATGACCCCCCCCCCCCAAAAAAAAAACTGATTTAACTTATCGTATTATCTTTTAATGGGGATAGGTTAGTGTAATATCGTTCTGTTATAGAACCGTACTTCCAGGAATTACCTACTTTTTTTAAATCCTCCCAGGGTTTACATCCTCCTGTGAGGCAGGATTAATCTAATATTCCAAAAAAGAAGGTAGTCCATGGGAAGATGATCCCATGACAAAAGAACAACCTTCTTTTTTGGGAGGTGGGAGGCAGTGTAGTATCTTTCCCGTTGCCATGATACTATATTCACAGGCATCACCTTCTGCTTTTATGGGGAGATCCTCCCAGGTATTAACTCCTCTATTTTGGAAGGGGTATTGTAGTACCTGTACTGTTGTCATGACACCATCCTACCAGAAATTACTTCCTCTTTTGAGGATTAGTGTAGTATATGTTCGTTAACATCTTCTCCTTTGGGATTTAATGTATGTAGTTCGTTCATCATGATTTCATCCTCTCAAATACAAATACAGCGGATACCATAATCGAAAATCAAAACTAACCTTGAAGTTTTCAGTCAGATTTTATTAACCGAGCTACTTGGACTTTCTTATGAACAGAAATATTATTAGCAATACACATGAAAAAATTTAAATTGCTTAAAATATCTCAATAATGGCATATATAGAAAGAGCTTGATGATCTAAGAAAGAATCTTTTTAAATTTTTTAAATCTGACTAAAAATAAGGAAGTTATGACTATTTTTGTGCCTCACACGATTGGATATTTTCTTCTCTTTAAGACCATATGCGTTTTTTACACTAATTTTTCAGTAAAATGTTATATCTTTGTTAAAATACAAGATTAAACAATTAAATTTACCATATAAATGTATTTTTGTACAAGGAATCAGAATGTGCCACTGAAAATCTCCAGAAATTAATGGTTTCCAAGTAATCTGCACTAAGTGCACATAAATATGCTGCAATACCTTAAAAATACCATGTATCCATTAAAAGAAAGAAGTTAGAAAACTCAAAGTTGAATTGTAATACATTTTATGTACAAGAAACTAAAATCTAATACTAGGACTGTTTAAAAATGAATATATTGCAAGATTTCTTTGGCATTATTGTAGATTAACACCTTCTGCTAACTCACCCCCTTACCTCCCCAAAATATGAGATTCTACTTTTTTTATTTAGGCAATTACATGTTAACACCCGGAAAAACTTGGCAGAAAGAATAAAACAAAAACAATTATTTTAGAATTTAAAGTGGGGATCAGTTTCACATAAAATAATCCCCCATTTCAAGGCCATTCTAGCGTTTTAGGACAGTTAATTATTTTTTCTATGGGAGATAAATCCTGTGCGTTTTTCTTTTTTTGTTTGTTTTGTTTGTTGTTTTTCTTTTTTTTTAAGACGATTATGAGAGTTTTTGTGGGAGGAGGGGGGCTTACCACTTGAACTTCAGGTTAGTGGTAGGGCTAGGGGCAATTAAGTGTGACCACCCTGAAAACTTAGCAGAAAGAAAAAAACCCAATTCATTTAGAATTTCGAGTGGGGGATTAGTTTCACATATATTTAATGTAGAATAATTCACCATTTCCGAGCCATTCTAGCATTTTAGGGCATTAATCAATTTTTTTCTATGGCAAATAAATCCTGTGCGTTTTTTTTTATGGGCGTCTGCTTTTTTTTTTTTTTTTTTTTTTTAAGACGATTATGTGTGGTTTTAATGGGCTTTTTTGTAGGATTAGGGCTTCCTACTCGGACTTAGGGTTAGTGATAAGGTTAAGGAAGGGGTTTTGTTTTGGATGGAGGTTGCCATTCGGACTTAGTGTTAGGGTTAAGGGAGTTTTTTAGGGGTGGCTTGCCACTCATATTTAAGGTTAATGGTACGATACGTTCAAGAAGGCATTTTTAGGAGGTGGGCTTGTTAGTCGTACCTAGAGTTAATGGTAGAGTAATTATTTATTTTATAAATTTCACTAAAAGGCAAGAATGGCCGGGAAATCGGAGATCATTTTACATTAAATTTATATGCGAAACTGATCCCCCACTCTAAATTCTAAATTATTTTTTGTTGTTTTGTTTTTTCGCCAAGACTTTAAGACGTAATCGCCTAAAAAAGTAGAATCTTAATTTTTCTTTTTTTAAATTGGCGACTAGAAAGTCATTACTACTAGAAGTTCGAAAGTTGAGTGAAAACCAGTATTTTTTAAAGTATTTTTTATAAAAGAACCAAATAGGATTAACTTTTTTAAGCTCAAGAATTTTTGTCTTATTTTTACAAAGCTTTACAAGACTAGTTAGCTACTGCTGATTGATTGTTATATCAGCAATACTAGCAGCCATTGTTGACTTTCGCTCAAAAAAAGGACAATATTTTTTCGGATAAGGTAATTTAAAATTACTACTACGGAAAGACAAAACAACATACAATTATAATTTTAATGCATAAAAAAAGATAAAAGATTAATTTATTTACTAGTTGGGTACGAAAAATGTAACAACATTTTCTATATTCATATTTTTAAATTTTTTAAATTCGTTCTAGAATGAAAATAAACAAAAATCGCCTCGTGTTTATAGCTGCTATTACTGCTGCTACTACAATCGATTTTTCAAACTATAAATCGAAAACGCTTTTTTTTTCCGGATAGGGTCATGAAATATCATGATTACCAAAAGAGAACACATATATACAATTATAATTTTAATGCATAAAAAAGTAAAATGATTAATTTACTTACTAATTGGGCGACGGAAATGTATTTTTCAAAAATGTTCAACCGACGTCGAGTTGAAGGTTTATTTTTAAAATTTCAAAAAAATGAATGAGCCGAATTACTTTGTACACTAACAAACATTAAAAGTGATGTTTCTCCCGACTAGTTTCCAAATTTCAGGATGAAATTCCACAGACAGCAATGGTACGAGACTTTTAAACGAAGGGGAGGTCAAAAAAAAATTGACGTAAATTGACGAAAATAACGTTAACATTTTTTTTGCCTTTATTTGCTCAAAACTCTTAAAAATATATAATGTATATTATTATTCATGAATGCACCTGAAAGGATATTCATTTCCTAACACAATGATGGTATTTTGAGCACTTAAAGTGCTTTAGTTTTTAAGATATGACTATTTTAATAGAACTACCCTCAAATCTGATTATCCAAACAGTTTTCTGGTCGATGTGTATTGCTAATATTATAAATTATATAAATATTACCATAAAATTATAGCTTTGGTGTGACGTCATAGATTTATGTCCAACCTTTACAGCAAATGCCTTGCCGAATCTTGCTTCCTTGATAGCTGGAAAATTGCCTCTGTGGTAGCAGTCTTTAAGAATTCTGGAGATAGAACTGACCCTCAGAATTATCGCCCCATTAGTCTACTCCTGCTCTTCGCTAAAATCTTTGAATCCGTAATCAATCTAGCGATAGTGCGTCACCTCGTTAATGGTAAACTTCTTTCTGACCATCAGTATGGATCTAGGCAAACACGGTCTACTGCGGATGTCATCTCTGAACGCATCTACCATACACTAGACAAGACAGGCGAAGCTAAAGTGGTAGCGCTTGATATATCAAAAGCCTTTGACGAGGTCTGGAATAAAGGTCTTCTCTTAAAAATTAATTCATATGGTATTCCTGGTTGAATATTTAATATAATTATATTAATTGTTACTGGTTGGAACATTTAATATAATTATATTAATTGTTACTGGTTGGAACATTTAATATAATTATATTAATTGTTACTGGTTGGAACATTTAATATAATTATATTAATTGTTACTGGTTGGAACATTTAATATAATTATATTAATTGTTACTGGTTGGAACATTTAATATAATTATATTAATTGTTACTGGTTGGAACATTTAATATAATTATATTAATTGTTACTGGTTGGAACATTTAATATAATTATATTAATTGTTACTGGTTGGAACATTTAATATAATTATATTAATTGTTACTGGTTGGAACATTTAATATAATTATATTAATTATTACTGGTTGGAACATTTAATATAATTATATTAATTATTACTGGTTGAACATTTAATATAATTATATTAATTATTACTGGTTGAACATTTAATATAATTATATTAATTATTACTGGTTGAACATTTAATATAATTATATTAATTATTACTGGTTGAACATTTAATATAATTATATTAATTATTACTGGTTGAACATTTAATATAATTATATTAATTATTACTGGTTGAACATTTAATATAATTATATTAATAATTACTGGTTGAACATTTAATATAATTATATTAATTATTACTGGTTGAACATTTAATATAATTATATTAATTATTACTGGTTGAACATTTAATATAATTATATTAATTATTACTGGTTGAACATTTAATATAATTATATTAATTATTACTGGTTGAACATTTAATAGGCAAAAGTGTAATTATCTCTCTTCCCCGGGCAAAAGCCGTGCCCCCCCCCCCTTCTCTCCCAGGGGAAAAGTAAGAACTAACTTTGCCACCCCCCCACCTTCAATGTATATATAGGTCACGATTATGTGGAAAAAAATTTCTGGGAGTCAGTAGGGATCGCGCCATCAACCACGAGGTCATGGTCCTTCGTTGTTATCCAACGAGCCAAACAGAGTTTAAAACTGATGAAAAATAGGTCACTTAAATGGTTTGAAATCAGGGCTTGGCGTGCATGCGTACAACGTGAACATGTGGGGGGGAAAAGAATGAAAGAATTTTAAAAGAATATTAAGAAATCAAATTTAAAACCAAGTAATAAAAAATATAAATTAACCCTTTCTAATACTCTTAATGATATCAATAAACAAACCAAGATGTTATGTGAGCGAGTGTAGCATTAAACAGAGAGGACAAAGGTAAAGCAACCGCTGCACAAGAGTCTACTTTCTTTCTCCATCTCCTCCTATTTACAATGGCATGAAGAGAGGAGAAGGGTGTGTGGGGGGGGGGGGGAATGTTTCACAGTAGATGACTGTCTTCTTTCTTTCCTTTTTCTCTTGCTTGCTGGATATAAAAAAAACAGTAAGACGGGGAGAAGGTGATAGTCCCATGTGAAAAACAAAACAAAAAGAAAGACTAGCTATGAGAAGGAGAAGACGGCAATAGTTTGGACGAAGAATTTGGAAGGAAATGACTGAGTAAGTTAACAAGATATTCTGTTCGGCGGAAATGAAAAGTTACATGCCTGGAAATACACACAACATTTTTGTAATGGATTGTTTCTCTAAAGAAAATATGAAAACACTGAATGTTGAACGCATGAGCGTGTTTCTTCCATTACGATGAGCGATCTATGCTTTCATTTTTATTTTCCTTTGCTCCTGTTGTGTTATAGCATTATATTAAATTGCTTATTATAAACATATTCATCTGTCAAATATCCTATCCAATGTTTTCTTACCTGCAGACATCCTTAAGGAATTTGGGATCATATTCCGAGCCAAAATGAATTCTGGCAAAAATATAATATTAATTTGTGTATCAGCCGTCACATTCTTTCCAGGTACGTGGATGATACCACGACCGTTACTGGTCCACTAGTTATGCAAAATGATTAAAATGAAACAGTTATATAAGCTAGTAGTCCTCTAGATGCTTATTTTACTATATCAAGGAAATAAATGAACTGAGCTGTTATCAAAGGCTTTTTATAGGATATACAGTAGGTATTTCTAGAGTAAAGGTTGACCCCAAATTTGCTACCTGGTAAATTAGGCCTATAAATTAGACAGGATAGTTAATTTCTTTTCCAGACAGAACCTGTAGTAGTTTAAGTGGAAAACACGCACAAAAAAAAAAAAAAATCAAGCCCAACTCTCAAATTGTATTAACAATTTTCCAAAAGACAAGTCTCGTCAACGGAATAACCTCAAACAACGCCAACTCAATCTTTTCTCTCGCTGAATACTTGACGTGGTCCCAACTCGTCAAGTCAATTTAAATGTCTGCCCCGGAAGAAAAGTTCTTACTCATATTTTATCTCAACGAGAATTCGCCCATGCAAAACAATACTCATTTGCATAAGTGAACTCTCGTCATCGTACAAAAATAAAAAGATTCTATCTTGTAAACGGAATGCTCTGGGTTCAATACCTGATAGATGAAACACGGCACGACCCTCACTCTTCCCCTCCCCCCATGATGGCTGCTACGCAATCTCTATTTCACCTATTCCAACCTATCCTTTACAGATCACATGGATAATAGGCGCAGCATAATATCGTTAAAAGAGCTTTCATCAACGAAACATTCAAATGATGAAGAGATACAACAGACATGCACATAAGAGTGTTTCTTGGGATTTTCTTCATAGGCAATATGTACGATAGGTCTGCAACTAAATAAGCTGTCCCATTCATATTGTTGTTTCTCCTTTTGTGAGTTTGTACATTCTATAACAATGCTTGTTATGGTATGGAAAGTTAGCGGAACACTTTCTTCTATGTTGTTGGATGAGAGTTATAGCATAATTCCATGAGCACAGAAAATCATGCAGTGGTTTTTGTTCTACAGCGTATCATTTTGAGAGTATTTAATGGTAAATCCAGTCATTTTGTTAAAAGTTCTTAATATCTTCTAATATTTATTCATGATATAAATGTCATGAGTAATTTCCAAATATTAACTTATATTTTTACAATTGTAAATTTTCATTTGTTGGGTCTAAAGATTTTCCATGGAGATCAAATGCTTTTAAGGATAGTGTACCATCTACTTTGTGTATATTAGTGTTGTTATACACACAACCCACCCAATTTACCCGATAGATTGAACCTTACTTCTTAGAGAAGATCTGGATGTAATGCCAACTAAGGGGTCACTCCATACGGGCCAAAGCCCCCAAATTGGGGTCTCACCAACTAATGCAGGTTTATGTCATACCCAAGTCAAACAGCACAAGTCGTGATGGGAAAAAAACAGTTCTGTGATTACGGTTGCTTCGTCATATTGAACAATCTTATGTCAAAAATAAACTGTTGTCAGTTGAGAGAGAAGATGAACAGAGTTCAGATGAGTGCATCAAAATCATTCATAATTTCCTACAGCAACTTTCAGAGTTAATATGGAAATATTTAGCAGTTGTACCTTTATACAAGAACAAAAAATTAATATTCTTCATTTCCTATCAATTAACATCAAAAGCATCTTATAAATTTAACGATTAGATTTGAATGCACATACTTTTTGGAAAGAAACTTTGTCAACACATTAAGAATTCTTATTCATATTAAATTGAGTATTGTATTTAAAGAATAACTCAAAACATTTTGAAATAAGTTGTTAAACAATTTCATTTTTTTTTAAATTTACTTATCAAAAAATTCTGGGTTAAATTTATGAGGAAATAATTTGTATAAAATCCTGCAATTTTTATAAAAAAAAAAGAAAATTGTTTTTTAAAAATCAATTAAACTATCTCAAAAGAATCACAAAAAATCGTTTGTACATACAATATGATAGAAGTGTACAGATATATTTTCATTAAAAAAAAATGAAATTATAATTAAAAAAATTGAACCTACTTTCCGTGTAATTTTGCTTCTTCCATTAACATTTTGAAGGATTCCCTCTTTTCTTTTAGTTTACGGTGTTTTTCACGCCTTTCTTCTTCTGCACGTTCCTTCACATATTGTTCAAATACCTGTTTACGTTCTTTAGAGGTCAACAACAAGTACCGAGGATCAAACACAATTTTGTGCAACTCTTTCTCCCAAGGAGAAAATGCAGATACCTACACAAAAACAAAATCAAATTATTAGTAAATTAACAGGGAGTGAGTGCATGTAAATATAATTCTTTAAAAGGTCCACAACGATAATAGAAAAATGATGTTAAAAAAAAAAAAAAAAAAAAAAAACAATAATATCTAAATATTTTTTATAGTGATCAATATTATAAGTTGATTTTTTTAAAGTTATGACAACTCAGCCTACATAACCAACATTATGTCTAGTTTCATGCCTCCCCAGGAAGGCATTCATCAGATGTTGCTTCTATTGTGGTGTAGTTCTTTTTTGAATTGTTTAAAACAATTATTTAAATACACCAATTCAAGACGCTTCACAGGTTAGGACTTGATATAATACTTCTACTTCTTAACCATGTAAAAATAATTCCTTTCGTTTGAAACCCAGCATAATGAAGGATTTGAGGGAAGTTGATTTCTGACATGTTCTTTACACTAAATAAAAAAAAAAAAAAAAAAAAAACAATCCGCTTCTTTTTTCTTTGTTTTGTTTTACGGCATATCAACCCTTTTGAGTTATTTAATGTCGACTCCATTTATATTGGTAAACGGATTTCATGCTTAAGGTTTATAATATTTTTAAATGTTTAACAGATTTGGATGAATTTCTTTTATATGTGTAAATTTCTTGAGTAAACAGTCTGCACTTGATTAATTTTTTTCCTAGGGAAGTTTTGTTTATTAGACTTATAGATATTAGATTTTTGGGTATAAACCCACCATTTTCAGGAAGGACATTATGATTTCTATTCTGATGTCTTTAAATAGTTCCTTCATAGTACCAACATTGTAGTATTTTTGTCGCATGGATGCAAAATCAACACATTCTAACAAAGTGTTTCACTGTGTATGGCACTTGATAAGTCGCACATCATGGTGGCTCCTTCTGCTCAAGCAAGAATGAATATATAGCTTTTATGTAGCCAATACGGAGTCGAGAGGATAACTTGGTGACTTTTTACAGCCCTGCCTCCATTCTCGTAAATCAGGCTATATTGTCAACAATTTATTGAATGTATTACTGCTCCATCTAGACTGACATTTCTTACGGATATATGCTTGGACGTCTGTGTATGGGAATTTAACATTTTTGTTGAGGAGCTCTTTTTGGGCAGTTTTGGCTGCTGTATCAGCCTTATCATTTCCTCGGATTCCTATGTGACTTGGGATCCAACAAAATATAATTTCCTTGGTATTCAGCAATTATGTTATTCTACATTAATAGTTTGATGATCAGTGAGTTATCCAGATTTCTATTTTTCAATATTGTTAATACTAATAAGGAGTCGGAAAGAATAATGAAGTTGTTTTTTTTTTTACTCATAGAGATAATATTGAATGCTAAATCTATGGCATTTGATTCTGCACTGAAAATAGATGCTTCTTTAGGAAGATGTTGTTGATAGTTTGGTTTTCATGTACAGCTGCACATCTTGTGTTCTAATCCTTAGATCTGTCTGTAAATATAGCGGTATATTTGGGATAACAATCTAGGATTTCATTTAGTTTTTCTTGAAAAATGAGAGGGCGTGTGGTAGTTTTATTGAGTTTATTCATTTCCAAGTTTACTTTTGGTTGTGTTATTTCCCACAGTGGTATTGTTGGTTGGATGGTATCATGTATCTTTTTGAGTGGGATGTTGGTTTCTTTGATTATTTCTTCTATTTGAAGGCTGATAGGTTTTATTGCATTTTTTTCCTTTGGTACAGTTCTTTGTAATTTGGTTTAAACATGGTATTGCATGCTGGGTTTAATGGGCATGATTTTATCTTTAAATAGTATTGTAAGGCTAGTTACTGTCTTCTTAGGGTTAGAGGAGCTTCATGTGCTTATACATACAAACTTTCAACAGATGTTTGGAAAGCTCTCAGCACCAGTCGCAGTCCTTGAACAGTTTCTAATGTTTTTAGATACGAATTTCGAGTGGATTGATAGATAAAGCATCCATTGTCTAATTTTGATCTGATTAGGGAATGTAGAGTTTTGTTAGCTCTCCAATCGTTGTCGGCTACAACTCGTAATAATTGTGGTACTTTATAACATTTCTCTTTAATGTAGTTTACATACGGGATAAAGTTCAGTTTTTTATCGAAAATTTATATCGATTTACAAGTGGGATGTTTTCCCTTTCAAGTTGTAGGTTGGGGTCATTATGTAGTTTGCGCTTGTTACTAAAATGAATGCATTTAGTTTGGGTTTCTGAAATTTTAAAACCATTTTTGGTTGCCAAGTTGTTGATTTTATTTATGCAGTACTGTAGCTTTCTTTCTATCAAGTGGGTGCATGTGGATCGATAGCTTATGGTGAGGTCATCGACGTATAAAGATCCACTTATGTCGGGGGTTGATTTCCTTAGCTATGTCATTTATTTTTATATTAAACAAGGTTGTGAATAGAATGTTGCCTTGTGCTACACCTTCCTCTTGTTCTTTTGTCTTTGATAAAATTGATCCTATTCGTACTCTAAAAGTTCTATTGGAGAAAAAGTTAGAGATGAATAAAGGTAATCTACCTTTTAGTCCAATATTGTGTAAATCTCTTAGAATTTCATGTTTCCGTATTGTCTCATAAACGTTTGCAAGGTCAAAAAAGATTATTGTTACATGTTGACCCCTTATAAAAGCTTATCTAATGTAGCTTTCTAGATTGCTTAAATGATCAATGCATTCATGATTTTTCCGGTAGCCACATTGTATGTTTGTAATTAGATTGTTTGTTTTGAGCAACCAAATTAATCTATTATTAATCATTCTTTCAAGGTTTTACAGAGGCAGCTGGTTAAAGAAATTGGTCTAGAATTGAAAGGGTTCGATGGATCTCTTTCGGTTTTAAGTATTGGAATAACTATGGCTTGTTTCCATAAGTTAGGGATGTTGCTATTAGTCCAGACATCATTAAAAATGTCGAGGAGGTATGTTAGGGAGATATCTGGTAACTGGTTGAGGAATTCGTAATGTATGTCGTCTGGACTTGTTGTGGTATTGTGAGATTGTTTTAGAGAGTTGTATAATTCTGATAGGGTGAAAAGTTGGTTATAGTTTTCTGAGTTGTCAGATTTTAAATTTAGTTTCTTATTTTCCTCAATTCTTTTAATGTTTTAAATATTTTGCTATAGTTAGCAGGAAAAGAGTTTTGGGAAAAACTTTTAGCCAATGTGTTTGCCATTTCATTGGGGTCGGTAATTACTGTGTTATTATTAGAAAGATGTTTGAGTGGATTGTTTTTGTTTTTACCATTAATCTTTCTAATAATATTCCAGACAGTCTTTATATTCATATCGTATTGATATTTATTTTGAACACAAAGTATCTCCAAGCGTTTTGCTTCCTCTATTGTTCATCGTGCTATTGCTCCATACTTTTTAAAGGAGTTTAAATTTTTTGTAGTGGGTTGTAGGTTGAATTTACAGAGGACAGATCAGCGCAATCTGATAACTTTCTTGAAGTCATCATTTAACCAAGATTTATTATATTTGTTAGATTTGAAAATACATTTATTGATATGGATGTAATTGTTTCTGAAAAGAAATTTACATGGTCTGTATTTTCGGCATTCGAACTTCGTGTAAGTTTCGATTGGCACGCAAGTTTAAATTTTCCCCAATTTGCCTTTTTTAAATTCCAATTGAGAATTTTGTCATTTGGATTTGGGCCTAAGCTTTTGAGAATTATGGGGAAGTGGTCACTTCCACAAGTATCATCATGGACTGACCAAGTAAAATCCATGATGATAGAAGGATCATATAATGACAAGTTTATTGCCGAGTGGCTGCCAGAAAAAGAACATATATATTGGAGTTTTGTTGTTGAATAAGCATCAATGAGTGATTCTATGTCTTTTCCTCTTCGGTTAGTGTTTTCACAGCCCCATATGGTGCTGTGGCTGTTGAAGTCCCCCGAGTAGTAAAAAAAAGGAGCGGAGAGGTGTCCTATAGTTTCCCGTAATTTGTCTTTATTTGTTTCTACATTTGGTGGGATATATATGGAGCAAATATTGATTGATTTTTGCGAAGTTACTCTGACAGCTACTGTCTGTAGGTCAGTTTTTAGATTAATGTAACTATGTGGCAAATCATTTTTGATCAAGATAGATGTATCACCTGATGCTCTAAGGCCGGAATCTTTTGTATAGCTGAAATGTTGATATCATTTGATGTCAATTTTGTCGTTTTTAAGAAAGATTTCCTGAAGACAGATAACGGCTGGGTTTAGGTCTGCTATCAGTAGGAGTAATTCATTAATATTGGCTTTCATTCCACCACAGTTCCATTGCAATATTATATTTGGATTCATTAAGTTTAGGTGTTTAACTTTTCCTTCCTAGAGTCTAGTATGAGGAATGTTTTTTTGCTTTTTTTTTTTCCCTAGGTTTTGTCCAAGGGTAGATATGGTTTCAATTTCCATGTCTTGTGATTCTCTGGGTTGGGTTGTTGACTTATTAGATTTTGTCTTTGAGATACCTCTATTTTTGGAGGTTGCCTGCGATCGTGGTTTGATTTTAGTGGGGTTGTTTTTGTTTGCACAAGGGGTGTATTGGCGGTACTTTTGTTTTTGTTGTTATTTGATTTTATGTGTTGACTTTTTATGGTGGGGGTGATGGATTTGTTTATTATGGGGGTTTTGTTCTTCAGGATCTTTCATTCCTAATATATTGTAGCCATTGCGAAGAGGAATTAGTGGATTTATTTGTATTTTCTGATTTGCTTTTAGAGGTTTGTTCCTGATTTTGATCACTTGTTTTGATTTTAGTAGATGTTGCTATTTGACTTTGTTAATCTCTTTTTCGGTTGTTATTAAAATTTCAATTAGATTTTTAAGTTCCGTAATTAGTTTGAGTAGGTCTTGATTGTTTGTTTGGTTAGGTTTTTGAATGACTTCTACATAAGTATTTGCTTTTTGATGGGATTCCACTATTTTTTTTGCCTCTCGAAAGAATATGTTTCTCTTGTATTTTACTTGTGATTTCTCTTTCTTTTTTAAAGATTTTACATATTTTAGAGTATGCTGTGTGATTTTCATGGCAGAGCGTTTTGTTTCGTTTGAGAATTCTTCTTCGGTGTGATTAGGTTTGTTTCAGCACATTTCCCGCATACTTTGTGTCCTCTGCAAGTTTCCATGTGCTGCCCAAATTTGTGGCACTTAAAGTATCTCAAGGCATATATTGGTTGACTTTTTCAATTAAATATCATATTTTGATTTCTTTTGGTATGGTAGGGGTGTTAAAATTAAGTATATAAGTATTGGTGGGTATAGATTGACCATTCCTTTTTAGGTTGATCCGGACGTGATCTATTACTCATTGTTTTCTTAAGGCAGTTTTATTTTCTTCGGATGTTGCCACGGTTAGCTCAGGACTTCTTATGATACCTATTGAAGTATTAAATTTTTCATGAGCAAAGATTTTACATTTGTAAGTGTGGAATTTTTCCAATCCTAAGAACTTTTGTGCATTTCTGTAGTTATCTTGTGGCACAACGTGTGAACCCTTTCTGGGGAGCTGGTTCTCCCACTTATTTGCAATCCCTTGTGCCAGACTTGGGGACAAGTGCAATAATTTTCTGCAATTTAAACATGTCAGTACGCCTATGTCGGTCAGGTTTTGGAAAACTGGAGGTCCGTGTCAAACAAATTCAATGACAGGTGCATGTGATGGTTCAGAGATCAGACCAGCTGTCATGCAAGATGTGTTAGAAAATCGAACAGGTTGTTAAATCATAACAAAATATTTGTCGAAACTCAAGACAATGCCGCATATTCTGTGTGTCCTTCACTCTCCCTTTTTTCTCTCACTCAGTCTAGGGCGAAATAACAGTCGGCTTTCGAATCAGCACAGGACGAGACGCATTTTTTAACATGCTCGCCGAACTCAAATTCGTGTTTTTATATATGTTAATATTTTTTATATATAAAGTAATATGGTTGTTCCATTATTACATAACATTAATTTGCAGCACAGTCTATAGTCCCAACCAGCAGATAATTCTCTGGAAAGAATTACTCATGCCGATTAACACAGTATGCCAGCTGACCAAATACCCAACCGGGTATGAACCCTTTATGTTAAAAGGGGATGCACCTACCGTTGCCACTCTGGGAGCTGGATACCGTTTAGGACTATAAGAGTTCTTGGATGTCTCGATGGCTTGGATTGCCCCCGGCTAACGACTGTCACGATCTACTTCCGTAGATTTCTGTTTTTCATTAAAAAAAAATTTTTTTTTTTTTTTTATATAAAATAAAAAAATTTTTTTTAAAAAGGTTTTATGATTTTGCGCTAAAATCTTTTTGATCAGAAAAGGAGATAGAAGGAAAAAGAATCAGCGAACTAAGGTTTCAATAACTAAGAATTTTGGAAAGTTTTTTTCTATCTATATAGGTCGAACCGAATTGCTTTTCTCTGACTGGATTCTCGCTCGCTTGCTGTGTGAGTTGGAGTTGTCAGACATATCGGAGCGAGTTCTTTTGGTTTTATTATTATTTCTGTTTTTTTTTTGTTGTTAGGTTTTAGTTTCCGTGCGGCTGTGTTTTATTTATTCACCTCTTTTGCTTCTCACCCTCCTTGGAGCCCAAAAGTGGGAGATGTTGGTGGTGGTGGGGGGGGGGGGGGGGGGGGCAGATTATTCGCTCTTTCATCCCAAGGATATACTAGGTATACTCACTTTCTTGAGTTTCCACCATCATTTATCGATTTTCCTTTCTGTTCTGTTTCCCCAGATTTACAGAAACATCACGTAAGGAATAGATATGTGATTTCATCTAAAAAAAATAAAATTGATCGACCCTTGCCATCGCCTTCTGACACTTTACCTGTGTTTATGGTACAGGTGAAGATAATGCAATATTTTTAGGTCTTGTTCATGGAGGTGTGGTTGACATTTGCAGGTGTAACAGTTAGGGCTTGACATGACTAGCCGATTGATCAGATTGGGCCTCTTCGACCTCCTGTCTAGCCGAAGTAAGGGCCAACGTAGAGTGTTGCAAGGCATGTGACCATTTATGTAACCAGGCCACGGATCGCTTAGCTACCAGGATTCTGTACTAAGACGATACGAGTCGCTACCCACGGCCAACAAGTATCCCATTTGGGAGGGGGGTAATTTTTGCTTTATGCTTTGCAGAACATAATTGAGTTTTACCAAGGGAAAAAAACAAAAATGTCGATGTTTGGTGCATTTTGAGTCAGGAAGTCAATAACTTTAGACAGCCTGATCTGGCAGCGCCAAAGTTTTGAAAATAATTATTCCGACAAAGATTATTACAATGGAAAGAATTATAAATAATAACCTAAAAACTCAAAATATAAGGGAGATAATTCCTCCTATTTTCATTTAAAAGTAAGAATATGACTTACATTTTGCCCCCCCCTCCTATCTCTTTGTAACTTACACATTATTTAAAATAAATACATAAATAAAAAATAAACATAAAATGACATTAATGAAATCCGAGCTACATCAGGTAGAAAGAGCTAGTTTACTATAAAAACTGTTGCTTTAACTTATTTTGTTAAATGTCACATATTCCTAAAATTGTTATTTCATAGTTGCTACATGCACAGGATTTTTTTCTTTACGTTGATCTCAAATTGATAGTTTCATTTTATGCATTCACTAAATGTATCTCTAAATACCACAACACTAACAGGGAAGGAAGAGAAAAAGAAAAATGTAGATGAAAAAGCAGAATTTTTACAAATCATCTGCATTTTAATTTACTTTATACTCATAATCAAAGCTTAGAATATTTTAAAATTTTCTTACATATCCGGTTTTTAACAGGTACTGTACTAACAGAGTTAATGGATACTATGCTAGCATTGATTTATAAAAGCCAGTGGAATATTCTTTTTATTTACTATTATTACTGACAAAATTTAATGCAATCATAGCTATCCAATGTAGCGTTTGTCAATTTTTAATGTGTACATGAGCAAACATGAAATAAATTATTGTAAAATGAAATGTACAAACTTTTTTGTTTCAATTTAACTTTGGTCAACATGTACACGTATTCAATGATTTGTTCTAGAATTTATTTAACTTTGTACTCCGACAGAAATAAAAATGTTAGTTTCTTAGAGGATTGGTGCACATCAGTTCCTTTATGGAAAAAAAAAACAACACAATGGTCAGGTGAAACATAGCTAATTACTGTCGGGGTTCGACTGAGGAAAAAATTTCTGGATCAACAGTTGATAGAAGGAATTGCTCTATCTTGTCAGACAGGCTTGAATAGAGTAGTTCATGATGCGTCATTTGAAAGAAATCATTGTCATTCCTTAAGTACTATTTACATGCCTTTCCACGAGGGGCAAAGTTAGACACAAGGTCAGTTTTTAATGTGGGGAAATTTCCTCAGTCTAGAAGGATATCTCCTTCACTGATTGAGGACAGAACAAGTACTACACTTTGATCTTAGTTCAAAAAGATTTTACTATATCAGCATTTATTAATTTTATTTTCAATGTTATATATTAATTGTAGAGTATATTCTCAGCATTTACCTCTTTTTCCGCTAACATATCTCTGAATTGCTTCATGCGAATATCCAAAGGGACCATCGCTCTCTGTCGAGCTGCCTGCACTTCAGCTTCTATTGCAGCTTCCTTGCCAGCATCAATCTGTTTAATGGGTTCTCTCTTCTCGTCTGTTTTCACATCATCTTTGTCAATTCTAAAATTAAAAAATACACCTTAAAAATGTTTTTTTAAAATGGCCATACGAAAATTACTTTATTCTCAAAAAGGTCTGCTTTTCAGAACATTATTCCAGTATGTTTACAAACCAAAAAAATATTGCAGAAATAAAAATCACATAGAAACTGACAACATGCATTATTTAAAACATTTTCTATATACTGGTTCAGAAAAAGTCTTAAAGTAATTAGCATTGGCTACATTGCTAAAAACGGTAGTAACAAAAATAGTTTGCGACATTTGTTAATCTATATTGATGAAACTGCTGATAAATATGAATTGGATATTTTCATATTTTTCCTCGTCTTAAATGTCTATATAATTAATATAGAAAAAAAAAAATAATCAAAATAATTTGTAATAATTTAAATCAAAACTTACTTTTTCTTTTTAGTAGGAGGTTCATCCTCTTCCTCTTCCTCTTTCTTTTCTAAAAAAAAATAAAAATAAAAATTTTTTTAAAAAGTTTGCTGTGATTAAATTTTAATATGAACATTTGATATAATAAAATTTTACATTGTCGTATATTTTACAGAATATTTAAGTAAATCCGTAACATAAGGTGGTTTAGCAAATAATAAAAAATGTATGAAATAACTCTTAATTGCATTTTTTCGCAAGGTGTTGCCATATATATGTTGGAACATATAGTGCCTGGTATTTACAAATAGTCACCCATCTGGTGTAGATCAGGCTAAACGTAGTTTAACTTCGGTGATCTAATGAGAACCGTTATGTCAACATGATGCTGCTGTGTTGTACTACATTGTTATAATGCAATTTTTACTCAACCCCTTATGTTGGTGTCAAGCTGAAGTTTGGAATGAATACAGAAAAACTATTTAAGAAGTTGTAATTTCCAAGATTTATAGTGTTAGATTATTATATTCGAAAAGTTCAAAACTATCTCAAAATTTAATACGATTAATGACAACTTTTTGTTGATATTTTGATTTTCATTAAGATGAGGACCATTTTCTGAGAATTTTTTTTTTTAAATAACAAGGAACAAAACGAAAAATTCTGTATTTAAAGATTTAAAAAAATAAATTAAAAAAACAACCACTCATCTTCTGAAGAAAACCTTTTAAAAACATGCTAAGACGTTTTAACATACATTGCATTTGTTTTGTTAAACTACACCTCCAGTGTAGATAACTACACTACAGTTTTCACATTTCAAAAGAAAATTTTTGTTAAATGTAAATTTGTTCATTATTCAGTTGATATTTAGAAATAAGACATTAATCATATTTGGTTTAATGTCTGTTTTATATGCTCGTATGTATTGGACGGGTTTTAAAAATTGACTTCTAAACTAATCCAAGCATTCTCATCCATTCTTTCAATGAGATCAAACAAATTAAGTCTCAATGTAAATAAATAAAACTACTACTTGATATATCTTTATAATAAAGTAAAGTGATTTTTCCCCTAAAAGCTGCATATGTGAATCTGCTTCAGCAGCAATTTAGGCCAATTACTGATGAGTGATTTTGGAAAATATGCATTAGTTTTGTTTGCTTTCATTAATTCTTACATTTTTTTCCAGCTAAACAGCTGCTCCTTCCATAGAGGAAATTAAAGGAATTTTTACTTACGTTCAGATCTACTACCACTGCCATCCACGTACAGCAGAAAGGCTTCTTCATAGGATAACGATTTTGTCATAGCACCGTTATTATTTCATATTTTCCTATCCTGCTATTTCTGTTAGCTACTTTACATTTTCTACCTAAATACGGGACAACTTCAACTACACTATCTTTTTTTTAGGGGTCAATAGAACCACTCTTTATTTCCTGATTAATCAGTTATGTATATATAAAAAGAAAATTATTTCTGGGTCACATCAGGTACATAGAAATACTTTACTTTGATTGTAATAGGTTTATGCAGATTGCGGTGAAACAAACTTTTCTATAGAATATTGGAATAACAGTTTGGGTCAATATCAGAACATTGTTGCCTTTGTAGACAACACAATCCCAATCTTCATTCAATTATAGTTAGAAACACCATCCAATCTTTTTGAATTCTTGTTCTATTGTATTTTATCTTATATTTTTCACATATGCCAGTCAATGCCTTATTTTTTTTGTCTTACATGATTGATTCACTCGATCCAACATTGGTGCGTTGCTATGACTCCTGACATAGCACATTTGACTTATGTGAACAGCTAACGTGACAACATACTCTTGGAAGATTCTTTCGCTGCTCGGCAAAGCAGTTGTACAAGTACTTTTCTTACTATTAGTAACATTATTTTTAATATTAGTATTTATTTTATTATTATAGTTACTATCTAAAAAAACAAGCTTATTATTCATTCATAATAAGAGATTCATATGAAAAAAAGTCAATCCAGGTGGCAAGATGAGAAATAAAATATAAGCATGGCCAGTATTAATTCATAATTTTTAATGCAAAGAATAAAAAAAAAACTCAGTTGTGTTTAACGGGACAGTTAATCTATTTAGTTTCTTAAACCATTAAAAGTCAATTTTGCCTAAAACAGTACATAATTATTTTATTTATAACACGGTTCAGCGTACATTTTCAGCAGAAGTAAAAAAATTACCCCCTCCTCCAAGCTATACATATTTTTGTTAATTTATTTTTACAGCCAACTTTTCCAGCCTGTTTACATGCATTTGCCTAAAAGTTGTAACATCTCATTTTTACCTTTATTCCTATCAAATATTACCTTCCTTCCAGTGTTTGTTTTATGTAGGCACTATCCCCCCCACCCACTGCTAAATAAAAAATTTTTTTTATAAAAAACATCCTAGACTATACATATGTTGCTGCGCAGATGTTTTTTCCTAGTTATGAAACCATACAAATGTTTAACTGTTTTGTTTTTGTGTGTGCACCGTTTCCACCTTTATGTTATTTGTATTGCCACCTGGAATTAAGGTTACCGATAAGGATAATGAAGAGCATGTACTTCTCCCTCTTCCACATTCAAATATTACCTTCCTTCCCATGTTTGCGTATAAACACAATTACTTAACCATTTTATTTTTCAATTTGGTACTGGGATTTTAAGTGCATATAACAAGAAACATACGTCTGATAACTATCATCATTTAGAAAAATAACTATTTCAAATTAAAAAACAAATGCACTTAATTCTACGTACAAATTTGACAGAAAGTGGTAGTTTAATCAGTAAACTTTAAAATGCACTTATGTAACTAAAATTGTATTAGAATTCAATGAAAATTTTGACATTCCAAAATTCTTGCAATAATTCCAAAAACAAACAAAAAATCTGAATCTCCACATTTAATAAGGGTGTCTTACTTTTGTCTGCAGGGGAGCCTCCTGGTGGACCTTGGACCATTCTCTCAACATCAGCTCGACCAACAAGTCCATCAGGTTTTTCCCAGACAGAGAGATGTTGACTAGGATTATAGAAGAAAACTCGTCCATCTCCAGTCCAAACGACACACCTTGAATAAACAGTAAAAAGATTAATGTAAAAAAGTTCAAAATTAGAGTACTCAAGTTTCTGTTTGTGAATTTTTGTAGATTAGTTTTAGCTAAAAACAGTCAGCAATCCTTTTAATATGACTTATATCTTATAGTATTTATAATAAAAGACAACATTGTTCTCATTACTGAATAATGCAGAGAAACTTAAAAGAAAATACTCATGGAAGCAACAAAAAAATCTTCCCAAATCAGAATATCTTTGTTGCTTTCCAAAATGAATTGCTGAATATTTTCACTTTGGACACCTTAGCATCACTTTTTCAAAATTCTATATTTCTGGAAGTGCAGATGATATAAACTAAAACTGGAAAAGGATATTTTTTGAGCAGGAAAAATAGTTTCTATATGAAGAAATTTACAGTATACTCTGAATTAAATTAACTTCGAAATTTCTGGTCTAACTGGTCGTATCCTGGAAAAAGAAACATCTTTTACTGCTCTGTTGTTGTCGCGGATATCGATGTGGCTTGGGATCCAGCAGAATATTTTCTTTATAGGATATTTATTTTATTAAACAGTTTTGTGGTTAGTGGGTTAGTTGTTTTTTTTTGTCGTTTTTTTAATGACAAGGAATCTGAGAGAGATGATAATATTTTATACGGAAGCCCTATCCGGAAGTCTTTTCTTCAGTATTGTTTTTCTATGCACATCCCACTTTTCATCATTTTTGGCTCCATCATTATGTTTTTTTTATGGTATAAAATAGTTTGATGGTATTTCCATTTTAGTTAAAGAGGGTGGTATGTTGTGGGTGGAATGAGAGTTAGCTGTTCCTCTTATTTCTAGTGGAAGTTCATTTACCTCTGTATAAAGATTTTCCATTGGGGAGGTTTTTAAAGACTCTTAAAGCTCATCTCAGTTCTTAATGATGAATAGTATTTTATTCTCTAAAATATACTGGTTTTGTTGCTTCGTAAATGAAGCAGCTATAAAAGATTGGATCTACTTATGGCTCAATATCATTTAAATAGGTTAGCTTTATCCGCACCCCAGTCAGTTTGTGCTAAGACAGTAGTTTCATGGCGTTGTAGCATTTTGATTTTATATATTTTACATGGCGTATGAATGTAAATTGTTGGTCTAATATGATTCACAAGTATTTATATTAGTCTACGACAGGGAATACGACAGTGTTGTAGCATTTTGATTTTATATATTTTACATGGCGTATGAATGTAAATTGTTGGTCTAATATGATTCACAAGTATTTATATTAGTCTACGACAGGGAATATGACAGTGTTGTAGCATTTTGATTTTATATATTTTACATGGCGTATGAATGTAAATTGTTGGTCTAATATGATTCACAAGTATTTATATTAGTCTACGACAGGGAATACGACAGTGTTGTAGCATTTTGATTTTATATATTTTACATGGCGTATGAATGTAAATTGTTGGTCTAATATGATTCACAAGTATTTATATTAGTCTACGACAGGGAATATGACAGTGTTGTAGCATTTTGATTTTATATATTTTACATGGCGTATGAATGTAAATTGTTGGTCTAATATGATTCACAAGTATTTATATTAGTCTACGACAGGGAATACGACAGTGTTGTAGCATTTTGATTTTATATATTTTACATGGCGTATGAATGTAAATTGTTGGTCTAATATGATTCACAAGTATTTATATTAGTCTACGACAGGGAATACGACAGTGTTGTAGCATTTTGATTTTATATATTTTACATGGCGTATGAATGTAAATTGTTGGTCTAATATGATTCACAAGTATTTATATTAGTCTACGACAGGGAATATGACAGTGTTGTAGCATTTTGATTTTATATATTTTACATGGCGTATGAATGTAAATTGTTGGTCTAAGAGGATTCACAAGTATTTATATTAGTCTACGACAGGGAATACGACAGTGTTGTAGCATTTTGATTTTATATATTTTACATGGCGTATGAATGTAAATTGTTGGTTTAATATGATTCACAAGTATTTATATTAGTCTACGACAGTGTTGTCCCGTTCTAGTCTTACGTGGAAGTGCATTGTTCATAATTTACACGAGTGTATACACTGTTTTTCTTTCAAAAATTCAAATCTATTTTCCATAAGCGATTGGTTAATTTTAATTAAACAGAGTTGGCAATATCATTCAATTGTATGTGTTTTGATTGTCCAGTATCTTACCGTGTTCATTTGTTTTGTGATATTATTTATTTTTAGGTTGAATAGTGTTTCTTTCTGATTTCTTTTCAATGAATGTTTTTCCAAGTTGGATTTTGAAGTTTCTATTTTTTAAGAAATTTTTAATGAACTTTGGCATTCGGCCTTTTAGTTGCAGCTCCTTGAGATCTCCTACCACTTCCCATCGCCACAATGCATCATAAGCCTTTTCGATATCAAAGAATATTGCCACAAGAGTTTTTTTGTATATAAACGCCTCTCTGATAGATGTTTCTAGTTTGATCAGATGGTCCTTAAAGGCTTCTTAGGTTCTTCAATCCAGACTGGTATTTTGGAATTGGGTTGTTTCAAGTTACCATTTTAATTGTCCATTGACCATCCTTTGATAGTTTCGGTATGGATTACCAGGATCACAGTGGCTTGCTTCCGAATTTTGGTGATGTCATTGCTTTTCCATATGCTATTGTAAATTTGTAGGAGGTAGTTTAGATGGATTTTGGAGTGTTTTTTTATGAATTGAAAATGGATTTGCTCAGAGTCCCCAGCTGTGTCATCTCGGACATCATTTAGTAGAGTTGGTTTTTGTAATTTTCCCTGTTATTCATTTGGAATTGAAGTTTTTCCTTTTATTTGTCTTGCTTGACTATTTGCAATTTTCTGCTTTAGTTTCTTAATGAGTTTTCTGCAAATGTTTCAGTTAGGAAATTTGCAATTTCTTTTGTCAGTAATTTTTTTGACCGTCCAGTACCAGGTGACACTACACCCAAAATTTTTTGTACCATATCCCACTTACAACGGCAATGATTTCACTACAAGATGATCTTGTAAGGAAAAGGTTTGCATAAAATATATTTAGAGGCATTCACCTCACTGGCCCAATAAAAGCATGTCGTCAAAGCCTAGTTTTAACAACTATTTACAGTCTAAATTCAAAATTTGCTGTAAAATTTAAAACAGCATATTACAAGTTTGATATTTTTTCTATGTGATAGTTTGTCTATATAATAGAAATGTAACAATTGAGAAATAATGTAATAGGACCACCATGCATTTTCACCTATTACGATGCTAAAAATGTATGACAGGGTGAGGGCAGACATTTTTCTTTAATGAGCCAAAAGGAGAGGTTCTGTTTAGTTGAAACCACACCTCTATAGACAATAGAGTAGCATGGGTTCACCTACAACAGTTTTGTGAAAAGAAAAACATGTCCGTCTGTGGCAAACCAGTAAGTACCCTAATAAATAAACCGGAGAAGACTCCACAATGGTACACAGCCTAGAAAATGTGAAACTCAGACAAACTTTGTTGTGCAATCCAATCGCTCACTTTTCTTAATTTGTTTACATCTTTCATAAATATCTTTGTATGTATAAAGAATGAAACATTTCATAAATATTTTTGTATAAAGCAAGAATGAAACCATTTTTGTAGTAGATATGAAAATACAAGAGATATAAAAAAAAGTATTGCAGATGCTGAAAATATTAATTTTATTTTATAGTGGATAATTTGTATCATTACAGGAATGACTAACATTTAATTTTGAAATGAAAGGGTTAAAAAGTAATATTTATGTAGATTATAAGAGCAAACCCCAAAATTGGCTTCAGTTTTCGCTACTTACCATGGTGTTCCAGGTACAGGTGTACTAGAAACTGGACGGGCTTTATCTGCAGCCTTTTGCTCTTCTGACTTTTCTTCAGTTTCTTTCTGTTTTTCATCCTGCAGCAAAAAATCAATATAGAAATATTTTATAAGTTATATTCCGCATAAATGATAATGTCTTGATAATTTCTGATTACTTCAACAAGAAATAATCGATTTAATATTAAATGCAATCCTTTTTGAATTTCAGAGATAAATAATAACAATTTACATTCAGGCTTCCTGAATGTAAATTGTTATTATTTATCTCTTGGTTTGTTAAAGGTACAACATTTAGGCGATAGTTTCATTTGATCTTTAAGTATCCCAAAATGGATGGTTTATGCTGTGAAAATAAGTTAAAACAATGACATTTCTTAAATGCTAACTTAAGATTATCTCCAGTCTTCTTGAGATAATATTTATAAAAAATGTAAACAAAATTTCATCCTTCCTCTGGAAAATTATATAATTATTGTGTGACACAATCTGCAATAGCAGATTTAATTATTTCACTATTTTGAAAACAAATACGTTTTTCTCCCCTTATTTTAAACACAATTTTTAATGATATTTTTTTAACCTCCATTTTTTTTTTTTTTTCATCTGATTTTAAAAGGATTTCTATCTCAGAACTTCAACTTAGTGGAATTAATACAGAATTTAATGTTAATTCTTATAAAATATTTAAGTTTAAAACTTTTGTGGATAAAATACTATAGAAATTAAATTCTAGATATTAATTTATACTTTTGTGTAGAACAAGAAAGTCTCTAAAAATCAAGCTAATATTCATCCGCCAACTCCAAGTTGCAAACAATATAAATAGGGTATATCACTTTCCAAATAAACATTGGACGTAGCACACTGAAATTTGTCTTTGACTCTACATTTACAATGAGCAACATTAAAGACAAACCTTTTACAGTTTCTAGTTGAATTTTAAAAAAGTATTTATGTTTATCTTATATTTGTATGAAGTGTTCATTTATTGTATGTTTTGTTCAAACATTTTCATCTAAAATGTTTACAACTATTATACGACTATCTACTAGCTCGAATCTGATTCAGCTGTTATACATTGCTTTAAAACATTAAAAGATTCAAACATGATTAAACTAAGCTTCTTATACATTTTATACTTAAATCATTGCATATTTATATGTCTAAAACAATAAAATATTCATTATCACAACTTAAATAAATTATTAATTTATTCAGTTTTGTAGCAAAGTTTTATTTTAGAAGTCTTGAGATTAAAGCAAAAAACAGAATATTTTTTATATTTATTTTTAATTATACATTTTGAAAAAAAAATAATTTTTTTTTAATTTCTGCATACAATTGTAATTAAAAGATGTAATAGTAACTTGTTTCTTGTGATTTAATTCAATATTACGGCTTCAGTCGTAATGAATCTATTTTAAATATTTTCTAATTAGATACATTTTAAAATACCTTTTATTTTAGTTTCAATTATTATTTATTTTCCTATTTACCTAGAAAGTCTCAGTATTAGGTAGGCACACATACTAGAAGAGGCACCCGATGTTGCCTGGAAATGCAAGTGGTCCTTATATATTAAAAGATGAAAGAAAAGCATGTACTCTGGACATTTATAAATAATTCAAAGTGCAAATGTTTTTCTTTTCAAATCATTCTTAAAGTAGATTTTATTGCAAATTTTAAAAAATTCAAACTCTCAAATTGAATAACTACCAAAATTGGATTCCTCAATAAATTTTACCCAAGAAAAGTGGTTTTATTTTGTTAAAGTATAATATTTGTTATATCGTAAGAATCACAATAAGTAAATAAGAAACCAAAGACAAAAATTGAAAGGAATAGGAATTGTATTAAGAATACTTAATTACAATAAGTTGGTCGCCATTACCGGCTCTAGACAGATGTGCTAAGCGGTTCCCATTGGTAAGGAAAAAGGTGTCGACTTCATAGTGACCTGACGAATCCATCCTGTCAGTATGGGTGAATCCGGATCAGTTCACAATAAAACGTTGTCTAAGACACTTCAATGATGTAATTGTAAAACTTACTAATACAAAGTTAATTGTATTGCCTATAAAAGTTTATTTGAAAAAAGTTGTTTGATCTTTTTACAAGGCTTTGTTTTCAATTGCATAAGCAGACAGAAAGACCCTATCCACTTATAATATAACGAACACTTTCTCTGTCACGATGTCAGGATGTCTGTCTGTCCGTTTCGGGGAATTTTTGTAAACATAATTTCAGAAATAAACAATAAATAATTTAAGCGTCCAGGCTACGATTCGAACTCGAAACCTTGACGCTAACTGCCGGACGCGCTAACCTCTACTCCACCAAGACAAGTGATAAAATCCTATTTAATTTTAATAGATAAAGAATCCGTTTTTTTTTTCAACTTCTTCCAGTTACAAATGAATAATCGTATAACTGTTCATTGGAAATGCATTCGGGTCTACGTTCGCTCTCGATTGTTCCTGATTTTCATAAATGACCTCCCTGATGTCATTGCGACTGAGATAGGAATATTTGCTGACACCACGCTCTCTCGTCATGTGGGTAAAACCGACGCACACATACCTGAGGCAATGGCTAAATCCTTAGAAAATAACCTCCAGTCTGTAGTGGAATGGGGTCAAAAATGGATGGTAATTTTTAATGCCGCAAAGACAAAGCTACTTTCCTTCAATAACTACAAGAAACCTCTTCAACCATCGATTGTCATGGCAAATAACACCCTACCTGAGAGTTCATCATTCAAACTCCTCGGTCTAACTTTCACAGATAATATGAATTGGAATAAATACATTGAAAACATTGCCAGGGCTGCTGCAAAGAAGGTGGACTCTCTACCGTGCCAGTAAACTTCTCACACATGACATTATCCTATATCTCTACAAAGCCACCATCCACCCATGCATGGAGTATTGTTGCCACATCTGGGCTGGTGCATCATCCGCTAGTCTCTCCCTCTTAGACAAGGTTCAAAAAAGAGTTGCCAACTTGATAGGTCCTTCACTATCCATCAAGCTCCAACCTCTGTCCCAACACCGCAATCTTGCATCCTTGTGCCTGTTTTACAAGTACTTCAATGGATTGTGCTCTGATGAGCTTGCTACTCTGATACCCCCACAACATAAATTCACTAGACCAACCCGACTATCTGCCAAATCCCATCCATTCACTGTGGAGGTCCCCAGATGCCGAAGCTTATTTCCTCGTGCTGCTGGACTCTGGAACTCCCTCCTCCCTTACATGCAGAGGTTTAAAACTAATGTAAACAGACATCTCGCTGTGCATCTCCTAATTTAGGTTGAACCTCTCCCCCCCCCCCCCAAAAAAACCATCACATTTTTTTCTCAGTAGCCCCTTACATCTACAGTGGCGGCCTGCCTCGTTTGGGGTGAACTATGATAAAAAAAAATTTAATCTTTCCTCTTTCTAATGATATTTTTTTCTTTTACGATGATTAGTTTTTTTTCGCAGGTTGATTTTAATTATGTAACTATTTTAATGACAAATGCATTTAGTTCCGCATTTTTTCAACAACACATTTTTAGTTAGAACGTCTGTGCCGTTCACGATAGTGATTATTCAACTTTGAAAAATCATTCCATTTTATAAAAGAAAGGGTATTCTTCAATTTGGTAAGCAAAATATTGAATTTTAAATTAATCTTCATGAAAATTTTCCAAATTGAAAACTTTGGTGAATAAAATATAAAAAAAATTTTTTTTTTTTTTTAATTGTCAATTATATAAAGCAGGGTTTACCCAATAATCAAAAAATCGTTACACACTGCCAACGGCTTGAATATAAAAAGAGTCCGTGTTTTGAACTGTCATTTTCCCGAGCGAAATTAACACACCGAACTGAAATTCAACCAGACGAAGATCAACAGCGAGCTACAAGTTATAATGGACATTGCACAATGTTGAATTTTTTGTTTCACACACACACAAAAAAAATCAACCTTGTGTCTAACTCTACCCTCGTGGGGATGAAAGTAAATAGGAAAAAACTAGAATACTTTTTATTCGGAAATTTAACAAAAACTTTTTTTTTTGTTAAACCTAAAAGTTCCGTAAAAAATTATGCTTTGTTTTGTAATTTAAAAAATAATGGTAAATTCTCTTATTTGTTCTTAAGAATGAGTATACATACTTATCTCAAGACAAAATTCCAGACTGCTATTCTGATAAACCGCCTAATTTAGCCGCATTCTTAACATGCAATAATGTAAATTATAGATGTTAATTGATAATTTGTAAAAACTTTTTGAGTGGCTTAGAACAAAATCAAAAAAGTTTTATGTAAATGACAATGTTCAGTGTTTCCAACTAATGAGTATTTGTCTATATTTATTCAGTGAAAAAGTAAGCAGTGCTAAGATGTTAAGTTCTTACCTCATCACTTTTCTCTTCATCTTTTTCATTTTGCAAAATTTCCATTGTTATTTCTTCAGTCTCATCAGTTCCATTCACCTGCATTATGGAATTCACCTGGGCAGGGGATTCGGCAGCTCTTACCAGCTGATCCACTTTCGGAAGTAGTGCTAGTTTAGCTATAGATTGGTGATAAGTAGTTTCATTAATACCAGTACATATGAAAACACAGATTCAAACGACAACAATAAAAAAAAAAGAAAATATATTTTATGAACTAAGAAAAATCATTTCCTGGTAAAAATTCATACATTGATGGAAATCTAGTTTGTATTCCATAACGAAAAAAACTAAATTTGTATTCCTTTTATTATAATTTGGAAATACTTGCAACTTATAATAAAGCATTCTTTGAATAAAAATTCAGAGTATATAGAAAATTGAGATTAAAAAAAAAAAAAAAAAAAAAAAACTTAAATAGAAAACCTATTTTTACATTTCAAATCACATGCTTATATGATAGGGCATTATTACTTGAAAGATGTCACTTTCTGCTACTCACCTAAATGTAAAGATTATATTTTTCTAATCTAAAAGTTTAGCCTACCCAAATGACATTCAGATGCACTTCAAATCTGTTGACAGACTTCTAGCCTCATTCCACAAAATAACATGTCATGAGCAAAAACTGAAAAATCAAGTTGAGCAGTTAACATATCTAATTGCCAAAGAATTTCTTGAATATTAACATATTCAACATTTACGTAGACATTTTTTTCTTTAACAAATTTTGTTTTTAGTTTTCATTTACTTACTTTGACTTCCAGCCAATAAAAAAATTAGATGATTGGTATTCAAATTGTTTAAAGGGAAAAAAGGAAAAAAAAACAAAAACATTTTACTTAAATTTGTAAAGAACATTTGTAAAAATTCATATAAATTAAACATAACACCCGCAAAATGTGCAGTTGGATATTTACTACAAGAGAAGGATACACGTATACATTTAGACACAAATTGATTTTATTAGTTTACAATTATATCTTATATTTCTGGAGGAACAAAATTATGACATGGAATAACTGAAAATGCATATTAAGATGTGATTCCCATATTTGTGCATGATTACTACCGCAAAATCAAGCTGCAGGTAGAGATTTAATCTAACAATTAAAATGTTTTTTTAAAGGAAAGGAGACAAACTTACTAAATTATTAAAACATTTAATAAATAGCATATATTGTGGAAAAATTTAGAGAAAACTTATGCTGTTGTCAGGCAAAAATAGTTTTCATTGTCATGTAAATATACAAAATAAAACATTTACAAGAATGGCCATAGAATAGAAGTTGGATATTGTGATTTTTGATAACTGAAAGACATTGTTATTTTTTCTTAAATGTTATTGAAATTAGAAGTTACAACTCTTATGTCTGATGCTCCAGCAGATGACATTTACAATTGCTGGCAGGTTTGGATTTTTTCATATGAAGGGGGGGTGCTTTGGGAAGCATCAAAAATATAAATTATTACAGTATGCAAAAAAATAATTTGCTAAATGTTAATAGAAATCATACTGAATGATAGAATTACTTTCTGGCAATTGAAATCATATAATTAAAAAAAGGTTAGAAAACATTGAATGATTTAGCTTAAACTGCATTTTTAAACTTCATAATTTTAATAAATTTTGTAAACCAATATTAAAAAACATTGGTGAAAAAAAAAAAAAAAAATGAAAGCTACATTTCCTTTTGGAAATAAATTCAGCTGTCAAGTGTAAAAATCAGAAAGTTAAATATGTATATTTTTAAACTAACATTTTATTCTAACAGTGCTTTACATATTTAAATATTTGATTAAAAAAAGAAAATGGTTGCTTTTTCTTTTAAGTATCTTACCATCCCAATCTATAAGAACCTGAGGTTTATCCCAAGTAGATTCCATTGTTTTTGCATTGTAATAGTAAACTCGCCCATCAGCATTTTTGTGTTCGGACCATTCAGCAACTTCAGAAGGTTTAGCAGGAAGCTGGAACATAGAATATTAATTGATGAACAAATTTGCAAAATATACAAGATGCTATTTTCAAATGTCTAGTTAAATAATTTTAGAATTATTTAACGAGACAAAGGAATAAATATGGGTTAGAAATTTGTAGGTTTCTAATGGCTTAATTCATACGATTCAAATATTACTAACCTGTCCTTGAGGAGGTTTTTCAGCCACAACAGCAGATTGATCAGTGATCATAGGTTCTGTTTGGGGAGCAACACCTGTGTTAATTGTAGCTGTGACAGGTGCAGCGGTGGCCTGGGTAGATACAGCTCCTGCAGTAGCCACTGCAGCTGGAACCGTGGTAGAAGCAGAAATCGGCTGCATTTGTTGTGGAACAAAACCGGGTGGCAAAAGAGCCGGATTGAAGCCAGGTGGAAGATCTGAAATTAAAAAATTAACATTACCGTGTGACATCAAACAGTGAGTGTTGATGCATAATATTATCAATGCTCAAAAGTAAATGCATTTCAATAAGCCATTATGCATCTGAAAATATGACAAATGGTTTTATACACTGTCTAACAAAAGTTATGTATTATCAGTACTGCTTTAGCCATAGTTGACAGCTGATAAGGACATGCTCTCACACACACACACATATATATATATATAAAATGGTATGTGTATATATTTATACATTTGTAGAGGTAAACTCTGAAACTAATAAACCAATCATGGATTTTGGAGCATAATTGCTAGGCATAAGGATAGGCAATATAGAGGCTATATTTAGTTTAAGTTACTTTCATGCAAAAAGGGGCTGGAAGGCTTTTGTGAAAATTCAGATACCTCAGATTTAAAACCATAGGTATTAGATAACAATTAATAAATTTCGGTTTCTTTAGAGTATTTTGACGGGTTGTTAGAGTATATGAATTTGAAAATTCAAAAATATTTCCAATTTATGCTAAATTTGATTCATAGTCATACAACAATTAAGATTCCTTAAATTTTAATTCTTTTATTAAGCTTAAGCCACGAATTTCAAATATTTTTCTAGAATCCAAATCATCTAATGGACTTTGATCAAAATTGGAATAAATATATATCTTAATTTTAATCTTAATAAGGACATAAAAGTGATACAAAACTATTGTTTGCTGAATTAATTTTATTTATATCTATATACATACACACATAGATACATAGGGTATTAAAAAATGTATGCACCCTTTGCATCATTATAACTCTTTCAATTTACTGATTTTGACCTGCAAATAAGATTGATAGAGTAAAAGAAATGCACATTCAAAAATACTACAACACAGGTTGTAGGTTCATTTCTCCACAATATGAAAGGTGTATTGAGCAGAACGGATTGGTATTAGAGTTCATTTTATGAATATTCTAAAATCACACCGAGTAGCCTTTACTTTTATTAAAAGTTAATTTTCTTTCTATGTTTTTTTAAATTTTGAATGCGTATTCTTACTCTTCTATCAATCTTGTTTGCAAGTCAAAATCAGTGAATTAAATGAGTTTATAACTCTTCATTACGATTAAAAGGGTGCATACATCTTTCTGGCACACCATTATATATATATATATATATATATATATATATATATACATACATACACACACACTAGCAAATATATGCTCCCTCTGGTCACATATTTTTGTTTGCCTGGGAGGATATCACGGTTTAAGAAAAGGTAATGACAGAGGATGATATCATGAGGAAGAGTTAATGCCTGGAAGGATGATATAACAGAACAGATCATATATTAACCCCTCACCCAAACGGAGAAAATAATCATGGAAGGATGGTATCATGAGGAACGAACATATACTATGCTGTCCGCCACCTCAAAAAAGAGCAAGTAATAACTGGGAGGATCGCCCCATTAAAGGAGAAAGTAATGCCTGTATGGTATCATGTTAGCAGAACAGATACTACACTACCCACCCCTATTAAAAATACAATAGATTAAATCATTTTTTTTTTTCATTCATTTAAAAATGCCTTGCAATAAAAACATTACTTGTATGGTTTCTTGGCTAACATCAAAGTGTAGTATCTGTTCAGCATCCAGTGACAGACTATCGGCTAAAATATTGCGTATATATAAAAAATATGACAATGAAAAATTACAACTGCATATTACAGAAAATTTATTAGAAGCTTTTTATGAAATAAATATGCAAATTAAGACCAGACAGGTGTTTGTGGGTATTTGAAGTTTACAATATAAAAAAATCTTATGTCGTATCATTGAATTTAATAAACACAAACTGTTTTAATGTTAATATAGTTAGGATAAATGGATAAAATTTTCGCATTTAGATAGATATATATATATATATAGCCAAAGAAGACCAACTACTCCCACTAAAAAAATATATGTTGACTTTTCAAAATTGAGATACAAACAAAAAAAAATATATAATGATAATAGACAGCATTTGTCATATATTTAATATTGAATAGAAAAACTGAGTTTTGTCAAATTGTTGGTTTTTAAGTTAGAGAAGCAGGGGTACGTATTTAACTTCAAGAAAGCCTGAGAGAAAGTGCAAAAATGTGTTTAATGGAATTAACAAAATATTTTTTGAGAGATTTATTGTAATTCTCTTCTAATATATACAAATGCAACATCAGATCATGAAAGCTTTATTTTACTGCTCTCTAAAATGGCAGCCTTTCCACTGATCCTCATATTTCTCCAACACCCTAAATCTGGCTTTTTCACAAGTACTGCATAAGAATAAGGAGTTTAATATTTTTCATAGTTAACACATTATAATGGTTCCAAAATGCTCAGATTGGTTCTTTTTGTAAAAATCGATGTAAAAAATTCTCTTAATCCAATGCAAGCATTTATTTTTAAATAGTTTTTTTTTTTGTTTTAAACGTCAATTGTAAATGCAAACATTTTTGTAGAAAATGTTTCTTCCATTCTTCATCAATATTAGGAATAATATTTTTTAATCGGAAGTTTTCAGAAAGTTATTTTTTGCTCAATCGTTAGATAGGGTCTGAACTTTTTGTTTATGTCCATTACATAAAAAATAATCCATATTTTTGTCGTTAGTATTCAATATTACACCGAATGGAAATTTGTTATTGGGTATCAAAACAATGTCTTTCATATGACATTGTTTGATCTCTGCAAGAACTTCATCTTTCACATCAGAAAATGTAGAATTCTACAACATTGAGTGTTTTGTAAAGGAACCCTATCTACTGAAGGCTCCATCTTGCTCCCCCCACCCACAGAGTGTCAATCAAGTCTATTGCTATCAGAGATGAGCATCATTGCTGGTTGTGCAGCCATAATATGTATGTTTAAAAGCAGCAGCAGCCATAATATGTATGTTTAAAAGCAGCAGTAGCCATAAGTGCTGGCTGCTGTTTGTTGTCAATGTCAGAGTTAATAAATTATATATTTAATAATATATATAAATACTAACCCAATGGGTCTCAGGTGGTCAGTTATTAATAGAAATAAAAATGGATCAGCAGCAGAAAGTTTATTTAACATTAAACATGCTTTTTTTTTTTTATATAGTTTTTTTTTTTTTTTACTCTTCTTCACCACAAACAAGGCAGATTGCCACCGAGACGATAAGGGTTACTGTGATTTAGGAGAATCCTTAGTAGGGAGTTATGCAGCGAGATGTTTGTTCACATTACATTTAAATTTCTGCATGTTATTAGTCAGGGAAACAGGGAGCAGAGAGGGAATTCCAAGGGCTAGCAGTTCGAGGAAAGAAGCTATAAGAGTAGAAAGCCTTCTGGCATCTGGAGACCAGTGAAAGGGTTGGATTTCACTGATGATGTGTTGGTCCGGTGTATTTACATTAAGGGGGCAGCAGAGCAGTAAGTTTATCGGAGCACATTCTATTGAAGTAGTTGTAAAACAAGCACAGAGGTGTAAGATTGAGGCAATGGGACAGGGGGCTGGGGAGACAGTGAACGACCTATTAAATTAGAGAATCTTCTTTTTTTTTTTTGGACCCTATCTCAGGAGAGATTAGTGGTTAGTGCACCAGCAAAAATGTGACAACAATACTCCATGCAAAGACAGACGGTGGCTTTGTAGAGATATAGGATACTGGCAAATGAAAGAAGTTTTCTAGTACAGTAGGAGTCCACTTTCCTTGCAGCAGCCTTGGTCGTATCTTCTATGTATTTGTTCCAATTTATGTTACCTGTGAATGTTCGGCTCTCTTGTGTAGGGTAATGGTGGTGGTTGAAAAGGTTTCTTATAATTGTTAAAGGAAAGAAGCATTAAATATTACTATCCATGTATTAAAAAAAGAGGGGTTATCTATTAAAAATTATTAATAGAATCTCATTCTCAATTCCCCTCAAATTGTCCAGGTTTTAGAGTGCTCATTTTTACTCTTTTGTGATCCTTACTTTTATTTGTTCTTAGAAAAGTTAAAAATTAATAAAAGGTTTTGGTGCAATTGTACAATAAATAAAATGGAAATACAAATGTATTTACAATGGATGGACAATCATTTGTAAAAGATAACATTTTTTAAGACTTTATAAAATGGTTTACCTTGCGCTACAGCAGTTGGTGCAGCAGTTGTTGTAGAAGTTGGAGAATTTGTTACTGTGCTAACTGCTCCGTTTGGTGCGGTTTGGGTAGTCATTTGAGCAGCCATTGCTTCTACTTCAGTTTGAGTGATAATTTTCACATTCTCTGGTTTGGTCCAGGCTGATTCACGAGTTCTTGCATTGTAATAATAAGACTGAATTTCAAAGAAAGTTATTCAAATAATGAATAAAAAAAACAAGCTAAAAATATTTGCATTAAAAACAATCATCTAAAATTAATTTAATGATCAAATGAGTAAAATAATTTTCTTTCATTATTGTGTTTATCTTAAAGATTTTTAATTGGTTTTCCAAATTGGCCTCATAAGAGAATCGAATGTTACAGATCTATTGTTTAGCCTTTTTTTTTTTACTGACAAAAAAAAAAATACAAGCAAATTTTTAGATCATCAACTTTAGACAAGTTTATTTCAGAGATTACTAGTTTTAAGATACAGCAAATAAATAAAAACTATTAGAAAAAAAATATGTACGTTTTGACAAAGCTTCTTCCAGAAAAAAAAAAAATTGCCTCTCTCACGCCCAAACCCATCATCTTACCTACTAACACTCACAATTTTTACACTGCCATAACCAAATATGGCTTCAGAAATGTACATTTCACCTCACTCATTAAAAACATTTTCAACAAGCAAAAAAATACTGGCACCAACCAAAATACGCATCCAATAAAAATAAAATAAAAAAAGAATTTTACAAACATGTCCATAAAATTAGGCAACACTAAAAACGCTTTATTAATGTTAATTAATTTTATTTCTACAAAGCTTTAATAATTAGATTGCCCATAATACCAACAGACATTTTATAGAAGAGTCATCTCTCAGTTCTAAAATTATATCAAGCAACAGCCAGACTTTTTTCAAATCTGAATATGGCCGAGTCACCCTAATTTTCTCTAAATTCAATTTTAACATATCACCCACCCACTCTTTCCTTCGAATTTGCCACCCTACCTTACACTTCCCTTATCTATTTTATTATTTGTCCCCCCCCCTGCCACCTAAACTACCAATTCAAAATTCCAACCATCACCCCAAAGTCCCCTACCCCTCAACCTATTCATATTTCACTTGTCCAACCCCTTCACGCCACACACTTTACCACATCACTGTTACATACATTAAATTGTTGAAAACTTATACCACAGCACATTCTTTATCATCTAATCTGTGTTCTACATACAAAGAAAAGTTTTTTGTTTTTAACTTTGTAATAAATTAGGTTTTAATTTTAAACAATTTTATTCAATTAATTTATGACCACAAATGATAACTTTCACTCAGTTATTACAATGCAGCTTAAAGCATGAGATTACGTTGCATTATTAAATATTTTCATTCAAATATTGATCCATCATAAGCTTTTTAATTTAATACAATGTTATTAACACCTTTTAGTTTTTTTTTATTTAAAAATATAAAAAGGAAATAATGAAATTTTCGTTAAATTTCATTTACTATATAACGGCTATTTTTATGTAATTTCCTCTTTCTAATGATATCATTTTTTTTTTCTTGTACGATGATTAGTTTCTTTGCAGGTTTATTTTAATTATGTAACTATTTTAATGACAAATGCGTTTAGTTTCATGTTTTTTCACCAACAAATTTTTAGTCCCGTTTTTTAACGTCTGTGCCATCCACGATGTTAATTATTTCACTTTGAAAAATCATTTCATTTAATAAAAGAAAGGTTATTCTTCAATTTGGTAGGCAAAGTATAGAATTTTAAGTTAATTTTCATTAAAAATTTCCAAGTTAAAAACTTTAGTGAATAAAATATAAATTTTTTTAAAAAACTTGTCATTTATACCATTATATGAAGCAGGATTTACCCAATAAAATCAATAGGATTCATATGGATCTTATTTAACATCGCGAACGGTTTAATAAAAAGAAATATATATATATATATATATATATATATATATACACAGTTTTCATTAATTTTCGATTAAGTTAACGAAAAGTAGAAAACATGTGTTTATACATGCCCCCTCCCCATGTAAACATGAGCTACTGGTATTAGTAGCAAAAGCAGATTCTTTATTTTATTTTTATTTTCTCAACCACTTTCTTTTTATTCTCTCTCTCTCTCTCTCTCTCTCTGTCCTCTTTTTCTCTGAAAAAATATTTACAATTTCGTGCTAACTTTCGATGTTAAAAAAATTGTTTGACTTTTATGTTAAAAAATATTTTTCTTGAATGAGGGTCCTGTTTAATATTTGACGACACACAATCATTCGGGTGACTTATGATCTATTTTAATGAATGACGTCGTAAAAGGATCTTCCAGACACCGTCAACCAAGTAATGGAAAATTATGACATCCCTCATATATTGCCTGTACAAGAAACATAACCAAATCAAAGCTACAGAAGATGAGTGAAACTACCAGTAACATCTTCCATTATATTATTCAATAAATGTATTTTATCTTTACACATTTGAAGTTTGGCATTAAAACAATAATTAAAAAATTTAATTTAAAGCTTTATAAGCCTTTGTTTAAAAATTGATTTCTTTTATATAGCAAATTTTAAGTATGAAACCATGAAACAGTTTAGATAACAGATTTCAAGGTAGTTCTACTAAAAGTCATATTTTAAAACCCAAAGCATTTAAAGTCCTCAAAATACCACCATTTTATTCGGAAATGAATATCCTTTCATATGCATTAATAAATAATAATCTACATTATATATTTGAAGAGTTTTCAGCAACGAGTCAAAAATGTTAATGCCATTTTCAGCCATTTACTGGTTTTCAAATATACTCAACTTTTGAACTTTTAGTAGTAATGACTTTCTAGTTGCCAATAAAAAATAAGATTCTACTTTTTTTTTATTGGCAATTACGTGTAAATACTCTAAAAGTCTTGACGGAACAAAGACAACAAAAAAATAATTTAGAGTGGGTGGTGTGGGGGTTCAGTTTCGCATATAAATTTAACGTAAAATGATCTCCCATTTCCCGCCCATTCTTGCCGTTTAGTGCAATTTAAAAAATATTTTTTTAAGCTGAAAACTCGATATAAAATAAATAATTATTCTACCACTAACGCTTGGTTCGAGTGACAAGCCCACCTGCTAAAAATGCCTTCTCTTAAACGCATCATACCATTAACCTTAAATCCGAGTAACAAGCCACCCCCTAAAAATAAATTCTTCCTTAACTCTAACACTAAGTCCGAATGGCAACCACCAGCCAAAACAAAACCTCTTCCTTAACCTCATCACTAACCCTAAGTCCAAGTGGCAAGCCACCAATCGTACAAAAAGACCATTAAAACTACACATAATCATCTAAAAAAAAGCAGACCCCCTGCTAATTTTTCAGGGTGTTCACACGTAATTGCCCCTAGCCCTACCACTAACCTGAAGTTTGAGTGGAAAGAACACCCTCTCCCATAAAGATCCTTTTAAAACTACATACAATCGGCTAAAAAAAAAAAAAAAAAAAAAAAAAACCCCAAAGAATTTATCTCCCATAGGAAAAAAAAAAATGATTAATGCTCTAAAACGCTAGAATGTCCCTGAAGTGGGGGATTATTTTACATTAAATTGATATGTGAAACTAATCTCCACTTTAAATTCTAAAATAATTGTTTTTGTTTCTTTCTGCCAAGTTTTTCAGGGTGTTAACATGTAATTGTCTAAAAAAAAAGAATCTCATATTTTGGGGAGGCAAGGAGGCGATTTTGAGAAAGGTGTTAATCTATAATAATGCCAAAGAAATCTTGCAATATATTCATTTTTAAAGTTCTAATATTAGATTTCAGTTTCTTGTACATAAAATGTATTAAAATTCAACTTTCAGTTCTCTAACTTCTTAGTTTTAATGGATACATGGTATTTTTTAAGGTATTGTAGCTTATTCATGTGCAGATTATTTGGAAACCATTAATTTCTGGAGATTTTCAGTTGCCTATTTTGATTCCTTGTACAAAAATACACTTATATGGTAAATTTCATTGTTCATGTTTTAATAAAGATTTTTACTGAAAAATTAGTATAAAAAATGTGACGAAACGCATATGGTCTTAAAGAGGGAAAATATCCAATTGTGCCAGGCACAAAAATAGTCATAATTTCCTTATTTTTAGTCAGATTTTAAAACTTTAAAAATATTCTTAGATCATCAAGCTTTTTCTATATATGCCATTATTGAGATATCTAAAGCAATTAAAATTTTTTCGTGTGTATTTCTAATTTACTTCAGACTGATCACAATTATACTTTTAGACATTTCTACAGAATGAGTCTTATATACAATTTTCTTCCAAGTATTTCCTCGCTCTCTATCTCTTTCATCAGCTGACATATTTTATATTTTTGTCATTTGTAAAACTATGAAATAAAGTTCTAATTGTTTGATCTCTGCAAAAGATACCAATTACTTAAAACTTCTGTGATCCATCATTATTATAATGTAGGTTTGGTGTTTGTAATAAACTATATGACAAATGAAAATTTATTCCTCAAGATTTTTAATCCTGATGCAAAAAGAAAAAACAATCTGATAAATTTGTAATGAGAAGTTATGTTATTTTATCCTTTATTAATTTGTCTATCGTCAATAAGGGCAGCTTTTTTTCTTCCAAATAATGAAATTGAAAAAGTAATTTGGTACTTATGCAGTTTACGAACCGTATTTTCATTGGCACATTCCGGCAGGTTACGTAAACCACTGGAAGCTGCTGAAATGCTTAGCAGCTACCTGCATGAAATTATGTGGAGACAGAAATTCAGAAACAATCCCTTCGTCTCCATATCAGAGCACATTGCTGACGTGTATCCTGTTGAACAGCTCCCTTCCACATCCTCTTACCCTTCTACTTTTCCATCGTCTGTGCTTAAGTCCACAGAAAATTTGCTCAAACAAACCAAACCCTATAAGAAACAGTGCCTAACCCTAACCTAGAGCCGGTAGGGTAGAAAAAGGTACTTCTTCAGATTAGGACCCAAGCTAACTTTGACCCCAACCCCGACTCTAACGACGGGTCAAAGTTAACTCGGGGCCCAATCTGAAGCATAAAAAAAAAAAAAATGTTTGCTATCAGTTAACCCTAACCTAGTCGGTAGGGTTTAAAAAGAATTGCCTAGAAAATAAAAATTGTTTAATAAAATTTTTTTTTTTTTTTTTTTTTTTTTTTTTAAATCAAAACTTTGCTATCCATATTTTCTTCAAACAAAAATTAATATTTATTCATGAAACTTAAAACATACAATGAGTATTTTGTTTCTTTATTTGAATTTTTTCCTACATTTTGAAAGTTTTTTTGTTTTTTGTTTTTTAATAAAAATTCACATTTTTTTTTCCAACTTTTCTTTTAATTTTTTTTTGTTGAAATTAACATAGATGCCTGTTTCTAGCGTTTTAAAATTGCCGGAATGTACCAATGTAAATGCGGTTCATAAACTGCATAAGTACCAATAACGTTTTTCAAATAAAAATTTTAATAATCTAAAATGGTTAATAACAAAACGTAACCAAAAATAAAAATATTTTGGGTCACTTTTTTGTTTGAAGTTAAATTAATAATAATGATCATGCTACCAGATATCAATGTCATCAAAACTCCTGTTTTAATTTATTTTGCTAAAAGAATATTTTCTTGGTATTTTTTATTAATCTTTTAATATAATTACAAAAATGGATCAATTAATTTGACAGTAATTTATAGGGATGAAGAAAAACAAGCACCTGCTCTAATACTGTTTTGTAGAATTGGGGGTTGCCACTCGGACTTAGTGATGAGGTTAAGGAAGAGGTTTTGTTTTGGATGGCGGTTGCATTTCGTACTTAGCGTTAGAGTTAAGGAAGTTTTTATTTTTAGGGGGTGCTTGTTACTCGGATTTAAGGTTAATGGTACGACACGTTCAAGAGAAGGCATTTTTAGGAGGTGGGCTTGTCACTCGAACCAAGAGTTAGTGGTAGAATAACTATTTATTTTATATCGAGTTTTCAGTCTGAAAAAATATTTCCTAAATTGCACTAAAAAGGCAAGAAATGGGAGATCATTTTACATTAAATTTATATGCGAAACTGCCCCCCCCCTACTCTAAATTATTTTTTTGTTGTCGTAAAGTAGAATCTAATTATTTCTTTTTATTGGTAACTAGAAAGTCATTACTACTAGAAGTTCAAAAGTTGAGTATATTTGAAAACCAGTATTTTTTTAAAGTAATTTTTATAAAATAATCACAAACAGCATTAACTTTTTTAAGCACAAAAAGTGTCTTTCTTTTTTTCAAAAGTTCTAAACGAATTTTACAAAGCTAGTTTATAACTAGCTGCTGATTGTTATATCAGCAACACTAGCAGCCATTTATTGATGCATGTGAAAGGATATTCATTTCTATACAAAATGGTGGTATTTTGATGACTTGAAGTGCTTTGGTTTTTAAAATATGACTATTTTAGTAGAACTTACCTTGAAATCTGTGATCATCCAAACTCTTTTACTGGTATTGAGAGTTAAATAAAATTGTTGATCAACTTACCTTTCCTTCAGCTGTTTTAGTTTCAACCCATAATTCTTGGTTACTTGTATCCATAGCAGCATTTTGGGGCGACATTGCTGCCATTGTAGTGGCAGGAGCATTTGATACAGGTGGAGGGAGAGAGAAGCCTGGGGGAGGGACTGAAAAGTTTGGAGGGGGGATATTTGGAGGGGGCATCATAGGGGGGCGCTGAAAAACAAATTTTATCATTCAGTTAACTTTTACTAAAATGTTTATAGATTATATAAAAAACTGGAATCAGGATATTTTTCTTTTTTTTTTAAATAACGATGATGATTATCATCAATAAATAATAGTGTGTAATGTTTATTTGATCAGTATAATAAAAAATAAAAATAAAAAAAAAAATTTTTTTTATTTGAACAGTTTAATAAAAGTGAAAGAAACTTTACTAACGGGAGGTCCAGGGGGTCCAGGAGGCATCCCAGGTGGTCCGTGTGGTGGTCCTGGAGGTCCATGTGGAGACATTCCTGGTGGTCCATGTGGTCCATGTCCCGGTCCATGTGGTCCCATGCCAGGTGGTGGTGGTGGCATACCACCACCATGACCATGAGGGCCATGCATACCAGGAGGAGGGCCATAATTAGGGTCAAATGGTGGTCTACCAAATGGAGGTCCTCGAGGACCTCCAGGTCCAGGTGGGCCTCTCATGCCAGGTGGAGGAGGGCCTCTCATGCCAGGTGGAGGAGGACCTCTCATCATGCCAGGTGGATGTCCTGGAGGACCACGAAATCTAGGAGGAGGCCCTGGAGGGGGCCCACGACCAAAATGTGGTGGAGGACCAGGTGGTCCAGGTCTGAGAAAAAAAAAAGTATTCAAATATAAAAGTTTCTTCTGATTGACTAAAATTAAATTTTATGGTAAAATAAAAACAAAAAAAAAGATATAGAAATAATGAATATTGTTAAATATTCTTTACAAACTGCACCTACCTGGCATTGTCCAGAACGCAGTGAAGTGATTTTAGGTGATTATGTAAAAATATATTAACAGTCGTTTGGATAGGACTAAATCTTTAAATTACAAAAACTTTCAAAAGTTAAAACCCTGGTAAATAACGATACTAGATTTATACAACTGCTGTGAATCAGATCATGACCCTTTTATTTTTCTATTCCTCCACCTTTTTTCATCCAATTAGAAACACTACACTAGCTAAAATTAAAAAGTGGCATATGAAAAAGAAATAGGATAAAGAGGGAATACATTTTGATTGACTGGAAAATTAAAGTTTAGAAATTTTCTCATCTTTATAGTAACTCTTTTTTTAAAGTCAATATTCCGGTGTCATTATCATATTCAGTTTAATGTCCATTTTACATGCTGGCATGTATTGGACGTCTTTTAGAAATTGACTTCCAAACTAACCTATCTCTGGCCAGGTCTTTATTTATCCCTCTTTCTCATGTTTCCTTTGCCCACCCCTGCTATCTCAACTGTTCTACATCTACTAATACAACTCTCATTGTGACCATACAAACAAAATCTCCTGTTTTGTACACATCTCCCTATTCTGTCCAAATTTTCATCTGAATTTAATCAAATTTGGTCGACCTGAGCATTCAGCATCATTTGCATCTCTACGACCACATTTAAAGTCAGCATACAACCTCTTAACTGTTGTTTCTGATGGAGCGGAGTCTGAATAAAATTTATCAAGCCATTGATTTGCTTGAACAGTACCCCCCCCCCCCCATCAGAAAGCAATGCTTTATCAACACACGGAATTCAGATTTTTCCATCGTTTTGAAAACTTGCAACAGTAGCTTCCCTTAAATAACCAGTAAACTAATAATCCGATTGGGCTAAAATGTTGACCCGTGCCATTTAGAGGTTAATCTAAATGAATAAATGCGAAAGAGAAAGGGGGAGGGAGAGTGTGGCTGTCTCGCTTGCTCTGTTCCATTTCTCTCGCTCTCTTTTTGCAGTTTTTACATTTTTCATGAAAAAATAACTTTTTTTTTATTAATTCAGTTAATGCCTAATTTATAAATTTTAACAAACTTAATGTTTAATGTTTACAAAGACCTTTTCACTATTCTAATTGACAAATGAAAACAAAAGTTTAGTAGCACTGATCTGTCCAAATAAGGAAAAAAAAAATTTTTTTTTTTTTTTAATCGAGATTCGTATTTTGGTATGATTATAGATTCCCCCCCGCCCTTTTAGGCGATCACGTGTGAACACCCTGAAAAAACTTGACAGAAAAAAGAAAACAAAGCAATTATTTTAGAATTTTAAGTGGGGGGAAAATTTTTGTATATAAATTCAATGTAAAATGATCCAATTTTTTGGGCCAGTTAATTCAATTATTTTTGTTATGGAGTTAAATTTACTATATTTTAGGAGATTATGTGTGGCTTTATGACCTTGCCACTCGGTTAGTGGTAAATTTTTTTTAAGTTCCCTAAAAAAAATAGAATGGCCCGGAAATTGGGGAACATTTTACATTAAATATATATATATATATATATATATATACAACTGATCCCCCACTCTAAATTCGAAGTTATTTTTCTTTCTGTTTTCCAGGTGTTAACACGTAATCGCGTAAAAAAAGCGGAATGTCATTTTGGGGGGGGGGGGTATTAATGAAGGTTGTTAATCTGCAAATTTACCCATATATAATTATTTTAAATCTTATACCTTTTTTTAACTATACGTTAATTTATTTTAATTTTGAGCAATTGTTTCGTGAAAATTAAATAAACAACTTTAAAATGATCGAAGTAATTACCTTATTTTTATGATATAAATAAAAATATTAAAAGTTTGGATATTATTGTAAATTAACACCATAACACCCCCTACGATAAAATGAGATTCTTCTTTTCAGGTAATTACGTGTGAATACCTTGAAAAACCTGGCATAAAGAGAAACAAACTACTTTAGAATTTACAGTGTGGGATCAGTTTTGCATATAAATTTAACATAATCCTCCATTTTAGGGTTTCATGACAGTTAACTATTTTTTTGCCATTGGAGATGAATTCTGATTGTCTTTTTTTTTGGGGGGGGGGGGGGGATTTTACAACCTTGCTCCCCCCCCCCCCCCATTAATTGCTGCCCGAAGGGCGGGTAGGTTTTGCTAGTACTTTATAAAAACCACATGGATTTGAAGTTTGTTTTTTTTTTTGTTGCTAGTGGCGCCCTCTATATGTCAGGCCTGGGACTTAGTGAGTGATTTGTTATCTTGCATGTGTCTCAGGATAAATATAGCACCAGTGATACTTTGCAAATTCATAAAACTAAACTGCATTTCATCTATGTTATCCGACTTCTTATTTGCTGCTCAAGTATTCTCTCAATCACTTTCAGAACCTGATCCATCAACTTTAAGCCTCTGTAATTACCTCGATCTAGAACTCCTCCCTTACAACAGTTCACAGTAATACTAAGATACCAGTCTTTCGGAACTACTTCTCATTTTAGGATCTGAATTGTCAAATTTCATCTCAATACCTGCAGACTTACAGCTTTGCGTACCGTTTCTTTCTCAATTCTTATAGCCGGAACAGATATTGCTCCTGCAACTTCCAGATTTTCTCAGTTACAGAACACAGCATTCAACAATTTTTATAATAGTATTTCCAAGCATCCTTCTTGTCCTGTTCATTTGTTGCTAGCATTCCATTGTCATTTTAAATGCACTTTAACAATATCCACATTTGTGTTTGCCATCTGTTTAACTATCCTGAATACTTCATTCTTCTGGTCATCTCCTTTGTAGTAGCTGGAAACTTAGTTTGCTCAGCCTCCTATTGTAGCTTTTCTTGCTGTCCTCTTTGCTACTAGCTACATAGCCTTATTCACTAAGCCTTTTCTTCACTCACTCCATCGATTCTGCTTTTCTTTTATACACCTTTTAACTTCTTCAACACAATGTCTTGCGGCCACTTTAATCCACCACAAAAGTCTGCAATACCCACCAATCATAAAATGCTTTGGATAATCACAGATTTCAAGATAGTTCTACTAAAATAGTCATATTTTAAAAACCAAAGCACTTTGAGTCCTTAAAATTACCACTATTTTGTTCAGAAATTAATATACTTTCACATGGATCAATAAATAACAATCTACATGATATGTTTGAAGAGTTTTGAGTAAATTAAGCGATAAAAATGTTAACGCAAATAAACAGCGATTTTTTAACTTTTTTTAAAAAAGTTTCTCACCACTCCTGAGGAATTTCGTCATAAAATTTGGAAATAAATCAGGAGAGACATAACCCTCAACCTTATTCTCAGTACAAAAACTGGCCAATCTTTTGTTGTATTCAAAATAAGACTTCAACATGACTGTCAAACATTCTTTTCGTACCCCACCTAGTAAGTAAATCAATCTTTTTTACACATTCAAATTATAATTGTATGTTTTCTTTCATAGTAGCAATTTTTTATTACCCTATCCGAAAAAAATATGGTTTCTATTCATTGAGTTTGGAAAACTAGTTGTAGTAGTAGCAACACTAATCACAGCTTTAAACAAGATGCGATTTTTTGTTTATTTTCATTCCAGAACGAATTTTAAAAATTGAAAATATGAATATAAAAAATGTTTAAGAGCTATTTTGTTATCAGAATATATAATTAGTTTAGTAAGAAATATTGTTATAATATATAATTAAAACTAAGCCAATCCCAACAAGTCTGGTCTAATGATGCAACATTTACAAATTAATCAACTTGTAATTTCTTTCTCACATATTTCTGGTCAAATCTTTAAAATATATGGTTGAAAAGACAAGCAAATAATATTTCTAAGTATATAACTTGTATGTGCTTTTATCCATTGCATTATTTTTTAACAGCGAATTAAAACGGTATTTTGTGTTGAACAGCAGAAAATGCAAAACCATTTTTTAAAAACTTATTTTTACATGTCCGTTTGTTTTGCAAAGTGGAAAATTTTTATTAATTTTCTTGAAATTTTATAAATATTTAGAGGACACATTAAACTACAATGAAGAAGTTTACTTTTTACTTCTCTGACCTATTCCAAGCGAAATACAACTCAAAGTTGAAAAAATTTCCTTCAAAATTTCGTAATATTAATTTGAAATTTTGAAGCTGTTTTTCATTAAATTAAAACAAAATGTACCATTTGCTGACTTATTTACCTATTAATTTATGTTGTTGCAGTTACTATAAACAGGAAAAGTAGCGATCATATATATATATATATATATATATATATATATATATACACACACACAGACACACACACTTTGTGCCACTTGTTTATCAGAAACGAAAACATGTGAAAGAGTAAAAAAAAAGTTATACTTGGTAATTAACAAAATTACTTTACAAACAATTTTTTTTTCGAATTTTGTAGAAATGTTTTAAAATGTCATTTTTTATTAATGTTATGAAAAATAGAGTGAGGAGGGGATCAGTTTCGAATATAAATTTAACGTAAAATTATTCCCCCATTTCCGGACCATTCTTAACTTTAAGAGCAGTAAGCCCTCCAAATTTTTTTTGATAATTTTTCAAACTAAAAAGTTACTATAAGAAAAAAATACAATTAATTACCTTACACTAAGTCTGAGTAACAAGTGCACATCCTAAAAATGTCTTCCCTTGATGCACCACTAACTATAAGTATTCTCTTAAAAAAATTTTTTTTTTAATTCTCTAACCTTCCGTATAAATGACAAGCACCCCCCCATCTCTCCTAAATAAATTCCCTTAACTCTATCACTAACACTAAGTCCGAATGGCAAGACTCCTCCCCCAATAAAAACCCTCTTAAAACCACAGTCGTCTATATAAAAAAACACTCTCCTCCAAAAAAAAAAAAAACGCACAGGATTTATCTTCCATAGAAAAAAAATAGCTAACTGTCCTAAAACACTACAAAGGCCTGGAAATGGGAGATTATTTGACATTAAATTTACATGCGTAACTGATCCCCCCCCCCCCCACTCAATTCTAAAATGATTTTTTTTCTTTTTTGCTTATTTCTGCCAAGTTTTTCAGGGTGTTCACACGCAATTGCCTAAAAATAAAAAGGTAGAATCTCATATTTTGGGAAGGTTAGCGGAAGGTGTTAATCTACAATAATACCAAAGAAATCTTGCAATGTTTTAATTTTAAGACAGTCCTAGTATTAGATTTCAGTTTATTGTACATAAAATGTATTCAAATTTCAGTTCTCTAACTTTGTTTTTAATGGATACATGGTATTTTTAAGGTATTGAAGCATATTTATGTGCATTTACTGCAGATTACTTGGAAACCGTTGATTTCTGGACATTTTCAGTTGCATATTCTGATTCCTTTGCACAAAAATACACTCATATAGCAAATTTCATTGCTTTTTACTGAAAAAGTAGTGTAAAAAATGTGACGAAATGCATATGGTCTTAAAGGAAAAATATCCAACCGTGAGAGGCACAAAAAGTCATAACTTCCTAATTTTTTAGTCAAATTGAAATAATTTAAAAAAATTCTTTCTTAGATCAAGCTGTTTCTGTATATGCCATTGAGATATTTTAATTTTTTCATGTGTATTGCTACTGCTAACTCCTTTAACTTTTTCCACACTTCCTGAAGTGGATCTGGTAACCGAATGCTCCATCACTTAACATCCCCACCTTTTTCCTGGGGATAAACCTTCTCTTTACTTCATAAGTTTTCTTTGGTATAAAGTCATAAATAACCGATTTGTGTTCTGTCACAATTTCTTCAGATATTACTTGCACATCACTCTAGAGTTGTCCTTCTTCCCAAACAACAAATAATCTACGCTGGCCAGAAATGTTTTGTCACAATCTGAGATTGAAGAACACCCAAAGTATATTATACAAGAAAGTTATACAAAATATGAGGAGTCCTTTCTATCTTTCGCATATTCAAAATTCTTGCTGTTTTTTGCCATGCCAGAAATGGTTTTACTCATCTAATTGAATTTTTTAACACTAGAACTGTCAGTTGTATGTCACTCAAACATATTTGGTCTGCAATCATCCATCTGTATCAGTTTCAGAATGTTCCACTTAGTAAAATCTCTTGGAATATTGTGAAATTACAACAAGAGTTGTTGTTATGTCATTTACATTAGCTTTCACAAACCTGGATAGATTTGGGGGCAAAAAAAGGGCAAATAGAGTGAAATTTGCCTCAATTTCAACTTGCGATCTCATTTATTTTGGGGCCTATTTTCATCAAATTTGAAAATTAACAAAATCTAACCCTTTCTCTTTATTATTATGATCAACCGGTTTATTTGTTGAATCAGGCTACAATTAATCCTCTGATGAGGCCTGATGGAATCCATACCCACGGCTATATAATTTATTTATAAATGTATAATTCTTTTTCTTATGTTATTAATAGTTTTTTTTGTTTTCAGGCGACTTCAAGTTAAGTCACTATTTTCGGTGATGAGCTATTTTTTATGTGAAAAAATGTTTTTTTAAATTAGGCGGGCAATATGTTAAGTGTATCTATGGATATAAAAATAGTCCTCTCTTACTGAAAAAAGGCCACTCTCAATATGGTGGGCTTAAAATATTGTTCTTAAAGAAAATTCAAGTTGAAAACTTTAATAAATAAAATACTAAAGAAATCCAATTTAAGAAAAATGGCACCTTTTTATAGAGAAATATCCCATCTTTAATAATCTGTTAGTGTCATATTACTACGCTAAATAAATCATGTTGCCCCGCTGCATAAAAGTAGAGGCACTCGATATATTCAAGATTTACGACTCAATGCAGCTTAACGAAACATTGGCAAACTAAGCACAGCAAAGAAACATCAACAAAATCAATGGTTTCAATTATGGATGCATCAAAGTTCTAAGGCGGATTTAATTCTTTATATATTTTCTTTGTTTAATTAAAAGTTGTATAAAATAAAAAGGAATATATTTTATTTAGTGTGTCAATAAAAAAAGAAAATGTACAATTAAAAAAATATGCACCCCTTGTTTATTTAATAATATATGTTAAATTATTTTTTTAATTAGTCTGGGTAGATTTTATAATAAAAAAATGATCAAACCATTTTTAGTTGCAACAAGCCAATAAAAAAATTGTTTGAGAATGTTTTTAGATGAGGATTGACAATTTGGATTACTTTTCTCAAAACATTCCAGCTGATATAACCTCAGACCTTCTCCAGGTGTGTGATGTCGAACTCTGGAATCTATAAAGACTTTCGATATTAAGAATATAATTAAGAATTACTTAAGACGTCTACCCGATTATGGCTGATGGAATGAGAACAATCTACTCTTGTGGATTAAATGAAGACTTCCGTTCGATATTCCATAAAGATTCACCAAGTTCGACAAAACCCACCTGAAGATGATCGGATGTTAAATTGGCCAAAATGTGAGAATAACATCCAAAATGAGAACAGTAGTCTGAATAATTCAAAAATATACTTAATATTTCTTGGAAACTGTTGTTTTGGTTATTATTAATTAGTTATAAATCTTTTTACAAATTAGTCTGCGTAGATTTATATAATTTTTTTAATTTTTTTTAAGTCGCAACCAGTCATGTGCGACATGCAAATAAAAAGATTTTTTTTCAAATTATTAAAAAAATGTTTGTAGGATTATTTATTTTTTAATTAGCATCTTAATAGTTAAATTTAATTATTACAGTATTGTCTAGTAATTAAATTATTAATTGAACCAAATTGTTATAAAAATAAGGTAATCAGGCTTGGAAATTATTTTAAGTCCTAAACAACTTATTTCGCTTCACCCACCCATGTGCAATGAACTCACATTAAAAACATTCTAATATATAATGGGAAATAAAATCAATGTTTTTTTTGTAAATTCTTATTTTAGTTACGTAAATTATTTAGAGTGAAACTCCAATCCCTCCTGCAAAAGAAATTACATTTATTTAAAATAAATGTTTATTTTTATCATCGAAAAACGTTTTTACTTTACTAAAAATTTTACAAGAAAAATTACTTTTAACCAATTTTAACATATTAAAATTTAACAATGAAAAGTTAAAAAAATTTATTTTTTAAATTAAAAAATTTAAATCAAGAACCCTACCTAGATTTTATTAAAATTTACATGTATTAAATTAGCATAAATTTAATCTTTAATACTTATGTAATATTGTGATTTAGTTTTAAAATCGGTTTCCTGTTTTTGTGATACAAGAATTGTTCATTTAGAATTTACAGATTCTTTAGGTGCCAAAGGAGCAAATTCTTCAATGAAAAACACTTATCTTCAACATTAAAAAAAAACTGGCCAAAGAGAAAACGGAAAGCAAAAGGACGAAGGCCTGAAGAATTGCAGCAGTTTTTGACTTCACCTTTCTAAAAGCAAGTTAGTATAGACAAACCTTAATAAATCTTGTTGCCTCACCGCATAAAAGTAGAGGCACTCCACATATTCAAGGTTTACGACTCAATGCAGCTTAATGAAACATTGTCAAACTAAGCACAACAAAGAAAGTGGGCTCCCTTTAACGAGCGAGAAACTTCTCACACCTGACACCATCCACCCATGCATTGGAGTATTGTTGTCACCTCTGGGGGCTGGTCTCTCCCTCTTAGAAAAGGTCCCAAAAAAGAGTCTCTAATCTACTAGATCCCTCACTATCCACCAAGCTTCAGCCTTATCACCGGAGTGTGTCATCATTGTGCTTGTTTTACAAGTACTTCAATGAATTTGCTGCTCTGGTGCCCCCTCGACATAAATGCACTGGACCAACCTGACAATCAGCTAAATCCCATCCATTCACTGTGGAAGTTCCCAGATACCGGAGAGCCTTCTCCAATAGTTTATTTCCTCGAGCTGTTGGAACTCTTTCTGTCCTGCCCCCCCCCCCCACCAACTGTACCGACATGCAGAAATTTAAAACTAATCTGAACAAACATCTCGCTGCACAGCTCCCACTTTAGGATACCCCCCTAACCTTTCACCCTAATTCTCAGTAGCCCCTTACGTCTACAGTGGCAACTTGTCTTTTTTAGGGGGAACTAAGTTAGAAAACAAAAAAAAAACTATAGAATTTAGTACTTAGAGCTTAACTGTGACCAGTTGAGTACCAAAATAATCAAAACTAAAGGAACACCAACAAAACAGTTTATATGAAAGTCGGAATGTTTCACTATGGCAAGTCCATTATCTGAGCTCTGATTGGCTGCCAATCAACGAGTGGGTAATTCATTATATGAACATTGCTTCGTTCAAGCAATATTTGCATATGGAGTATTGAAGCCTGTATGCTGGTAAAATGTCAATTTGATTCTACAAGAGCTGCTTTGAATAAATCTGTCAGCTGAACATCTAAATCTAAATCTAAATCTCCAAAGACATGTTCGTCTTTGGAGATTTAGATTTTAGCCTGCAAACAAAACAACATGCATCGCTACACAATCGATCACTCTCAAATATGCTCAAGTGCAACCAGCTGGGCTGGAAGGAATATCATCAACTGAGCGCCAGTCCATTCTTAGCATCTCAAGAAAACATGCAAAGCATCTTTGACTAGCAATACACATGAAAAAATTTAAATTGCTTAAAATACCTCAATAATGGCATATATAGAAAGAGCTTGATTATCTAAGAAAGAATCTTTTAAAATTTTTTTAAATCTGACTAAAAATAAGGAAGTTATGACTATTTTTGTGCCTCACACGATTGGATATTTTCCCCTCTTTAAAACCATATGCGTTTCGTCACATTTTTTACACTAATTTTTCAGTAAAATTGTTATATCTTTGTTAAAATACAAGATTAAGCAATGAAATTTACCATATAAATGTATTTGAAATTTATCATATAAATGTATTTTTGTACAAGGAATCAGAATGTGCCACTGAAAATCTCCAGAAATTAATGGTTTCCAAGTAATCTGCACTAAGTGCACATAAATATGCTGCAATACCTTAAAAATACCATGTATCCATTAAAAGTTAGAAAACTCAAAGTTGTATTGTAATACATTTTATGTACAAGAAACTAAAATCTAATACTAGGACTGTTTAAAAATGAATATATTGCAAGATTTCTTTGGCATTATTGTAGATTAACCCCTTCCGCTAACTCACCCCCTTACCTCCCCAAAATATGAGATTCTACTTTTTTTATTTAGGCAATTACATGTTAACACCCTGAAAATCTTGGCAGAAAGAAAGAAACAAAAACAATTATTTTAGAATTTAGAGTGGGGATCAGTTTCACATAAAATAATCTCCCAGTTCAAGGCCATTCTAGCGTTTTAGGACAGTTAATTATTTTTTCTATGGGAGATAAATCCTGTGCGTTTTTCTTTTTTTTTTAGACGATTATGAGGGTCTTTGTGGGAGGTTTACCACTTGAACTTCAGGTTAGTGGTAGGGCTAGGGGCAATTAAGTGTGAACACCCTGAAAACTTAGCAGAAAGAAAAAAACAATTCATTTAGAATTTCGAGTGGGGGATTAGTTTCACATATATTTAATGTAGAATAATTCACCATTTCCGGGCCATTCTAGCGTTTTAGGGCATTAATCAACTTTTTTCTATGGGAAATAAATCCTGTGCGGTTTGTTTTTTTTATGGGGGTCTGCTTTTTCTTTTTTTTTAGACGATTATGTTTGGTTTTAATGGGCTTTTTTGTAGGATTAGGGCTTCCTACTCGGACTTAGGGTTAGTGATAAGGTTAAGGAAGGGGTTTTGTTTTGGATGGAGGTTGCCATTCGGACTTAGTGTTAGGGTTAAGGGAGTTTTTTAGGGGGTGGCTTGCCACTCATATTTAAGGTTAATGGTACGATACGTTCAAGAAGGCATTTTTAGGAGGTGGGCTTGTTAGTCGTACCTAGAGTTAATGGTAGAGTAATTATTTATTTTATAAATTTCACTAAAAGGCAAGAATGGCCGGGAAATCGGAGATCATTTTACATTAAATTTATATGCGAAACTAAATTCTAAATTATTTTGTTTTTTCTTTTTTTTGCCAAGACTTTAAGGGTGTTTACACGTAATCGCCTAAAAAAGTAGAATCTTAATTTTTTTTTTTTAATTGGCGACTAGAAAGTCATTACTACTAGAAGTTCGAAAGTTGAGTGAAAACCAGTATTTTTTATAAAAGAACCAAATAGGATTAACTTTTTTAAGCACAAAAATATTTTTGTCTTATTTTTACAAAGCTTTACAAGACTAGTTAGCTACTGCTGATTGATTGTTATATCAGCAATACTAGCAGCCATTGTTGACTTTCACTCAAAAAAAGAACAATATTTTTTCGGATAAGGTAATTTAAAATTACTACTACGGAAAGACAAAACAGCATACAATTATAATTTTAATGCATAAAAAAAGATAAAAGATTAATTTATTTACTAGTTGGGTACGAAAAATGTAACAACATTTTCTATATTCATATTTTTAAATTTTTTAAATTTGTTCTAGAATGAAAATAAACAAAAATTGCCTCGTGTTTATAGCTGCTATTACTGCTGCTACTACAATCAGTTTTTCAAACTATAAATCGAAAACGCTTTTTTTTTCCGGATAGGGTCATGAAATATCATAACTACCAAAAGAGAACACATATATACAATTATAATTTTAATGCATAAAAAAGTAAAATGATTGATTTACTTACTAATTGGGTGACGGAAATGTATTTTGCAAAAATGTTCAACCGACGGCGAGTTGAAGTCTTATTTAAAAAATTTTTTTTAAATGAATGAGCCGAATTACTTCGTACACCGACAAACATTAAAAGTGATACTTTCCCTGATTAGTCTCCAAATTTCAGGACAAAATTCCACATACAGCAATGGTACGAAACTTTTAAACGAAGGGGGTGGTAAAAAAAAAAAAAAAGTGACGTAAATTGTTGAAAATAGCGTTAACATTTTTTTTGCCTTTATTTGCTCAAAACTCTTAAAAATATATAATGTATATTATTATTCATGAATGCACCTGAAAGGATATTCATTTCCTAAAATGATGGTATTTTGAGCACTTAAAGTGCTTTAGTTTTTAAGATATGACTATTTTAATAGAACTACCCTCAAATCTGCGATTATCCAAACAGTTTTCTGGTCGATGTGTATTGCTACTTTGAGAAAGACACACCCAACAAGAAGTTCTTGTGGAACTCTGCATCCAATATAAGAATAAAAGGCAAAAAAAGGAAAAAATGTCAAGCTGCTGCCGAGAAACAGAATCATCAACTCTGCTATCAAGCATGGTGGTCCTGTAAAGTCCATTAAAAAGATACAACTGATTTCAGAAAATGGCTTAGAAGCGCTGAAGGATCAATCGAGATATCTCACGGTTGTTTTAGGTGTCAAGACCAACACCAGTGGAAATGAAGTACAGCTGGAAGCTGCTCTCAGTAGGTATCCGAAACCAAAATTTTATTTTCATTATATTGAGTTATATGTGGACACATAGATCTTTGCAAAAATAAACAATGGTACCAAAGTTATTTTGGTAGCTCAATTAGTCACAGAATTATGACCGCTCAAAATTTGTTGGAAATTAGAAAATTTGCAGTCATGTGCAATATTGATCTAGAAGGCAATTTCCACAGTATATAACTAAAAATGCAGGCTTCAACTTAAAATAAATCATAATGGAAGCAATAATTATTAGATAAAACCAGTATAAATATTAGATAAAACCAGTATAAATATTAGACAATTCCCATTAACCCCCCCCCCCAAACAAAAAAAAAAGTGCAAAAATCACATTGAACCACAACTTTGACTGTTCATATGAGTTTCATTTAAATGGCGAATGCACTGAATTTTCTTAGAACTATATCGGGACTAAGGACAATTGGGTCTTCACCGGTGTCCTCCGGTTGACCTTGGCAGACGCACGCGGACTTTATTTACAAAATTTTTTAATAAACAAACGAAACATTGAAGCGTCCAAAATTCTTGTTTTCAAATGACTTCATACTTTACGATTGTTAGATTTATATTTAAATTATTATAATTCTAATAAATATGTACATTTCTTTTTTTACATATTTTTTTTTGGGGGGGGGGCATATCATTAATTTTTTTTTTTTAATATAGGGTGCGTTTTTTTTATTTACAAAACTTTAATAAATAAATGTATTGAAACTGAGGCAATTTTAATTTACAAAACTTTTTAATAATCAAGCGAAACATTGTAGAATTCTTGTTCTAAAATGTTTTGTCACAATTTACTTGCCTCCCCACGAGGGCAGAATGCATAAAATCTTATAGCGTGCATTAAAAACAATTTTTTAATAAATAAACGAAATATATACATTTTTAAAGAATCAGCAGACTCGAGTAATCTTATTTTTTGCATCCCATGAGAGCGAAGTTAGACTCAATAATGCCATTGTCCTGTTTTCGAACTGGGTTACCAGATATGCAAATAAATATAAATTCTATTTAATGTAATTGTTTTTAGGTTGAAAAATAAAACAAAACTTCCCTGAGAATCAATTACTTAAGAAAGACTAAAAAAAAGCTCAAACCTTTTGTAAACAAACCTCTGCGCCATCTAATAATATATTTAGTCAAGATAATAAAAAATTGTTCGTAAAAACATAAATTTTGTCTTAAAAAAAAAGAAAGTTACTTTTTAAAATAAGCAAATTTGTAATGTTTAACTATCTCCTAGACAACATGTATTAACTTTGTCAGGTTAGGGGTGGGTTAAGTCCTGTAGAAGCCCAAAACACTCTGAAGATTCAGCCACAGCTGAATCAAAATTTGAGCAATATATTAGCTACGAAAGTGATTTCCAGTTAGTTGCAGCAAAATAGTTCCGTGTTTATAAGAAAGATACTCTAAACTGATTTTACGCAATACGACAGCATCTGTGCATTTTGTTTAATAGATTAATCCAACCAGACTCCTTATCCGCTTTCATCCTTGCTGCAACTTGGCAATTTCTGCTGCCAAAGAGAAGAAATACTTTGGCGGCAGAATATGACAAATGAAGATGAAAGCGGATAAGGAGTCTGGTTGGATGAATCCATTAAGCAAAGTAGCCATCAAGGTCGGCTGGATGCCCAGATGCTGTTGGGTTGCATAAAATTAGTTTAGAGTATCTTTCTCTTTCCTTCAGAGAGAAAATGATATGGAGGGTAACGAAGAAAGCTTTTTTGAGGTGTACTTTTCCTTTTTTTTACAGACATTAAAAAAATTTTTTTAAAACGACTTTCATCCTAAATTAAACATTTAAATCTTAGCTCTAATGGAATATCTTTGAATGGCATTCCAGTAGGGACGTGCAAAAATGGGCGTGGCTTATACGAACTATGATTGTTAAAACGGACTTATAATTATTTTAATTAGTTTCCATTTAAATTTTGATTGTGTTTGAAAAATAAAAGCCTAAAGTTAATCTCTAAAGAAAAAAAAATAAAGAAAAAATTTTACGCGTGAAAATAAATTTTAAAATGAAAACTTCTCATGTCGGCTAAAAAAAGATATAAAAGTTCAGTGAAATTGAAACTTTCAAAAAATTCATTAAAAAAAAAATCTTGTTGAAAGCAAATATCAATTTTCTGAAACTATTTCAAAGATAATTAGTAAATTAATTATTAATTTAAAAAATGTAAATACTTTTTACTAAAAATTACATAATTATCCAAAATTTCTGTTCACAATGAAATGTAAACAACATTGTTAGCGACATTCAGAGATTATATAGGAGCTCATAATCGCTATAATATATCATTTTATTATTTTAACTTTTGTAATCGTTTATAGAAATTGTATAATTATTTTACCATATTTTCTTTTTTCTACTTATTAATGCTATTTAATATTTCATTGAGCACAATGAATTTTTATTTCCCAATGTGATATTAAAATTCTTTAAATATCGACCAATATATTTAAGTTTTAATTTTTTTATTTTGTTTTAAACAAGTTTTTTTGCATAAAAAAATGTTCAAAGTTTATTTTGTATCAAAAACTTTTTTTTAATTGCCATGGTCGAAAAGTGGGTGATCAGTTTACGTTAAATTTATATAGGAAACTGATCCCTTCTAAAATCAAATATATTTGGGGAAAAATTCCAAACAGCACGGAATTCTCTAGCGACATGATAGGTAATTGTACACAGAAAAAATTTAAAAATTGGGGGTGCTTATGCATATCAGCCCTGACATTAAAATATTTAAAGAATGTATAAACTTTATTATGTACTTACATGTTAGCTGAAAATAAGATTGTGCAGAAAAAATTACGCAAATTCATCCAGTAGTTATTTAATTATAAGAAAAAGAAAGAAAATGAGTTTACGTACATTTTGACATTTTTGTAAACAATGGAGACCCCAAACCCCGAAATCGTGAAAATGACCACTGGAAAATCTAAGATACAAAATGGTGGAAACATCTACCGAGTGATAAAATCGTTTTTATTTATAATTAAATAACTACTGGATGAATTTGCGTAATTTTTTCTGCACAATATTATTTTCAGTTAACACGTAAGTACATAAAGTTTATACATTCTTTAAATATTTCAATGTCAGGGCTGATATGCATAATCACCCTTTACCAGATTACGACCCGAGCGTTGATCCCAACCCTTGACCATGGGGTCAAAGTTAGCTCGGGTTCTAATATGAATAAGCATCCACTTTCTTACCGAAGAAAAATAACGAAAAAATAGGTTAGTCCGAAACAAATATTTACATAGACAGATTGCTGATTTTAAAAATTAGACAAGATAAAAGTAAGAAAGTTTTTTTTAAATGCGTTCTAATGTAAATAAATCAGTTAAAAACCCGGTTTTCATTTAGCGTAGTCGCCTTTCGACTGTTGTAATTAATTTTACCGAGCTAATATGGCATGGCAGCCGTAGGGGCTGATCTAAGCAACCCATATCCTTTTTTTATTTATTTTACACTAGCTTTTCTCCCAGTGCAAAGACGACTAAATTTATAGAATTATTATTATTATTATTAAAGAGCATTTTTGTTAATTTATATTAAGGACCTAATTAGCTTTATCCCTTTTTTACTACGATTTTGGATTGTTGGTCTTAAATTATAATTTACTTTTTTTAGTGTTAATTCAATATTTGGAATTAGAAATTCACTTTTGCTTCAGCCTCGTCTTCGTCTCGGGCGTTTCCGCGACCTGCCCGATCGGTGCCGCCGAGCAGTCACGGAAATTAGGCGCTTCATCTGGAGTAGTACCCAATATTTTAATCACTGGCAGCCACTTTTTTTTTTTAATCTTGAAGCGAAAATATTCTTACGGTTTCAAAATTATATTACACCCAAAATAAAAATACAAAACTGAACATTCTTTTTAAGGAAAAAAAAGTTAAAATATACTAGTTGATAATTTAATTTTAATGGGACCCGCGTTAAAAGTTCCTCGGCGTCGGTGCTTTCCGGATGTTTACGTTAAACGCCGGACAGTGCCGAGTGAAAATTCCGTTGACTTACCTGCGTTAAAAAAAAACAAAAAAAAAAACACAAACGAGGCTGGATTTACTAGCGTGACACAACAAGCAAAATTTTTTGGTAAATTTAAAGAAGTGCACCTTTCGTATTTCAACCCCTAAAAAAAAAAGTATCCTACTTTTTGGGGCAAATTACATGTAAACAGCCTCAACAAATATTCGCTATGAAAAAAAATTATGAAATTTTTTATTATTTTAGGAGGGGGGTCACTTTCCTATATAAGTTATACGTAAAGTGAGCACCCATTTCTTGGCCACCGAATCTCACCTCTCGTGTTTCGACCCCTAAAAAAAAGTTTCTACTTTTTTTGGCAAATTATATGTAAACAGCCATCCATAACAAATATCCGCTATGAAAAAAAAAAAATGTCCGCGCGCGCGGATATTTGTTGAGGCTGTTTACATGTAATTTGTCCAAAAAAGTAGAAACTTTTTTTTTTTAGGGGTCGAAATACGAGTGGTGAGATTCGGTGGCCAACAAATGCGTGCTCACTTTACGTATAACTTATTATAGGAAAGTGACCCCCCCCCTCTCCTAAAATCTAAAATAATAAAAATTTTCATAATTTTTTTTCATAGCGGATATTTGTTGAGGCTGTTTATATGTAATTTGCCCAAAAAAGTAGAAATTTTTTTTTTTAGGGGTCGAAATACGAAAGGTGCACTTCTATAAATTTACCAATTTTTTTTTCGAAATTATTAGTTTCAAATAAGTGTTTAAATTAAATTTATTTTTATTTTACTTTTTTTTTCTTTCTTTTGTACGAAAGAAATTTGTTTAAAACTAAAAGAAATAACAGTGATATTAACAGTAAAAAAATCACATTTTTTGTCAACTTTTTTTTACTGACTATTTTTGTTTATTTTGTTAGGGCAGTCGGGTTAGGAATTAGGGTTAGGGCAGGGTAAACTGTCTGTCAAAGAAGAGTGTTTATCCGTGAGTTTTGTTCGCTTAGCGATCTTGCATTTATCTCCACATTTGACATTTTTTTCTGTAGCAATCAATTTATGGTCCTGACAGAAATTTCTCGTTCCTTCAGGAGTTTCAAGAGCCAGTGATACAATGTAAAAATTCATGTTGCAATCGCGTTTCAACCAGTTTGTAAGTTCAGCGTTTCAATGCTTAGATGTCGTCTGCTTATTCGTCTCGCTTCGGGGCTTTCCGGCGTTTACCGTACACCGCCGGAAAGCACCGACGCCGAGGGACTGTTAACGCGGGTCCCAATGTAACAAAGTACCAACTTTAGAATAAAGGTTCAACTTTATATACGTTAGAAAGCAAATTAGAATTATATTTTGATTAAGAATCTATTTTATCCAACACTCGGGCGAATACCACGCGAAATAAGGGAGATATTATCAAAGCAAAATTAAACCGGTATATTTAAAAATAAAAATTAAATAAAATCTAATTAAGTATCTTGAAGATAATTGGGAGGGGGGTATTAATGAAGAAAATCGACTGAAAATAAATGTCAGGTGATAAAAATTGCGAGGGAGAAGAGTCGGGTCGATTTACAAGTTTTTAATCGCATACGATGTATCCTTTTCTTTTGACCCGAAAATAAAACGAGAATTCACAACTTTACAAAAACGGTAAATTCATGCAAATCATTTCACAAAAACTTTTCAACTAAAAGAAAAAAGTCATTAATTAATTATTTAAAAATAAGCAAATATATTTTTATGCCATCGAATCAGATTGGCTACATTTTAACGTAGTAATGCATTTTAGTAATTATCATAATCTACTATTATTGCTAATATTACGAGTGATAAAATGAAAATCAACATGAAACAAAATAATTAGAAATTTTGATAATCGTCATTAAATGTTTAACAATTATTAAGGTTAAATTGTTCGTTGGAATGTTTTCGTTTTTTTCAATATAGATTATTTTGAATTAATATTTGCACGCGTGCCAGGAAAACGGGGAGGTTAAGAAACCGAGGAGCTAAATACAATAAATAATAGATCTAATAAAAAACGAATAAGTGATAGCAATTATTTTCTAAAAATGTTATTTATTTATTTTTTAAATCAAACTTCATTTTAAAACTAAGAAATTCGATAAAAAAGAAAAAAAAACTACTTCAGTCTGTAATGGCCGGCATTAAGAAAACTGCCGACTACTAAATTAATCGAGTCTAACATCAATAAAAATGTATTTTGTTACCTTGGGCCTCTCATGCCAAATCCACCTCGGGGTCCTCTTGGTGGACCTGGTCCCATTGGATATCTGTTACCTAAAGGTGGTTTATTGTAGCCATCATTTTCAGATTTGTGGGACTCTTGATTGTGAGATGGGCCTTGTGCGACAGACGTACTATCATCCGCCATTACCGTTTAGTAGCAGGGAATTCTGGGAAGATTTTCACCCCCCGTAACAAAAATGGCCGCCGTCTCGTCCTTTAACGTCGTCCGATTCGAAAAGGGACAGTGTCGACCAGAAAGAAAATGATGACGTTTACTTGTTCAATAAAATATAAATATGTGACCTAGATTCCCGCTTAATCAGTTACTTTATTGAATCTATTTCAGATTTCTTAGTCTTATTTTTTTTTTTGTTGAAAACACCAAAAAAACTTTTTATGTGATCAATAATTTTCAATTTTATTTATATTTTTAATTTTAACAAAAAAAAAATCGTGGAATTATTTTAAAACAGTAAAACTATCTAAATTTCTAAAGTTTTAAAATATTTTCACATAAAAAATATTGTATTTGAAAATTTATTTATTTGACTTCACTACCTAGTGGACAAATAAAATAAAAATACCGGTGCGGTACTTATGCAGTTTACGGACCGGGCTGAAATAATAACGTTATAATTTAGAAACACATTCTTAACATGGAGGGTTGATTAACTATTCTGTACTTTCACCTAGCAATTTGAGAAACAAAATATACCGTAAAAACTGAATTTAGCCCGGTCCGTCAATTACATAAGCACCAAAATACCCTAAAAAAAAAGTATAATGGGCAGCAAAATGAGAAGAGAAAATTCCTAACATTTTTGTAAATTTATTTTCTATATGAATGAGATGTCAGAATTTTTGTTCAGTAATTTACCAATTGAAAGTCGTTAATTATTTACAGATAAATGGATTGCGGCATTATTCACAAGCAGCTAATTTGCATGAAAACAAAGATTTATGACCTTTTCTGCAGTAAAAAAAACAACAAAAAAACAATATTTAACACATATTAGCTGATAGCGGCTATAACTAATAAAAACACTGAAATTAAATATGGCAAAATTACATAGGGGCGGATTACTCTAGTTACCTCCGGCTTAAAAATATATGAATATTGAGGAGACTTTTTACTGACATAGATTCCGGGGCAAAAGTATAGTATAGGTAACAACGAAAATGGGGGGAGCAAATATACAACAAATAACTGGGAAAACCGAAATATTAACCAAGTCAGTTTAGAAGTCAGCAGATGTAGTCCCCGTTATTAAACTTCCTCCGTAAAACAACTTCCGACTAGAATTTCAGTTTCCAAAGTTATTAATTTATTTATTAAATTGTTAGGTGAAAGTACAAAATAGTTAAGAATATAATAACGTCATTATTTGTGAGAAAAATAGAGTTAACTGAACCTTTTTGGGGGATATTCGACTCCTGACAGAGTTGGAGGTCACGATTTAGTAATATTTCGCAACGTTTTACACCCGACCCTACTCTGATCTACAAACTACCCCTTGGCGTCGAAGAAATTTTCGACATTTTGCAAAATAATTGTTATCGGTACACGTTATCCCTCTGTTCACCTTTTCTGCTGTGCTATTGTTCTTTAGGCGTTATGGCAGACAGGCCAGATGACATACTCACCCAGATCTCTCTTCTGAAGACCAAGTTCTGAGACAGATTGAGAAAATGTCGTGGAGAGGATGTTACCGCTCGGATGTTCTCTGTATTAAAGGGCCAAGGCCAGAAATCTCTTGAACTTGAGCACCGACTTCGTCAATACTACTACTTTATCAAAACTCTACAAATGTGAAACTTTGCTTAAAAATGTGCGAATGTCGTATCTTAGATACATCGTGTGATGAGAGAAAGAACCAACAAAAATATATTAATGTTAACTTATTTCAACTTCAAATAAGTCTTAAATTCATTTAATCATGGAAACTCTTGTTATAAGTTACTGTTTTCGGATGATGATTTATTCGCGCCTTGATCTCCCAAAATATTCAGAACTTTTCTATGATATCTGCCAATGAAACATTTCGTTTATTTTTCTCCTTACGATTTTTCTTCAACGAATCCATTGTTTCAGGCCATTGTACTACTGGTCATAACGATTCGCTGCAGCTATTGTAAATACGTTCCTAATTGTCGTGCAGACTTATGTAAAAATAGTAATATTTTATGTTTCATGACGATAAACCGGTAGTTATTTTTTTTAATATTTTCGTACCTTGTGAATAGAATCTGTTAAGCTGCCATTTTGAAGGCTTTACTCTAACTTAGTCAAATAGTTATTTTTTTTCTAGCAAATTGCTTAATGCAATTTTATTTATAATTGTAACGCTGTTTAATTCTATGACAGTATATTACTTATTTACATAATAAAACTGTCTGTTTTACTCGTAAAAAAAAACACCCTAAAAGAATGGATAACGTGTAACATTTTCCTATTTTTCTCGTAAATTCTAACATTTCACATGGGTATTTACTTAGTTTTCTCTGTTTTCCCTACTTTATCTCTCCAATTTAAAACCATTTGACTCTATGAAGCTGAAGTATTCTTACTTTACGTATACTTTGGAATCCAACTCATGTTAACGCTTTTAGCAAATTAATAGTTCCATTAATTGAAGCAAATTTTGAATAATTTGTAATCGGACACTACCAGACTTAATACCTTTGCAACAATTACTTTCTTCTAACGGTTTCTTTGGCTGGTCGTGCATCTCTTAACTCGAGTAATCAACAAGCCATTTTTGTTACCAGTGCTCGTCAGGTTATGGCCGGTTTGACAAAGTCACACGACATGCTACATTCTAAGGGTTTTCAGACCGTCAAACTATGTTGCGGAAAGCAATTTATTTCACAACTTAAAAGATATTGCTGTTTGAAAGCCTTTGGGGAATTTGGAAAGGTCATTATTTTATTTGATACTTTTTGTTCTATGAAAAAAAACAAGTGAAATCTGTTGCGAAGAAAGATTTCTCTGGATTTTTCTAAGGGAGAAAACTGAAAGAATTCCAGTTACCATATTCCTTCTGTTACTCTTTCTTCTAAAGGAGAATCTCTGAGGGATTGCCATATGATTGATGGCTTCCCTTATTTTTCTCTGAATTTTTGTTTTTTGTTTCTTGGGAGTGTGTGAGAAAAATAAGTCAACTGGCTTACGTGTCATGGGGTTGCCGGTGATCAGAGGAGGAATATTACTGTGTCATCCACATATCGTAGCCACGTTGATGACATTAGCAATGTGGATCTTAATGTATTCGATGTAGTATACATTGGTCAGTACTGAGGACTATGGTGATCCCATAGCCAAAGCTCTTAATATATGTGAAATCCCATCACAAAATATTTAGTTTCTACACAGAAAGTCAACATCTCCATTAAATTATCTATTGGGATACAGGTGCGTTCTCCGAGTGAAGTATCTGAAGTTAACTTATCCCATACCACAGTCAGAGTTACGTTAGTGGGTACTTTCGTGAACAGACTCACTACATCTAGACTCACCATCTGGTTGGAATGAATGGGAGCATTGTTGATTTTTTCCACAAACTGAGCTAAATTCTTGACTTAGGATGGAGATTTGACTGTGAGTGGGGTGATTATATCTACTAGGAATCAGCTCAATGGATGGCATGCTGAACCTTGAGTGCTGACAATTGGTCTTAATGGAATACTGTCTTTGTGAATCTTAGGTAGGCCGTATAGGTGTTGTAGCTTACTGTAATGCTGAATAGCTGTCTGTACAGATTCATGAGTTCGACCTAAAGATTCTTTAGTTCGACAAGACGCATCCGAAGAACGTCGGACATTACATCAGCTGAAACGAAGCGAGAATAACATCCAAAATGAAACAGTAGTCCGAATAATCCAAATTATCAATCCTCATCTGAAACATAAATTTCAAGGTTGTTAATATTTAAAATTAAATATTTAATGACCAAGTTTTAATAAATTTTTATTTATTTATTTACCCTTATAAAAAATTAAAAGAGATAAAAACATTTTGATTATATTTTATATTATGTTAAAATCAATCTTGAGCCTATAAATCAAATTTACATTTAAAAAGGTGTATATTTTATGTAGAGATAAATTTTCTTTAAGAATGAAAATATTGTCCATGGAGAAAAAAATTTGAATGTTTACAAATCAATACCAAATTTCTATCTGAGGTAAAATAAAATTTGAATCAATTTAAAATTCAAAGATATAATTATTTTTTTACTGAGCATTTTATTGAAAAAAAATGCAATATGGCCATTGAAATAAATATTTTTAATGTTTTCATTAACAGATATCAGCTAATTGTTGAGTATTGTTTTAAAGAAAATGTCATAAATAACGATTTTAATACAAAATAAGCCGTTTGGGAATAATGCCAATACCCATTTCATTGTAATTAAATTATGACATTTGGAATAATGTCTCGTCACATAAATACCTAGTCTTGTTGACACCTTGTAGGTAGTCGGCTCGATCAGTTGTGACGTCTTTCTCTTACTTTTTTTTTCGTTTTGTAGTAAACAGCTGTTGTTATAGTTATAATAAAGAGTTAGCAACAGAAGTTTCTCTGTCTTTCTCTTTTTTTGGTTTTGTAGTAGGGTAACAATTAAGATAACACCAACTCAACAATATTTTGCTCTATGCCATCATGTTGTATTGTTTTATGTTTTTTACAGCAGTGTAAAGTTACACACATATTAATTTATCCTTGGCCAGTCCTGAAAGATTTAAAACAAACATCTGAATCCGATCAACCGGCCAGCCCAAGAGAAATATTTATTCTATCTTCTTTGCTAAGTGTAACTTTCAACTTTCTGTTCATGACGTCATATTCTGACACGTAGTTCTAATTCTAATCGTTAACTTCTAATGAAATTTTCCACTTTTCTACTTAAGCTAACCAATAAGCTGAGAATTCTGTTTAATATACCCACAGCCAAATATGGTTAAAATTCCTTTTTATATAAATCAACAACCAAATATGGTTAAAATCCGTTTATAATACATCCAAAACTACATATGGTGAACATTCCGTTTTTAATACATTTTCAACTAAATATGGTGAAAATTCACTTTTTTAATACATCCAAAACAATATGATGAGAATTCCGTGTTTAATATACCAACAACCAAATATGGTGAAAATTCAGTTATTAATACATTTTCAACTAAATATGGTGAAAATTCACTTTTTTAATGCATGCACAACCAAATATGGTTAAAATTCCGTTTTTTATACATCAACAACAAAATATGCTGAAAATTCCGTTTATATTAAACTAACAACCAAATATGGTGAAAATTCCGTTTTTTATACATCCACAACCAAATATGGTAAAGATTCCGTTTTTAATACATCCACAACCAAATATGGTAAAAATTCCGTTTTTAATACATCCACAACCAAATATGGCGAACATTCCGTTTTTAATACATCCACAACCAAATATGGTAAAAATTCCGTTTTTAATACATCCACAACCAAATGTAGTGAAAATTCTGTTTTAGATACATCCACAACAAAATATGATGAAAATTCCGTTTTTAATTTACACACAACCAAATATGGTGAAAATTTCTGTTTTTAATACAGGTATTTACTCCTCCCCAGGAGTTAGGCACAAGGCCAGGTTTATCTTACTCCCACAAGTAAGATGTGACCACAGCTTGGGTCGAGAAAGTGGGGTTAAAAGCCAGCGCTCGAGAGGTGAGCACTCTGGCCATTTAAAAATTGCCTGGGCAGCCCCGTCGGCATTCCCCGGTAGGGGCGCCTCACACAGTAAGCAATAAACTTACTCCTCCCCAAAGAGGGGAGGCGAAGCCTGGGAGGGTGGACCTCCTAGAACTGCACAGGACAGGCGTGCAGTATCCATCGGAACAGATACTACACTTTGATCTTAGCCAAAAGACCACAACTCGAAAACGGGAGATCTCATGAAACAAGTGCCAAGTTACTTTCGTTGGTCCTGTGAAAGGGATTAATTTCGATAAATAAATACCGAAGAGATCTTTCGTTGTACTACATTGCCGACAGGTGCCTTGGATGTATTAGTCAGGTTATCGGCACAATCGGCGAAACGCATTTGTATTCCTTAAAGGAGAAATAAGGAATATATTCGCTGGCCGTTTTTTTTGCTGAGTCATGGTGAATAAAATGGCGATTTGAAGCTGCTGCTTATTTTCTCAGAAGGAGTGGCAAACAAAGAAACGCGACTGCTGCTGCTGTTTACGGTTTTCTAAGATGGCGTCATTTTCAAACGTAAACAGACGTTGCGGTGTGTCGGACCCCGACAATAACTCCACAACCAATATAGTTCAAAATTCCGTTTTTAATACATCCATAACCAAATATAGTGAAAATTTCGTTTGTAATACATCTACAACCAAATATGGTGAAAATTCCGTTATTAATAAATTTCCAACTAAATGTAGTAAAAATGTTGTTTTTAATACATTTAAAAACAAATATTGTTGAAAATGTATGTTTTAATACACCCACAACCAAATATAGTAAAAATTCCGTTTTTAAAATAATCCCCATATAAATATGATTAAAATTCTGTTTTTAGCACACCCATAACCAATTATAGTGAAAATTCTGTTTTTTATACATCCACAAGCAAATATGGTGAAAATTCCGTTTTTAATACAGCCACAATCAAATATGATTACAATTTCTGTTATTAGCACGCCCACAACCAATTATGGTGAACATTCTGTTTTTGATACATCCACAACCAAATATGGTGAAAATTCCATTTTAAATACACCCACAACCAAATATAATAAACATCTCAGTTTTAAAACATCCGCAACTAAATATTGTGAAAATTCCATTTTTAATACATCAAAAACAAAATATGGTGAAAATTTCTGTTTTTAATACATCTACAACGAAATATGGTCTAAATTTCGTTTTTAATATACACACAACCAAATATGATAAAAATTTAGTTTTTAATACATGCACAACTAAATATGGTGAACATTTCGTTTTTAATATATCTAGAACCAAATATGGTGAAAATTCCGTTTTTAATACATCCACAAAGAAATATTGTGAAAAATCCCTTTTTAAATACATTTACAATTAAATATCGTGAAAATTCCGTTTTTAATACATCCACAACCAAATATGGTTAAAATGCTGTTTTAAAAAAACAAACAAATATGGTGAAATGTACGTTCTTAATAACTTAACAACCAATATAGTTCAAAATTCCATTTTTAATACATCCACAAACAAATATGGTAAAAATTTCGTTTGTAATACATCTACAACCAAATATGGTGAAAATTTCGTTTGTAATACATCTACAACCAAATATGGTGAAAATTCCGTTTTTAAATCACCCCTAAATATGGTTGGAATTCAATTTTTAATACATCTACAACCAAATATGGTGAAAATTCCGTTATTAATAAATTTCCAACTAAATGTAGTAAAAATGTTGTTTTCAATACATCTAAAACCAAATATTGTTGAAAATGTATGTTTTTAATACACCCACAACCAAATATAATAAAATTCCGTTTTTTAAAACATCCCCAGCTAAATATGATTAAAATTCTATTTTTAGCACACCCAATTATATTGAAAATTCTGTTTTTGTTTTATATATCCACAACAAATATGGTGAAAATTCCGTTTTTAATACAGCCACAATCAAATATGATTAAAATTCTGTTTTTAGCACACCCACAACCAATTATAGTGAAAATTCTGTTTTTGATACATCTGTAGCAGTTACTTCCTCCTTTCAAACATAACTGCACCGGTTGGTCGTTAGGTGTCGCTTTTTTACCGACAGGTGGCGCTAAAAAGCGACACCAGAGTTATCTGCCCTTCTGATTATAAAAACCGATGTAAACGGAAAATCACTCTCTTCTCTATTCAATTGGCCTCACTGAACGACGCTACAACACCAGCGCTCCGTCAACATGTGTTCAACAACGGTAAGAGTTCTCAACTCATTTTCTTTGTATACGGTTTTCAAGGACTTTTCCCATGCCGGACTCATTTCTTCACATACTCTTTTCAAGAACTGTTTTCTATCGACACACATACATACACCACACACGTCATCATTCCACATACACACATGTTCAATAAACCTTATTTGAACTACCTCCTTTTGTTTGTTAATTATTACTCTGTTTTTGCATGCAACAATTGCTTGATTTCATGAACTCGCTTATAGTCGGGAACACGACCCGATTCTAACACATCCACAACCAATTATAGTGAAAATTCCGTTTTAAATACACCCATAACCAAATATAGGAAACATCTCGTTTTTAAAACATGCACAACCAAATATTGTGAAAAATACGTTTTTAATACACCCAAAACCAAATATGGTGAAAATTCCTTTTTTAATGCATTCTCAAAAAAATATGGTCTAAATTTCGTTTTTAATATATCCACAACCAAATATGATAAAAATTCCGTTTTTAATGTATGCACAACTAAATATGGTGAACATTTCGTTTTTAGTATATCTAGAACCAAATATCGTGAAAATTCCGTTTTTAATACATCTACAACAAAATATGGTGAAAATTCTGTTTTAAACACATCCTCTACCAAATATGGTGAAAATGCTGTTTTTAATACATCCACAGCCAAATATGATGAAAATTACGTCTTTAATACAACCAATATAGTGAACATTCCGTTTTTAATACATCCACAACCAAATATGGTGAAAATTCCGTTTTTAATACAACCCACACCTAATATGTTAAAAATTCCATTTTTTATACATCAACAACCAAATATGGTGAAAATTTCGTTATTAATACATTTTCAACTAAATGTAGTGAAAATCTTGTTTTTAATACATCTACCACTAAATATTGTTGAAAATGTATGTTTTTAATACACCCACAACGAAATATGGTAAAAATTACGTTTTTAAAACATTCCCAGCTAAATATGATTACAATTCTGTTTTTAGCACACCCATAACCAATTATGGTGAAAGTTCTGTTTTTAATACATTCACAACACAAATATTGTGAAAATTCCGTTTTTAATAGATCCAAAACCAAATATTGTGAAAATTGCGTTTTTAATACATCCACAATCAAATATGGTAAAAATTCCGTTTTTTGATACATTTACAACCAAAGATGGTTAAATATTTTAATCCAATTTTTAATCCAACTACAAAAAAATATGGTGAAAATTTCGTTTTTAATATTTACATGACCAAATACGGTGAAAATTCCGTTTTTTATACATCAGCAATCAAATATAGTGAAAATTCCGTTTTTAATCTACCCCCAACGAAACAGGGTGAACATTCTGTTTTTAATACATCTACAACCAAATATGACGAAAATTCCGTTTTTAATACACCCCCTAACCAAATATGGCAAAATTTTGTTTTTAATAGATCCACAACCAAATATGGTGAAATTTCCGTTTTTCATACATCACAACTAAGTATGGTGAAAATTCCGTTTTTAATACATTTACAACCAAATATGATAAAATTCCGTTTTTAATACATCCACAACTGAATATGGTTGCACAAAGATTTCAAATTTAAATATCTCCGATTTTCATGAAATTTGCAGACTAGATATTAGACATTAATTAAGCTACTCAAAATTGAAAGTTTAAAAAATTCTGAAACGATCATGTTTAAGGGACACAGTTTAACACACGCTTCTTGTTAAAAATTAAAGTATTTCTGATTTTGAAATTTTAAACTATGGCTGGCCCAATTAATAATTATTCCACAAAATCTCAGTTTTTTGGAGTATTTTTAAGGGTTGCTGTTAGGGATAACTAACGAAACAATTATCTCCCTTGGACCATTTCAGAGTTATCGCCCTTGGCTGGGGAGGGAGAAAAGAAAACATTGACCACGGATCAGACTGTCTTATTTTCATCTCGTGTTACAGCGGCAATTAACTCATTATTTATTCTGTGTTCAGTTGTAATAAATTTGTTAAAAGTATCTGCTGATATTTTATCCATTTTTCTTTACAAATATTATTGATTAAACCTAAATTACGAGGTTTACAAAAGTTGCCAAGGGAACATAACTCTATATTTGAAAATTTAAATATTTCTGATTGAACTTTTAATTTATTCGGATAATTTAAAGATACAGATGACAGGGCTTAACCCCTAAGATTTTAACACACTCCCACACCTTTAAAATTCACATATTTCGCATGGGATTTAAGTATTAGATACCAATTATTAAATATTTTCAAAATTTCAATATCATCTGAGTATTAACATACTCAGATGATATTGAAAATAATTGTTAGGGCATAAAAGGAACGCAACCTCCCATTTGAAAACTCAAATATTTCTGATTTGCATGAAATTTTAACCAATTATATTAGACACTAATTAATAAATATTTAGTTTCTCTGGAGTATTTTAAAGAGTAGTCAAAGAGCATAAAAAGGACCACACCCTCTTTTAAAATTCAGATATTTCTGATTTTCAAATAATTTATTAAAATTCTCAAAATTTAAATTTCTTTGGATAATTTTAAAACATATAAAACGAGCACTAATCCTCAAATTTTGATGAACACTCACCTTTAAAATTCAAATATTTCCGATGTTCCTGTATTAGACATCATTTAATAAATATTTAAAAATTAAAGTTTCATTAGAGTATTTTAAAGGGGTTATAGAGAAATAACATCGACACCACCTCCCATTTGAAATCTTTTATATTTCCAATTTGCATGAAATTTGAACCATAGATCAATTCATCAAGATTCTCAAAATTCCAATTTCTTTAGAAAATTGCTACATAACCCCCTGCTTAGGGTTTTAGCCGACAAAGAGAAACTTTATTGCTTGTAGCAGCACATGAAATTAAAATGGAATGAACATGAAATTGCAAAAAAATAGATTATATGATCGATAAATTTGAACAAAAATGTCTTTGTTATGTTGCCAAAGACAAAATGTCTCTTTTTCTGAAAAACATGTAATAATCTGAAGTCAAAAGATGAAAATGTTAATTTGCTGAAAAGTGAAAGAATTACAAATGTTTTCAAAATAGAAAAGGGTTCATTCAAAAAGAAAATTTTACACATGCAGGTGCAAAACTGTAGAAGTGGTAGTTAATTACTTCAGGAAATGTAAATGTTCAGATCCTCTAGAGCTGGTGATAATGCATCTGCAGCAGTGTTCTATGAACAGGATATATGCCGTGTGTCGCTGGAGAACTGTGAAACAAAGTCCAAATGTCTTGATTCACGAGGAGAATACTTGTCCGGCTTAGCACGTAGCACAAATGTAAGTGGACGATGATCAGTATAAATGGCAAATTGCCGAACTTCCAACGCATGGTGAAAATGTTTAATAGCTAAGTAAATAGCTAAAAGTTCACGTCCGAAAGTACTGTAACGACTTTCTGTAGGAGTCAATCTTCGAAAAAAATATGACAAAGGTTGAATCTGTTACATCAGGTATTAGATGTAATAGCAATGATGTATCTGTAAGATTTTTTTTCACCACCTGAAGCTGGCAGTTATCAAGTGAAATGGGTTCATCCTTCTTTTTTCTATTCTTAAATAGATCCGCACAATGTGGAATGAAACGTCTGTAATAGGTCAATAGTCTAAGAAAATGTTGCAACTGACGTAGTGAAGTTGGGGGATGTAGATCGAGTAGAGCTTTGACTTTTTCAGGAAGGGATGAAAACAAGACTTGTGGTACCAAAAGTACATTCAACAGGGGTTATCCCAACATGATAATGCTGCAAACGTTAAAGAAGAATGTGAAGATGTTTGAAATGTTCCTCCGTTAGCTATAAGAATTTCGTCTATATAGTTATGAAATGCATAGTAGAATGAGCAGGTTTGTTTATCTCCAAATTCAAGTTCGTTAGGTCAGAAGCAATAAGAAATACAGGGATAATAAGCTGTTCAGAAGCTTTTATACCAGATAATGATAGGTTAGTGCTAGAATCCGTCAGTTTTCGTCTATGCAAGTCCACCATTAAGTAAAAGTGGTGCAAGAAACAGCACCTAAAATGGGCTGGTAGGGACTTAAGCAATTATACAGATACACATAAAATTTTTGCATAATTGCAAGTCCAAGGATCATGCAACTTGACTCTCTGCGGATATTGAAGAACGGTTATGAACTGAGGTTGAAATCAGTAGTCTGTGTGATTATACACTGGCAAGCATGTAGCACAAGTCAATGTGTGCTGTTGCATGGAAAGGAATGCATCTGGATAAGCACTGTTGCGAGTAAGTGCATGTGATTAATGCATTGTAACACGTAAGACGTGTATGTAAGCAGAAATGTACTGCGTAGAAAGCTTAGCTGATTTAACTGTAAGGCCATGCCGTGGGCAGCGAAATGTGCCTAAATCTGGAAAATATGTGGAAGTATAGGAGGCCACAAATAACGTGAATGGAAGATATCATATGTTGAGGTAAGGCAAGAAGGAATGAGTTAAACTAGTATTAGAAAAAATACTGTATTAATTGAATTACGAAAAAAGCACACGTAAAAATAGCATGTGGAGAGTGAAAAATGGCTAAATTTAAGATGGCATACATATTTGGTAAAAATATGTGAAAAAACGTTCATGCAAAACCATAATCCTTACAATAGAAGTCTACACCATGAAGGATGACTTAGAATTATAGTTATTTAAAAGCGATTTAATTGGGTGTGAGTTAGCCATTAGGAAAAAATCCTTCATGAAGCGGAATATGCATTATTTAAAAAGTGAGTAGGAAAGCAGAAAATATGTTATTCATCATTACAATTCTAAAAATCGCAACAGATTTTTATTCAATCACAATTTAACAGCAATGGAAAATGTATTTTCTAACCAAATCAACGAGATTTAACTGCTATTCCCTTATAATTTCTCTGAATCAATCTGGAAACGTCTGGGTTACAAATTTTAATTAAGAAAAAGAGAATAACTGGACAAAGATAGATGCATTGAGAATAGTCAATGTTTGTGTTACTTTTCTTTACGACTAATGTAATACAATTGAACAACACAGTGCACAGACGGATAACAAAACAAAAGATATTACATTGAGTTAAGTAAATGTAGACAAAACAAAATAAACTTTATCCTGGAGTTCGTCGATTCTTCTGCCGTCGGCCCGGCAGAATATGCAGGATCATATCTTGTCTGTTTGGGGTTGGAACTGAAGATTAATGTTGATCACGTGATCTGGCTTTAGCACCAAGATGATTTGTCGCGCATGAATCTCATTACACGCAGACGTACTATATATGCACCTTCTGGTGAAGAAGCGTCGATTACATAACCAACAAGCCGAACCACAACTTATGTAGATCGATAGAAAATAGTGAACTCATGTAACTGCTACAAGAAATTTCCCTCAATTCCCCCCCCCCGTACACATCTTTTTCAGACTTTATTGTATGCATTGTAGACTATGTACACATTTTTATGGACACAATCTCAAAGCAAACCTTATTAGGTTTGCGAGAAGTAAATGTTTTTAGCATACATTTACATTTCTATGTTGTTTTTTTGTTTCATTTGTAAATGCTTGCATGAACTTTCATAGAGGAGAGACGCTGCCCAAACGTCAGCCAACTCGTTCAGTGGTGATCCTGACTGAACAAGTTATACTGATTGAAACAATGTTATAATTCCGTATTCATGCAAAATAACTATTTGATTTTTAAATGGAAATAAGAAAGGCAAAGACAAATCATTTTCTTACACATTTTCTTTCTCATTACAGTAAAATTCCCTTCGCCTTTACTGGAATGCACGCATGTAAAAAGAAAACATTCCCATGACGTCATTTTTTTGTGTGAACACGTGTGTTAAACAAACAACAAACTCACCATGCCATCTTTCTTCTGTGAACAAGTGGCGATAAATAATTTTTTAAATCAAAAGAAAAATAACAAAGCAAAACATACAACAACAAACACACGATAATTTACAAAAAATAAATTATCAAAATAAACAAAAGAAACAACTTTTCTTTTTTTTCTTCTCAATATTCACTATGGCTACTACTGTTCCTGATGGCGTCTTTGAAGTCTCAGCAAATTACTGTCTGCCACCTTTCAATGCTGCAAACGTGAAAAATTGGTTTACTCAATTGCATGTCTTGTTCTCTGTTAGAAAAATAACTTTGCAGAAAAGCAAATTTGCCAACATGGTGGAACCTTTGCCCCCAGAAGTAGTAGATGAGGTGACTGACTTATTGGGTGGCGTACCACCAATTAGTCTGTAAGACGTCCTCAAAGACACTATCATCAAGAGAATGGGTTGCTCTGAAAAGGCAATGCTATGAGACCTGTTTAATAATATCAGTCTCAATGATAGGACTCCTTCACAACTGCTGCAGCATATGAAGTCATAACATTGACAAAATACCATGTCCGAGAAAATATCCCCCTGGAGGGCATCACAGGTACTAACGCTGATAGTAGACACCACTCCGATTTACATGCTGGCAGATTCAGCTGATAGGATTCTTGAGGCTAGCAGCAGTTCACAGGTTATCAGCACACTCATCACTCCTAACAGTCAATGCAACAAGTTGCAAGTGTTAAAAGCTGAAATGAACAAACTGAAGTTCATGCTGAAAGCCCTTCAAACCTAAAACAGAGAGCCGAGAAGTCGTAGCAGAGAGAGGTCCCCTTACAGCCAACACAAGGGTTATTTTTGTTGGTACTATTTTAAATTTTGCAACAATGTTAGGAAGAACTCCTGTAACTACACACAATAGGGAAACTGCCATTCCAGCCAGTAATTGTGATGACTGTGACTGAAGAAAGAAGAAAAGGTTGTCTGTTCCATGTGAAGGACCACAACAGCGGTTACACATTTTTAGTGGATACCGGTGCAGAAATAAGTGCTTTCCCACCACCACCTGAACACACACCTATCATTTCTATGCTCAAACTGCAAGCAGCAAACGGCTAAAAAATCTAGACGTATCGCATCAAGGAACTTACTCTAATTTTAGGACTCTGCCAGAACTCCACCTGGAGATTTATACAAACAAACGTTAGAATGCCAATCATAGGAGCCTATTTCCTTTCATATTATGGAATGTCTGTCCAAATATACAACCAAACACTCCCAGACGACATGACAGGCATCAAGGTGAAGGGAATGCTAACATAGTTTGGTCTAACTGGAATCTGTTTAGCAACTCACCACACCAAACAATATGTCAGCATCCTTGACCAATACCCAGACATCACCAAACCATTTGATATTAATGACACAATAAAACACACAATGATACACACAACACAACACCGCATAAGAACCACAGGATCTCCATTTTTTTTCTATTGCCTGAAAAATACAAGTATGCCAAGCGAGAATTTCAGCAAATAATTGCGGACAGAATAATGGAAACTTCCAAAAGTTCATACGGTTCACATCTCCATGTTGTTCCTAAACCAGACTTGAATTCTCATCATGTATGTGTCGATTAGCAGTGACTCAATGCACTAATTATACTAAACCGCTATCTCGTACCGCACATACCCGATTTCACCTTAGGACTTCAAGGTATGATAGTATTTTCCACACTAGATCTGACTAAAGCTTTTTACGAGATCCTAGTAGTGGAAGAAGACATTCCGAAAACGGACGTGACTACACCTTTTGGACTTTTCCTGTTCAGACGTATGCCTTTTGGGTTCAGAAACGCTGCTCAGACTTTTCAACGCCTCATTGATAACGTCCTTACATAAACTACCTAAGCGGACTACCTTACATAAACGACATCCTCATAGCAAGCCAAGACAGAATGACACATGAGTAATATCTGCATGAAGTTCTACAAAGACATGGTCTAAAAATAAATGAAGACAAGTATAGATTTGGTGCAAAGAAACTGCAGTTTCTAGGACACCAAATTGATGAAGGCGGAATCACAGCCCTGCCTGAAAAGGTAGAAGCAGTATATCAATTCCAACCACCACTTGCAGCGATTCATAAAACTCGTCAATTACTATCGTCATTTCATCTCAGACTGTTCTGAGATACTATATTTTCTGACGAATATCCTAAAGAACAAAGGGAAAAGACAAAAACAAACACTTATATTTGACACAGAAGTACTTAACAAATTACATCAAACTCACATACCTCACTAACAATGTTCAGGCTAAACTAACTGTTATGGTGCCGTACCTATGACGAACATTTGGACTCGTTCATTCTCAATAAATACTAGAAACATAGGCTTCTCAGTGTTAAGCCAACCCAGTCTACACTGGCAGTCATGACTGACAGTCCACTTCTCTTGCTTCTCTGTTGTATATACTTTTCTCCAATATACTTGTTTTACCTAAACCCTGTGTTTGTGGTTTCATTCCGGCCCCTAAACAGGCCCACAACAATTGGCGACAAGGTATTCGAACTTACACGGGACCACACAGCAACAACTGTTGACGAGATATTCAAATTTACACGGGACCCTACAACAATTCGTGAAAACCCTTTAAAAGGACCTCACAAAAACTGTCTACGAGGTATTCGAATTTACACGGGAACCCACAACAACTCAAATAAAAAAATAAAAAACCTTAAAAAGAACCTCACAAAAACTGGCTACAAAGTATTCGAATTTACACGGGAAACAATATTATGGATTTTTCTTGAAAACCTTGAAAAAAGGACCCCACAACGACCGGCGACGTGGGATTTCAAATTTCAAACTTACACCACTACAAGGACTGACAACATGGTTACAGTAAAGGATTCGGGAGAACCTTTAAAATTGACGCCACAACGGGCGACAAAGTATATTAAGGAAAACCTTTAAAAAGAACAAAATTTGGAGAAATCGACTACAAATTCACCAGACAACGTCCTAGTTCTAAAAACTGGCTTACCGGCAGAAAAAAAAAGAAAAAACACATAAGACCAACTTATTATTCTCTCAATTGAACAAAGATCAGTGATTTTTTTCTTAATTGCTATTCCGAAACTTTTGTAGATTTTAACAATAAGGGAATACATGATTTTTTCTCTCTCTCCAAAAGAGAGAAAGTTATTTCTGCCGAAAGAAAAAGAAAAAATTTAAACCGTACTTTAATTTTTTCTCTGTGGACTAAAGTACCGACCACAAATTCTAAGGCTACGCGTAAAAGCGTACTAAAAAAAGTGATTTTTTATTGAAAAAAAGGGTTTTATACTCTTTATACAACAAAGAGTATGTCTAGCAATCATAATCTAAAAGAAAATAACTTTCTAACAAGTCGTACTCGAAAGGAAACATTTATTTTCTAAAACTGGACACAATTAAAAATATGGAAGAATTTAAATCGACCATAACTGAATTGGTAAAATTTCAAATGCAACAGCAACTCGAACAGAATAGAGAAGCTGATAAAAATCTTCTAGAACAAAAAAAAGGCAAACGAAAGATTACAGAAAACCGAAGAAAGATTTCAAAAGCTTCTTCTAGAATGAAATGAAAAGCTTCTAGAACAAAAGAGAGAAACCGACAAAAAGCTTCTGGAATAAAACGAAAAGATTGAAGGATGAATGCAGATAATATCGTATAGAGGCCAAGGTAACGAAAACGATAATGATTTTTTGCAGAATTCCGTGTGGCGTGCAATCGACAACTTCACGTATTCCCCTGATGAGGAGAACACTTTTGCTTCGTATTTTAGAAGATATGAAGACTTATATAGAATTGATTGCGAAAATTGGGCTGACTCTAAAAAACTTTGCCTGTTACTTAGGAAATTAGGCACCACCGAACATACTAAGTTCGCGGATTTGATTTTGCCCTGAAAAACTAGTGATTTGACTTTTGCGGAAGCCGTAAATCTTTTAACGGAGCTGTTCAGCCCAAAGACTTTGTTGTTTCACAAACACTAAAAGTGTTTAAACCTGGTTAAAAAAGACGAGGAAGATTATTCAACGTTCGCATCAGTCGTAAATAAGCACTGCAACGATTTTTAATTAGCCGAACTTAGTGCTGATAATTTTAAATGTTTAATCTTCGTTCAAGGATTGGTATCGGGAAAATACGCTGAAATAAGGCATAGAGTTCTAAATAAATTAGAAAATAAACAGAACTTAGCTGAAGACTGCCAGAGGTTCATAAGTGTTAAGCAGGATTCAAAGGACATCGAAGAGTTGGGCATTGCACACATACGAAAAGTATGTAAAAAATCGAAATTCAACTCTCATCCAAAAACAATTCCAACCAAAAAACGGGATTTTCAAGCCTCAAAAAGAAACCAGCCTTATAAAAATATTGCATTGGGTAACAGAATGTCCATTTCGTTTTAAAACCTGCCTGATTTGTAAAAGAGTTGGACACAAAAGTTTGCATGGTAGAACGATGAAAGGAAATAAAACGCGGGTAAAATCTACAAAGACTATCAAACATGGTGGCAATATTATAAGGAGATATGTTAGGTAAAATTCTTAAAAAAGTAAAACTACAATTGGATTCGGGTTCAGACATATTAATTATAAACGTGGAGACGGTTGGGAAAACCGACCATACTAAGAACCAATCAAATTGCCAGAACAGTGACTGGTGAAAAAATAAATTTTGAGGATGAAATAATTACTGACATGACTTTTAACAGAACGATGAGAAAAGTAAAAATTTACATATTAAAAAACACATGTAATTTATTTGGCGTAGACTTGATTCAACTATTCAAACTAACCAAGATTTCTAGTCAGAAGAAAATAAATCTGATGACCGTGCCAGAAAAACGAAAAAGGGATTTTGTTTCAACCATTAATAATCGTATGAAATGGACTCAAAATAAATTGTCGACAGAAATGATAGAAATTAAATCACATAAGGAAACAAAATGCACGCTGAAAAAAGCGAACACCAAACTGAAAGAAATTAAGCCAAATTCTTTGAATAACCAGCAGAAGGTTAAAGAGAGTGAATTCATGGTTCCAGAGCTGGAATCACTAAAGTTACAACTCAAAGAGTTTTCTGAAGAACTAAAAACTATAAAAGATAAGATGACTTGTCTTGAAGTTGAATGTTGAAGAAAAGGCGACATTTTTTCAAAATTTAAAGATGTGTTAAAAAATCAGACATCTAGAATTAAAAAGCTGGAGGATATCAACTCTGAATTTGATAGAGGCCATCAGTTCTCTCATAATCTCATTTTCACTTACTTTTGAATCTCAGCAAAAGAGCCAACTTGAAAATGATCAGCGAAAGATTTGTATGGTCTGGGATGAACAAAGATGTCAGACTTTGGACTGGCAACTGCATAAACGATCAGCGTTGCAAAATTCACTGGCATACCAATTCCAACATTATGACATTGAGCAACTACAACGCCAGGTTCTATCATCTGCACATAGACATCATTGCACCACTACAACTTTGCCAAAATTACTGCTATTTGCTAACAATTGTTAATTTTTTTGTTGGCCCACTGCAGTCCCGTTAAAGGACATTTCAGCAGACACAGTAGCAAAAACTATCCTGAAAGAGTGGATAGTCACATATGGTGTACCCGCAGTCACCACGACCGACAGAGGCACACAGTTCTAGCTAAAGCTTTCCGCTGAATTCAACCTCCTTCTAGGCACCAAGCATATATGAACGGCCCAGTGGAACGATTCTACAAATAGTTGAAAGCGTCTCTTGCAATGAAACTCAACACAACCACCTGGGTTGATAATTTGTTTTTAGTCCTACTAGTGATTAGAAACGTCATCAAACAGGACTTAGGTTGTGCACCAGCTGAAGTAGTTTTCAGAAAATTATCTTTGCCCGGACAATATTTTGATAACAAAGATGATGTCCACCCTACGAGTACATTTGTACAGGACCTAAAAGCAAGAATGTAAAAAATTACATTTCACCCTTACACGGCAAACATCGAGACAAGTTCACATCCCTTCAAAAAACTTTTTGCTAGTGAATATGTATTTGTCTCTGACAATGCAGTCAAAAGACCATTACAACTACACTACCAACGTCCATACAGAGTAGTCAAAAGGACAGAAAACTTTTCACCATCACAAAAAATGGCAAAAATGGCACTGTTTCCATCGACAGACTAACACCTGCTTGAGTGAAAAATCACAGCTAAACCAATAGACATGCAAGAACTACACTGATTTTGACACCATGGAGAAATCCAATACTCCAAATGTATACAACCCACTAGAAAAAAATACAAGAACACAGACCAGATCTGGTAGAAAAGTGACATTCCCACACAACTTTAAAACATACATCTATATAATAAAGTAAAGTCGATCCCCCCACATTCTGACATAATAGGATAACAACCAAAACCTTCATATGCTAATCTGTTCCGCCATCTAATTAGGCTAAGTCCTCATGCGTGTTTCCAGAAATTATACATTTATTTTGTCTTCTTTCAATATTTATTATATTTTCTCCGGGTTACCGGATTCTCCCAAATAAACCACCACCAGTTACACCAGATCCTTTCTTAATGGAAGAGAATTTTGGTTAAATCACCTAAATTATTTCATTTTGTCCTTCTTAATATTGCCTGCATAATACAATAGCTTTTAAATCTAAATAACGATCACTCCATTTCGCAGATTAAGGGAATATCATTCAGCCATTCTGAATGCCTTTTGCTTATACTTTCTGCCAACATACTGGGTTACACTTTTTTTGCATTCACACATGTGGGAAGATACAAGATCAGTTTTTATTTATTTAAATATACATTTATGTTAATCATGTAAATGACACATAACCGATACAGAAATGGTTTTCAAGACCAACATCTGCTTTCACACGTAAGTACATCTTTGACGTTCGCAAAATAACGCATTTTTTCAATGGTGAAACTAAAAAAACATTGATTCTTACTGCGCTATTTTGTTCCTTTTATTTAAGTTCTAATCATGAAAAAAATGGAATCGCACAGTACAAACATCGCATTCATAAATAAATGTACAGAGGACCTGATATTCACGACAGTCAAACAAAAAGTGTGTAAACTGGTTTTTGCACATATATATCGATGCAGAAATAATAAATACAAAATAGTTGTATTTTTGGACCAATCAAAAGCGTCCCTGCTGAACTGTGAAGTTATGCTTTGGGAGACAATTTGACGACTATAAAAAAGCTACAGAAGTCAAAATCAGCCAGTAAAGATTTTGGCAGCTATCACACTTGGTGCCTGTACGCCTGACACTCTCAGCTGTACCTACTACAACAGTGTCATAGTTTTCCAAAGAACTCTCAGCGTCACCACTCCTTAATTCACCAACCCGGATCTCAAAAGGAACATTAAGTATCAATTTTGTCTTTCGTTTTTTTCTTTCAATCACTCCATAAAATAAACTCTCTGATGCTGGTCATTTGACTCTCACTTTGCCTCTCATAGAGTCGGACATCTGAAACAAAAATTCACCGTTCGAATTTGTTCACTTTTTACAGATTCCTAAAACTCACTAAGATGTGAGAATACACTTGTTCAGTTTACTCATTCATTCAGCACTCCTGATCTATTATTTACACATGCAGATAAATTCTTTCTCATTTCTCAACAAAACACGAACCCAATTTTAGACTCTCACATTAAAATTTTGATACACGTGTATCTTCTCTTTTGCACTCACATAAAAATTTGTTATCTTGTTATCGTTAAACATGTTTCATCTTTCCTTCGATCTTATTATTTCCTTTTAAGTGTCTCTCTCCACTTACTTTGAAATAATATCCATCATATTTGTTATAGCGATTCTGGAGCAGGTATAAATGTCTTACCAACAAAATATTCTTATAAAAACATAAATTGACAAGACTAAATAAGACAACAACTAACAGTTCTGGGTGTTACCATAAACGATAAGGCATTTCGATTAATTGGGGTTTATGCGCCCAATAGCCACACTGAGCTTGCTCCTTTTTTTTTGGCAAGTCGAGCAGTTCATGAATACTTCTTGGACAGTTATCTTAGCGGGAGACAGGAACGTGGTCCTGGATCCCGATTTAGATTGCTTGGGAAATCGTTCTAAGGGTACTAACCCAAATCGGGATACTAAGGCATTTTGTAAGTTCCTCAATAACTTTGATCTTGTCGATAAATTCTGAAATGAGAAGCCCCGTGATGTAGTATGGACTTTAACAGCTAGCCGCCACGGCTGTGGTTCATTACAAATTTCGAATTATATCGACCGGTTCTTAATTAGGAGAGTCGGTATAGGTGTATTAGAATGTCCAAGTTTCCTAATATAGTTTACTCGGATCACCGACTTATTCGGGTTCGTGTAAACTTAGCTAGACCTAAACCTAGTATGGCTGGTTACTGGAAACTCAACACGTCGTTGTTCGATGTGAAGGGTTACCGGGAACAGCTAATACTAACAATATTGTGGGAAACGACGGATGCTATAATTCGAAATAAGCGGTGGGTGAAACTTAAGAAAGTAATTAGATCCTTTTCAGCCGACTTTAGCCGACGACTCAACCTAGAATCTAGGGCAGAAAAAGCGACACTAGAAACTAGATTAGATCGGGCGGTGGAGGTGGGGGATAGCACTAACATAATTATACTTAAGGCGAAGCTGGCCTCTTTGGTTAACAAGGAGAACCAAGCTTCAGTAGTTAGGGCTAGATTAAATCGAATGCCCCAGGAAGCAACAAATATGGCACCTGAACTGCATGCAGAGGAGTGGCGACGTGCTAAGGACCGACATATCGCACGTGTCACATTGCCGGATGGACGAACCGTGACCACAAACAGAGGTATTTTGGAGGCGTTTCGGTCTCATTTTCAAGATCTTTTCACCAGGAAGCTCGGTCTGTCATTTAGCCGACTTTTCTCGCCTTGAGGCAACCAAAGTGGCTAGGTGCGAAGGTTGCATAAAAGAGGAAGAAGTCTTGGAAGCCTTGAGTCAGGTCAGCCTGGATCGGTCTCCAGGGATCGATCGTTTGCCCTACAAGGTGTATTTGAGGTTGTCGCACATTTTTGTACCCTTGCTGACAGTTTTATTTAACTATTGGTTTAGGAACGGGTCTATACCTCAGTACTTAAACAGGAGTATTGTGAAACTTTTATGCAAGAGCAAAGATGGTGGGGATGGGATCTGTCATTTTCGGCCCATAACAATATTAAATACAGAGTTAAAGATTTTGGCCAAGATTTTAGCCAATCGTCTGCAGATTGTCCTGCCTGGTATAGTCAGCCCTGAACAGACTTGTGCTGTGAAGGGTAGGACTATTCAGGATAACTTGCACGCGTTATGCTTGATCATTGAGAAAGTTGACTCAGAAGCCGCGCTGATCAATTCAGATCAGTCCAAAGCATTTGATAGGGTGGACTATCGTTACTTGGAGGCTGTTTTGTCTTCGCCCGGTTTTGGCCCCCAATTTCGCTATTGGATTCGCCTCTTGTATGCAAACCCCGGTACGTTGGTGGAGGTGAAGTTAAGTTATCCAGATCTATTCGTTAGGGTTGTCCTCTTTCACCAATGCTTTATGTGCTTGTGTTGGAACCTTTCTTTCACAAGTTAAGGATGAATGCGGTCCTACGTGGAATTACTTTGCACCACGTTAAAGTACTCCGCCTATGCCGACGATGTAACAGTGCTTGTAACGAAGAGTGCCAAGATTAGTGTTATCGACAGAGAAATCAGAATGTATGAAACGGTGACAGGAGTCAAAATGAACTGCAGCAAGTTGGTGGGCTTTCGCATCGGTGCCTGGAAGGGTGTATCCCTACAGGGAACCTTTAGCTGGACTGACGGGCCTTGCAAGCTACTCGGCATCTGGTTTGGTCCGGATCTTCAGCTAGAGAAAAATTGTCCGGAAGTACTGAAAGCGATTCTTTTATCGCGAGTGTCGACGTGCCTTGAAGTTCCTTTTACGGGTGAAAGAAAGCCTCTATGATATGACACTCAGCTGTTGTCCCGAAAGGCATTATATCGGGTTATAGTGAAGGGATCTTCTTTTATTGCTGCATCGTTGTGCCGCTGATCAAGTTTCTTGCATGTCTCATGGTCCGCATTCTGAACGTAACATCTCTGGACCTAGAACCAATTAATGTTTGTAGCAATTGGGCTCCGACTACAGATAGGAAAAGAAGTTTTGTCTTCTGAAGCTTACTAGCGATTGCAAGAGGCGTCATATGGTCAACACGTTTGAAAGTGCTCTACAACAGGCAGATCTTCACTTCTCTCAACCTTATTCAAATATTATCTAAAGATTCGCATTAGGGCAGAATTTGGTGAAAGATGGGATAGAATAACGCATGTTCGTCGAGTGACTGCAGCTGGCATTGAGTGGTATTTGGACGTGCCTTAGGCAAAGAATATTGAGTTTCAGAAACGACCATTGATAACGACCTGTTTAAAGACTAGCTTAGGTGACCCGATATAGTTATGTAAGTTCATAACTTAGCTAGTGTATGAATGATTTTCATTAGGGGCCGTTTTATTTTTGTCCTCGACACCCCCTCTTTTTTTCCCCCAATTTAGTTTTGATAATGCCCCACCCCTTCCCCAATTAGGTGACAGATAGCTTGACAGAGATGCAGGTCACTCTTCGACATTTTCGAAGGAGGTGTTGATTAATAAAGCGTTGGGGCCTGCATCAACTTTCATTTTGCTTTCGACTGGTAAATCAGCATATCTGCCACAGTTTAGAAATGGGGGGTCTTTTTAATAACACGGTTTTTTTTTTCACTGTATATATATTTCATCCACTTTTTTTTTTGTACATAAAATGTTATCGCCCAAAGCCCTCATTGCATATGATTTATATATGGGCTTTAAGTAGGATAGTCATAGTATAAGTTCTTTTGGTGTATGGTGCATGATTGTAGTATGAATGCGGTATTTTGGTAAATGATGGTCATAAATGTAACTAGCTAAGTTAGATAGGTTAGTAAAAGTTAGTAATTGACCGAACCTTTCCCCACCCCATTTTTTGTGTGCCACATTTTGTATATATGTTTTAATATATATAAATAAATATCAATTGGATTCAACTCCAGTCTACCCTGGCAGTCAGGACTGATATACCACTTCTCTTTGTTCTCTGTACATATCTTTTCTTCAATATATATTGTTCACCTAACCCTGTGTTTTGTGTCTTCATTTCGGCTCTTAAACCGGGTCACAAAACTGACAAAATTGAAGAATTGACAAAACAAGGAATAATAATACCTAACCCGAACCAATAAAATGGCTTAGGTCACTTGTAATGGTAAGAATCCAAATGGTACACCCAGACTATCATTTGATCTATGAGATTTAAACAAAATTATTTTAAGAGAACAAGCATTCAACTGCAGAAGAAATATTTGCAGAAATGTAAAATGCAAAATATTTTTCAAACTGGATACAAAAAATGGATTCTGGAAAATCACAATCAACAAGGCAAACCCTTATCTACTTACTTTAACCACATGTTCACAAGACTTCTATGTGGGATAGACAAAGTATTTCAAATTTAAATATCTCAATTTACCGAAAACATCAAAGGATGAAGAAATGCCCAGGACAACCTTATAATATAGTCTAATATAAGAGGGACTAAAATTTGACAACGTTTTTGAAAAAAATAAAAATAAACAGTTTGAAACTAAATAAAAAAAAAATGCAAATTTCTTCAAACACATATCCAGGTCATTTAATAAAAAATAAACGAATAAAACCAAACTGGTCCAAAGTCCAAAGAAATGTATGTATATATAATATATTTCCCAAAATCTGGGAAAAGTACTAGACATAAGTATATTGTAGAGTGTTGGTGTCTGTTGAGAGTGTCGAGACAGGAGATAGCCATTTTACTGTGTCGGTTGTGTCTGTACATATCTGACTTGAATAAGAAGAGTCATCAGAATTCTAAGGAAAACACCAACGTTTTCTCCGCAATAATATATTTGTGGCTGCTGCCAGATTCGTTTATTATGGGGCATACGGACATTTGTTAGTTGTTAACACTACGTGAATCCCAATGTAAAAATAACGAACCTAATGACACCTTTCGCTAGATTTCTGACAATAAAATAGGTCCCAAGTATAGAATAGAAAAGATAAACAAAATAAAAAAAACATCGTCCTTAGATAGAGTAATAAGTAATAATGATAATATGAAATACATGTAGATAGGATAATTATTAATTTTATGTTTCTAAGTAGCTTTAGAAGTAAAATAAAATTGTGGCCCCCTGGTTGTGCTTCGGTCAGTAAACTGGCCAATCCCTCAGACGACGCGATACAAGAAAAGGGATCGTCAAATACTTTTGAGATGCGACTTGTGTAGAGACAAGTCCAGCTGTTTTTCGTTCACCGTCCACATCGACACTGACCTAAATGTAGTCGCAGTTTGGTTTCTTCAGCCCCTGATGCCAACGAGTTTTCACAGCTGCATATGTACATTGGATAAATAAATATTCATATAAACATATTGTACGCAGTTGTCAGTTCTCTCACGCAAACAAAGTGGCGAAGAAATCACAATATTTATTTAACTGGAACAAGAATACAGGAAGGTAAACATGAGAGTTGAGTTACTTGATCAGCAGGCATAAAGGTAATCTAATTTCAGTTGGTCTAAAGTTTATTCCCGCCCTTCGTCACCATGATGACGAGGGGCAAGCTGAAATGCTCGTCTGTCGACGTTGAAGTCTTGACTCGAATTGTTTTGTATTTGCATGTTAAGGCCAGTAGAGAAAGTTAACCTTGAACGATTAAAGGCCGAATTAAACCAGATAGAGAATGCCAATCTTAACTGGACAAGTAATGTAGACCCTGGGATAGCCTGGCCAGTAGTCTCCATGGTTATAGGTGATGCTGGTAGTTTCAGCAACATGTGTGCTTAAAAGAGTTAGGCAGATCTTAGCTAAACCTAGAACCTTGATGGACAGTTGCCTGAGTGAAAAAGGGAATCCCTCCAGTGACCTGCACTGAAGTGAGTCTGGCATGAATGAGTGAGGATCCATGCATGGGATGCCCGCAGAATTTCCAAGTGTGGATGAGATGAAAAACCCACCTAGTAAAGAGAAAACAGGCAAGGTTACCAAGGCAGTGAGGCCTGTTGAGGAATCCAGACTGACCAAGAACTGCCTTTAGACACAGAGTGGAGAAAGGTCAGAGGATGGTAAGAGTAATTGTAAGGGGAGTTGAGAGCTCTCCTTTTTTATAGTAAAATGAACTTTTCATTGCATGCAGAGTTTTGATCTTTGCTATCATTCCTCCGACACCCCGAATACCTACAACCTACAAACTGAGAAAACTAACTATTATTAATTACTAGCAGGAGGACCCGACGTTGTTTAGGATTGAATGACGGAGGGAAAAGTCATTTTCGTGTCGATCGTCCACTGAATCACGAGTCGCAAGTTAAAGAAACACCAAAGTTATTATTATCCAGAAGTGACGTAATTTTGTGATCATTAACAAAATTAATCTTTTTGGTAACAAAACAAATAGGTCGAAAAAACAAGGACACAAACGGAGCAAATTATGAAATAGACCCAGGAATATAATTCAATACGATTTTTATCAATATTTAAAAATGTGCTTGTACTGCTTTCGATTCCCAAATCATCGTTAATTTCTTAACCAAAGTAATAATTAAAAAGACATGAATAGCTCAATAAAATAATAAATCAACTAGAGCCATAAAAATATAAAAAAATATGTCTCTGCATAAGAGACAGTTCTTTTTAAAATTATTATTGTTTCAAGTGATAAAAGGTAACGATGTCTAAAACGATAAAGAAAAAATAAAGAAACTGCCAGGAAATTACTGAATTTCTTGTTGTGAATTGGTTCTCGATTTCAAATAATTTTTGCATATAAAGATGTGTGATGAGAGTGAAACATTAGACAACAGAGTAAAGCAATACAGCGCCTCACAGCAGGCATCTTTCTTTCTCTTTAAGGGGGTAGGGGTGAAACATGAACTGGAAAGAGATAGAGATAGAGGGAGAGAAAAAACAACACCATGCAACAGGCATCTTCTTTCTTTTTTTCCTTTTTGTTGAACACAAAAACATGTGTAACAATAGTAGCAGCAGCGAGCAAACAACAAAGTGATGCTGCATAGCAATCGTGGGTAAAAAGAGAACCCCCTCCAATTGTTCTATTAATTGTATGAATGTGTTCTGACCTGTAGACATCCTTTTTTACAGGAACTTAAGGTATCATACCCTGAGCTTACATCTCGATTTCCAACAAAATATAAATGCTAATTTGTGTCCGAAATTATTGGTCGTCACATAAATTTGGGGGCTCCTAAGTCTAGAATCTTTAACAGCTAAGGAACACATGCGTAATTATTAGTGAAAAGAAAAAATACAATGGCGGTAGAAGAGGAATTTTTGACAAATCTTTGCAGTTGTGCTTAAAAAACATGATGCATTCCTAGTGGGGCAAAATCTACAATTAGTCGTTTGTAGGACTATGAGGAAGAAGATAACACAACGCCTGGTCGATAACAACATCTTTGAAGAGGAAATATTGAATGAGTTACAGGGAGACATTGAAGAGCTAACACCAGCCCAACTAAAATTAGAGAAGGTAAAAATAGCTGCCCAAAATGAAGTAGAGAAAGCAAAGATAGAGCAGAAAATAAGCTGAGGGAGCTGGAGCTGAATGCACAGAACAATAGAACAAGACCGAGGGAGTTCGATCTAACAAAGCAAGTATGGCTTGTGCCAAAATTCTGGAAGGAAGAGGTGGACAAATATTTCCTAAATTTTGAAAAGATGATGGTAAACTTGGAATGGCCAAAGGATGCATGGCTGATGTTGGAGACAGGATTATCTGAAAAGGTGCAGAAAGTGGTACTATTTATTGAAGATTGTGCAGAGAAGGAAAAGCAAAAAGAGCAATTCTTAAAACACATGAGTTAGTGCAAAAAGATACTTCAGTAGAAGGTGATTATCAAGAGAAGTTGGGAATGATTACAAGCGTTTGAAACAGATAATTTTAATGAGAGAATGTAAGAATGGCCTAAGTGAACAATTGAAACTCTATTTAGAATAAAGGAGGGCAGAAAGTACTATATTAGCAGATGAGTATGCGCTAACAGACAAAAAAGGCAAGAGTAAGCCAAACAACTCCGGCATAACTGGAGGACAGGCTTATTTCGGGGAGAAGAATGCGAGCACACCAAGTGGGGGTGCACAGTAGAAAACTAAACAGCAGGTGAACAGATGGGAACCTCGGCAAGTCAAATGTTACTATTATGGGAAGATTGAGCATATAGCAATGATTTATTATGGAACGGATACTGACCATTCATATTTGAGGGGCAGTTAGCAATAACAATAGCTCATGTATTAAAATATTACGAAACATGGGGCCATCACAATCTCTATTGTTATTGTGCAACTTACAGAATTTTTGTGTTAAGTGATTAGCAGATGAATCAGCATAAGGGTTATCAGAAACGAATCCATGAATATACCCATACACCGAGTGAATGTGGAATGGAAAATGGTTTCAGGAGCCATAAACATGGGAACAGTAAATCAGCTACTCATGAAAAGTATAGATATGTTACTGGAGAATGACTTGGCAGGCAGCAAGGTGAGAATCACACACTTACTTAAGGAGGAAACACTAGAAGCGCCAGAAAGAAACCTCAGCGAAAGTGATCAGAGGGATAGTCCAGTGGGATAAATCATGCACACTCAAGTACAAAAGCGAGAGAGGGAATGGGATGAACATATTGAAAACGTCCAGAAGATGGACAAGCTGAGTGGACTACAGAACAAGAGACGAAAGATTCTATTAGATGATGGAGGATCTCATAGAAAAACGAAAGGCAGATTCTGAACTACAAAAATACTTTGAGCTAGGTGACAGAGACGATAAGCAAGGCAAAAAGTCACCAGAGTATTATATTCACAATGGGATACTGACGAGAAGGTGGACGCTGGGCAAAATCCCTGACATGAAAGACTGGGCAACCAGAGAGCAGATAATGGTGCCTCAGGCTTATTGAACCTTAACTCTAAAGACAGCTCATACCACTAGCTGATCATCTAAGAATAAACAAGACCATAACACATTTTTACTGGCCAGGGCTTACGAAGAATATAGCAAAGTTCTGCAACACGTGTTACATATACCAGATAGCTGGGAAGGCCAACGTGCAAATCCCAACGGCTCCTTTCCACCCCATAGGTGAAAAAACATTCAGCCAAGTAATAATTGTCGATTTTGGACCTTTGCCTAAAACAAAGAGGGGAAATAAGTACATACTTACCATACTTTGTGCAACCTCCATATTCCTTGAAGCAATACTGTTAAGGAATATCACAGCGAAGAAAATCATAAGTGCTCTGACGAACTTCTTTACAAAAGTTGGATTATCGAAGGAAATTCAATCTGATCAATGTTCAAAGCTGTTTCAACAGGCCATCAAACAATTAGGAATTGTATCGATACGCGCTGGCGCATATCATCCCCAATCCCAGGGTGCACTAGAAATATTCCACTCCCCGTTGAAAAGCATGATGAAACACTAAGAAAAATGTTGTGATGTTTGCATCAAGAAAAACTACCCAAGAATCATTAGGCTTCAGCTCATTCGAATTTGTATATGGACACTCAGTGTGAGGCCGACTGAAGCTTTGGCACATCATGAACCCCCAAAAGAATTTGTTTGGAAAAATGGCAAACATTAAATACAGTCAATTCACACCAGTAAGTCATATCAAATAATTTTGATCTGATAGTCAAAAATTAACTTTTAAAGGATAAACATCTATATCTACCAATAAATATTTATTATTACCTACAGACATCAATGTTTCATGCTTATACAATCTTCAGTGTAGGTGTAAAGTCGAACAGAATGAAGGAAGAAAGCGACCACGTGTTTGCGCGTGTTGTCTTACCTGCCGGGATGATCACGGGGAGGGCGGAAATTAGATTAATGGCGGCTGTGGTTTTTTGTACGATTATTGAGCAATGACGTCAGGCCTCACGTGACTGTTTTTCTGACCACCGATTGGCTGATGATGAACACTTGGACAATAAAAGGAGTATGTTCAGAAGATCAAGAGGGTGTGTATCAACTGCATCAGTGTGATTAGACGTCCGACGTGTGTGTGTTAATCAACTGCCGTAGTTGCGTAGTTGCGAAACGAATACAAGCTATTTCGGCGAAATGGGGGAAAAAATTGACCTCAAATTAATACCAGAGTTTGATGGATCGAACCCGGTAATTGACTGGGTGGAAAAGGTGGAATTACATTGCCTTTTGTCTGGCGTAAAAAACCTCGAACATGTTGTTCCTCTGCGCTTGTCCGGCGGCGCCTTTGCGGTGTATCAACAGCTCAGCCATGAGGGCAAACAGGACTACGAGAAAATCAAGGTGGTACTGTTCAAGGCGTTTGCGATTGACCCCACCACTGCTTGGGAGCAACTTGAGGCAAGGACCTTACGTCCGGGCGAAACGGTCGACGCGTACTTGGCAGAGCTGACGAAGTTGACAGTGTTGTTTGGTGGACTGCCTGAGCGGGCCTTAGCATGCAAATTCCTAGCGGGACTCCCGACAGGAGCGAAGCAACTACTACGAGCTAGCTCAAGTGCAGATTCGCTGCTCCTTAATGACCTAGTAGATCGGGCCAGGACTGTAATGAAGAATTACTCCGAAATGAGGGAACCAGTAAGTGCTGCTGCTCAGTCCACACCGAATGATAAGAAACCGTATCAAGGACCCGGTCCACGTGGTGGAATCGTATGCTACAGATGCAATGGACAGGGCCACATCGCAAGGAACTGCCGGCAACAAGCAATGGCTGTTCGCTGCTACCGGTGTAGGGAAGCTGGCCATATAGCTCAAGACTGTCCGGGAAACGGAACCGGGGACAAGGTGTCAGCGTCGACCTCTTCCCCAAGCAGAAATTAAATGAGACGCTGCCGATCATCCCGATATATATCAACGAAACACTGTGCTCAGCACTCCTCGATTCCGGGTGCTCCCGCACTATCGTATGTGCAGATCTCTGCCACATTTGGAGAAAGAAGAACGTCAGAGTGACTACCATCAGTGGAGAGACGCGCACATGTTGCGGCGTGGGCAATGTAACTATACGGACGAAAAATGGAAGCTCCGCTAACCTAGAGGCGCTGGTAGTGCTCGAAAAACCCCTGAGTTTTGACCTGCTCCTAGGATATGATGCCATCAGAGCCCTTGGTGGTGTCCATATAACGGTGACAGGGGCGGTACATTTTCAGGAGAAAGCCCCAGTGTGTGCTGCGCTAAGGATCGACCAACCAGACTTCAGCGTCGAATTTGACGAGCAAAAGAGGGTTTGGACTGCCTCATGGAAGTGGTCGAAAAACAGTGAACCAGCCAAACTGCAGAATGGAATAACTGAATACCATGTGCCCGACCACATGAGGCCCGCGTACGAAGAGGAACTTCGCAAATGGATCGAGGATGGCTGGCTGATTCCCTACCCATACAAAAAACTTGGACCTCCTAAGGGTCTGATCCCATTAATGGCGGTCGCTCAGCACAACAAAGCCAAAGTCAGGCCGGTAATGGACTACCGAGAACTGAACTCGCATGTCGATGCGTTTACAGCTGATGCTGACGTGTGTGCTAGCAAACTACGAGAGTGGCGCCAGCTGGGTTCTAATGTGTCCCTGTTGGATCTGAGAAGGGCATATCTGCAGGTCCGAGTTAACGAGACAATGTGGCCGTTTCAGACGGTAGTGTTTGCCGGTAGGAGGTATTGCCTCACAAGACTGGACTTTGGGCTGAACGTTGCGCCCCAAATAATGAAGACGATTGTCAATGCTGCATTGTCACAGGATAAGACCGTAAAAGAAGGGACATCAGCATACCTTGACAACATATACGTGGATGAAAACATTGTGCCGTCATCACGTGTGAGGGCCAAGCTAGCCGAACTTGGACTGATGTGTAAGGATCCAGAACGCTTGGAGGATGGTGCTCGTGTCTTAGGGTTGAGCGTTCAACAGGAGCGAGGGACCTTGAAGTGGGGGTGCGGAACTGCATTTCCTGAAGTGCCCCATGTCTTTACGAGGCGGGCTATATTTTCCCTGTGTGGAAAACTGGTGGGACACCTACCAGTAGGTGGATGGACTCGGGCCGCGACAGCCATCATGAAGAGGAGGGCGAGTGCAGTTACCAAAGGTTGGGATGACGAAACGGTGGACAATTTGTTGCGGCGCATGGTGAAGGAGACCATCACAAGAGTCGAGCAGGAGGACCCCGCTAAAGGAGATTGGTGCGTCCAGGGAGACAGGCTAAATGTGTGGGTGGATGCGAGCTCCCTCGCGATCGGGGCGCTATTGGAGATGAACGGGTCCGTGATTGAGGATGCCTGCTGGTTGCGACCAATGGATGATGCTGCTCACATCAACCTGGCGGAGTTGGATGCGGTAACAAAAGGAATTAACTTGGCACTCCAGTGGAAAGTCAAAGAATTATGCATACACACAGATTCGCTGTGCGTATACCACTGGATACTTGACACACTAACAGGCAAAGCGAGAGTGTGCACCAAGGCGGCTACCGAAATGCTAATCAGACGAAGGTTGGAGACAATAAGGAAGTTGGTGGAAGAGTACGACCTATCGGTGAATGCGGTGCTTGTCACTTCAACCTGCAATCTTGCCGATAGACTTACCCGTGTGCCCCAGAGATGGTTCGACGCAATGAAGAAAGAAGCCAAACCAGGGTCTTTATGTGCTGCCTCTGTTGAGGAGACGGATAAAATCAAGAAGGTACACCATGACAGTGGACACCCCGGAGTGAGACGGACGTATTATTTTGTACGCTTAACCAACCCGTCAGTGTCCAAAAGCAAAGTAGAAGCAGTGGTCAAGGAATGCCAAATATGCCAGTCAATCGACCCTGCTCCCACCAAATGGCAGAAAGGTCGGCTGGAAGTCGACGAGAATTGGAGCCGACTGGGCATGGACATAACCCATTATGGTGGTCAGCACTTCCTCACACTGATCGAGTGCGGACCAACGAGGTTTGCGATCTGGCGATTATTAACAAGACAGGACTCGGCTAGTGTCATCCGTCAATTAGAGTCCATATTTTACGAGCGGGGTCCACCTGAAGAGATTCTCACTGACAACGACACAGCCTTTTGCGGCGGAGAATTCAGGCGTTTCGTAGACGAGTGGGGGGATCCGGCTTAGACACAGGTGTGCATATGTACCGAGTGGCAACGGTATAGCGGAGCGGTGCCACCGAAGTGTGAAGAGGATAGCAGCAAGGAAGCAATGTACGATTGCAGAGGCAGTATATAGGTACAATACGACACCGAAGGATGACGCAACTGCTGAAAGTGCACCTGCTAATGCGATACATTGCTATCGAGTGCGTGTTAAGGGCATTGACGCCTGCCTGCCTAATCAGAAGAGGACGCAAGGACGGTACAAGTTGGGGGACACCGTTTGGGTAAGGCCTCCCAGTAACCGATGTACGACCAGTTTCAGAAGAGGACGGATCACCGGCATAATTAGTGAGCAGGCTGTGCTGGTTGATGGTACTCCACGGCATGTGAAGGATGTCCGGCCCGCCCTTGATACAAACCTAATATCGAACAGCGAAAGTGATGAATCATCCAATGATGAAATGTGGATCCGACCTATGCCCCATTGCCGTGATGACATGGCTGAGACCCTCAGCAGAGATGGCAATAGTTCCAGCGCCACTTCTGAAAGCCCTAATAACGATGGAGCCCAGCTTGATGGAAGGACTGCTGGCAACGTTAATGGCGACAGATCTGTTACCCCTCCTGAGAGCTCTGATGAAGATGAAGAAGTCCAGCTAATCCCCCTCCGTAGGAGTGCCCGTAACAAACGACCGCGGCCGCAATGCCGCATGTGTGATCTTGAGACCAGAGGGGAGTGTAAAGTCGAACAGAATGAAGGAAGAAAGCGACCACGTGTTTGCGCGTGTTGTCTTACCTGCCGGGATGATCACGGGGAGGGCGGAAATTAGATTAATGGCGGCTGTGGTTTTTTGTACGATTATTGAGCAATGACGTCAGGCCTCACGTGACTGTTTTTCTGACCACCGATTGGCTGATGATGAACACTTGGACAATAAAAGGAGTATGTTCAGAAGATCAAGAGGGTGTGTATCAACTGCATCAGTGTGATTAGACGTCCGACGTGTGTGTGTTAATCAACTGCCGTAGTTGCGTAGTTGCGAAACGAATACAGTAGGAGATGCTAATTACTACTGGTCGAAGGATTTGAACCCAGTTGTTAGGCCACCTTTGACTCTGAAGCCATCAATTAACATGGAGAAAGAAGAGAATTTAATCTCTGTATAATGTTGAATCAGCGGACATATACAGTAAGTTTAGTCATATAGTGTTTAACAACAGAGGCCGGAACATTGCTTTATGCCTAATTTGACTGCTTATTTATATAAATCTCCTAGAGACCCAATCCTTGTTTTTAAGGGCGATAACAATATTTTTATATAAATATTTATCATTATTACCGACAGAACTAATGTTTTATGCTTGTGCAATCTTCAGTGTAGGAGATGCTAATTACTGCCGGTCGAAGGATTCAAACCCAGTTGCAAAGTCACCTTCATAGCTATATATATATATATATATATATATATATATATATATATATATATACAGCTATGATATAGACTCCTGAACCAATTTTCTTATCATCCTTTTTTTATATTATCATATTTTACATGCTGGCATGTGTTGAACAGCTTTTAGAGATTTACTTCCAAACTTACCTATCTCTGACTATGACTTTATTCATCCCTTTTTCTCTCAAGTCCATCCTTATCACTTTCCTTGCATATCATTTCTTTCCATGTAACGCATGTTCTAAATCCTCACAAGCCAGGTTTTACTTCCATACATCATCACACTGCGTACACATGCCTGATAGACTCTTCCCTTGTTTGACAGTGTTAATGCTCTATTGGTTAGTAATGGAAGAATTTCCTTGAACTAACTCTTGCAATCACACAAGTACCGTTGCTCTAATGTTATCATCAAGATAACAGTTTTGCCATTGAAATATACTTTTTCACATCTGAATTCTCATCCATCTCTTCCATTGTCTTACACTTCTTATACACAAACTGGTTCCCATCTCTCAACCGACCTGTAATTCCATTGCACTTCATGAGTACCGAATGCTTACATGTACCACAAAAACAAAGTTACATTAGACTCCTTTTCCACAAATTGAACCTCCCTCTTTTTTGATGCTTTTCAACACTACAACCACTGATCATCACTTTGGTCTTGGTAACATTCACTTTCAACCTTTACTTTCCATAGCATTCCTCCAAGTCTTTAACTTAACAAGTAGACCTATTGTTTCACAAAAACAGTTAAATATTAAAACAACAAAGGACTTGGAAGTACCATTTCTTACACTATTCTTTCTTCATAATCTAGAGAAAATTTTATCTTAACACTTATAACAATATAAGGTATAATCTTAAATTGTCATCGGAAGTAATGTATCTTCAAGTTATGAAGATTCACTGGCTACGTATTACTAATAGAATCACTTCAAGTGATTTTTTGTCATATATACTACAATTTTATAAGATTAACTCAACCAATTATGGAAATAATGGAATCAAAATGAATCCAGAAAGGCTATTTAAGAATTTGGCATTTCCATGATTGATAGCACCAAATCGTTCAGAATTCTTCAAATCTCATTATCTCAGAATTGAATGCAATGAAACATTCTTTTAAGTTGATATTCTAATTCTCCATGAGATAAATATTATTTTGAAAACAAAAATTATTAAATTAGATTAGAATTTAGTAAAGATCACCCGTACACGTCCAAGTGTGGTTTAGAATTTTTCAAGCAAATGCATACACTGTTTTAGTATCGTTACAATGTATATAACATTTGTAAAACAATTTTTTTTTAAATTGTAAATGAACAAAATCTTTTGCATTGTAAAAATTTAAAAAATTGAATAAAACCCCTATGAAATTCTCAACAGTGGCATGCAGAGAGGGGAAGGGGGGGGGGGGTGATGGCCCCGGGCATCTAAATCATATTCTTACTTTTTAAAAATATATTTTTTAATCCCACCAACCTCCCGACTGCTAAAGTTTGTTAAATTGTAATTGTTTTTATACATCAAAATCATAAATCATACAAATAAATACTTGAAGTAAAAAAATACAGTCATTAATATTTAGTACAAAATGTTGCATTTTAACCAATTATATTAAGGGCTGTTTAATATGTGTGGAGCTATACTGCTATACAGTCCTCACAAATATTTTACTTAAACTTGTTAATATTTTGTATTTGTATTTATAAACAAAGAAGATTTTAGCATGTTTTTGCAAAGAAACGATTTTGATTATTTGAAGAGACCAATTCCCGAACATTTGAAGATAACAATAGTACAACATGGCCCTGAAAGATATTAGAATAAAAGTGATCCATTGGCTGAGAAGGATGGGAGATCATTTTCTATACATTGGTTTTATAAAGTTTCCACATACAGAGAAACTGTGGAGAGGAAATGGTTGTAATACTCTCCATTTGTTTTCAAAGGAGCAGTTGTTGTTTGTGTCAAACTTTGAAAAGGAAGAAGGTTTCTCCACTTGGAGAAAATTAAATCCACAAATACCTGACCATAAGAAAAGCCCTTGAGGGAATACCTGAACCTTGTAGTTCGACTCCATCATTCGACTACGATAGATGCTGAACTTCAACAGCGAATTTACCTTTCGTTGAGAAGTGTTGAAATCATTTGTCATTCGAACTGTGAAGACAGTTTCTGTCATAATGTTGTGCAAATGATCTACAAATCTGATGCAGGATCGCTACTTAACTGTATTCAACAGTTTCCATTTATAGCTTTATTAAATTTCTGATACCCAGTTTTATCATCAGTGGAAAAAGTCTCAAAACGTTTACAGGATCTGAAAATGGGGTTCCATGAAGTATCTTGTGATCTGGAAGGATTGATTCATATCTTGAATTTAAAGAATAACAAAATTATCCACAACGCTAATGAATATAGTGAAAATTGGGAAATACCAGTTGCACGAACACGGAGAAGAAGAAGAATGGCTGGAGAGTCAACAAGAGATAGTGGACTGATGGCACAAGAAGAGATGAATAGAGTAATGGTAGATTGTGAATCGATTAAAAACGGAAATTAAAGATCGCAGTGTCCGTCTCCAAGGACTCAGGGACCGATTTTCTTTTCTGAATTTGAATTAAGTAGTAATTTATGATGAACAAAAAAGGGAGAAATTAAAGAAGGCATGTTCTTACTTTGCAAATTTCTATGATAATGATGTGGCAGCCATTCAGTTATATGATGAAATTATTGATTTTGTGATGCTGCTTCGAGCCGGAGGGAATAGAGTTCCTCCTAATCCTAAAGATACTCTAGAATATACTGCAGTATGGGATGGATGTCTTTCCGACGCTGTGTGTTTCATACAGATTATTGCTTAAGATCGCATATTCAGTCGCAAGTTGTGAAAAATGTATTAAATAAAAACATATCTACAGTCTTCTATGTCACAGGAGCGACTGACTAACCTGGTATTAATAAGTATTAAAAAAGAATTTCTCACAGCTGATGTAAAAAGTGAAGTGGTTCAAGTGTTTTTTTTTTTAACCCAAAACACTGTAGAAGTAAAGGGATACTGAGAATTAGGGTGAAATTTTAGGGGATCATCCTAAATTGGGAGCTGTGCAGCGAGATGTTTGTTCACATTAGTTTTAAATTTCTGCATGTCGATACAGTCGGGGAACAGGGAGGGAGTTCCAAAGGCCGGCAGCTCGAGGGAATAAGCTATTGGGGTAGAAGGCTCTCCGGCATCTGGGGACCTCCACAGTGAATGGATGGGATTTAGCTGATTGTCGGGTTGGTCAAGTGTATTTACGTCGAGGGGACACTAGAGCAGAAAGTACATTGGAGCACATTCCATTAAAGTACTTGTAAAACAAGTACAAGAATGCAACATGGCGGCGATGGGACAGGGGCTGGAGCTTGGTGGATAGTGAGGGACCTATCAGATAAGAGACTCTTTTTTGGACTTTGTCCAAGAGGGAGAGACTAGTGGATGGAGCACCAGCCAGATGTGATAACAATACTCCATGCATGGGTGGATGGTGGCTTTAAAGATATATAGGATACTGTCAGGTGTAAGTTTTCTAGGACAGTAGAGAGAGCTCACCTTCTTTGCAGCAGCCTTGGCAATGTCTACTATGTATTTGTTCCAATTCATGTTGCCTGTGACTATTAGGACGAGGAGTTTGAACATTGGACTCTCATGTAGAGTGTTATTTGCCATGGCAATCGGTGGTTTTACCTACATGACAAGAATAGAGCGTAGTGTCGTCAGCAAATATACCCATCTCAGACACAATGTCATCAGGGAGGTCGTTTATGAAAATCAGGAACAATAAAGTTCCAAGGATCTATCCCTGGTTACACCTGCATTTATGTCATGTTGTTTGGATGTATGGCCATCGAGGATAACCTGGATCTTTCTGTTAGATTGGAAGGATCTAATTATATTAAATATTTGTCCAGTAATACCATATAAATTAATTTTTATCAGAAGACCTTTATGCCAGACCTTGTCAAAGACTTTGGATATATCAAGCGCTACCGCCCTAGCTTCACCTGCCTTGTCCAGTGTATGGTATATGAGTTCGGAGATGACCGTTAGGATATCCACAGTAGACCTTGCTTGCCTAAATCCATACTGATGGTCAGAAAGAAGTTTAGTATTAACTAGGTGCCTGACTATTGCTAGATTTATTAAGGATTCAAAGATTTTAGCGAAGAGCGGGAATAGACTGATGGGGGCGATAATTCTGAGGGTCAGTTCTATCTCCAGAATTCTTGAAGACTAGTACTGCAGAGGCAATTTTCCAGCTATCAGGGGAGCAAAATTCGGCGTGGCATTTGTTGTAGCTTGGAGAGAACAAGGGCCAGTTTAGCAGAGCATTTCTTTATTACTATTACTGGTATAAGATCAGGCCTACATGCTTTGGATGTGTCAAGATTTTTATAATGTCCATGACATGAGATGGGGTGATTACCAGGTCATCGAGGGTGGCTTCCGTCTGCAGTGGAAAATTGAGGGAGTGGTCTGCAGAGTCCAAAGTGGAGTTTAAGGGAAATTAGTTAAGCCTTGTCAGTTGTTGTGCAAATGCCATCATTGTGTTTGGATAGCGGGGGAATTGTTGATTGCCATTGTTCACCACACTATTGTAGATTTTCGAGAACCTAGTTTCTGCGACTGAATGCGTTTCCTGGTTATCTCCGTATACCTTCTCTTTGCTTCAGCTATCACAGACATACAATTATTTCTTGACTCTACAAATTTCTGTCTATTCATAGTAGACTTATGGCAGCCGTATTGTCGGAATGCTTGCTGCCTCTGAGTAATAGCAGTTTGATTTTTTTACTTTGCATTGTCATTTTGGTTTTAAGATAGAGTGGGGAGGGCAAAGTGGGTGCTTGTTTGGTGCCAATAAGCTCACATATCCAGTCCATTAGTCATGACTTTGTCCATGGTGGTTGTGGCCTCAGGAAATCCCACTACAAAAACTGGAGACTATCTTAGTTGAAGAATGGACAAAAATTTGTTTGGAAACAATTCAAACTTTGTACGAGTCCATACCTCATAGTAGTCAAGCTGTAATTACTGCAAAAGGCAGTCTCATCTCATTTGAAAATAAATTTGTTTGCACTTTTAAGCGTTTCCATTATTTTGTCCAACTGCTCATAATTGCAACATTATTGATATTTGTTTTTGAAGTTCAGCCGAGAAAGTTTAGTCATATTAGCTTCCACTTTCTAGTAGCATGGTCATGGATGTTAAAGCTAAAATGAACAAAATATTGGCAGCATTTATTAATTAAGTATTCGTAAGATCAGCAAAAATGTAAATAGGAAGCGATAATGGTATTAACGAGTTTACAGCAGCAGACACAAAAAACAAAAATAGATGTTGTTTAAATAATAATAATCTAAAGGCTTTGGTTTAATTTTTTTTATTATTTCCTGCAACAATAAAAATATAATTTGTCCAACAAACGTTAAGTATGGTTAGATTTTTAACTGGGGAGAATACATCAAATAAATTCCAGAAATAACCCAACATGATTTTGGTTAATTCCTTCATGATAAAAGTTCTCCAACTTCAGTTACAAATCCAAAAATACTTTTTCTCTTGCAATGATCATCTGCCTCTTTAGGAAGAAAAAAAATTAAGTTTTTTTTTTCAAAAGAAAATTATAGCACAATAAAATCTGTTTTTCAAAATATCAAGAAAAAAGAATAAATTCTTTTTTTAATACTATTAAAGCTAATTTTTTTATTAATAATTTTTTTTATTATTAATAATTGTGTTGGAAATTTAACAAGTCTGTGAATGGAGTTGAAAGAAATCAAATTTAATTACTAAAGTATTTTCATCATTGGATTCTTCGAGATGTATTTACTGAAACATAAATATCAAAGTGGTTATTCCAAGTCTTCAGTTTTGAACTGAATGTTTTGTGAGTTACGTCCCTTTGTTGTAAGCAATTCATTTTTTAGCAACTTAAATATAATTTTAAAGAACAAACGTCAAATATTGTGATGCATTATGTTCTTATTAGATAACAATGTCAGTCTAAATTAGTTGATAAACAAAGTACATTGTGAAATCTAAAATTATCCAAATGAAAACAAAAATCTGATTTTCTTAGAAATTTTTTTTTTATAAAAAGTTAATTCATTTAATACTTTTCATTGAAAAGGCTAAACTCTCATAACATAAAAAGATTTATTGTTTTAAAATTAATTAATCTTTTCTAATGCAGTTTTTGGGAGGATTTTTCCTTCCAAAAACTGCACTGGAAAAGATTAATTAATTTTAAAAAAGGTGATTCAATTGTGGATTTAAACTTCATAGGAAATGAATAAATAGAGAAAATATGTCATGCTATCATTTGTAGTTGTCTTTTGATTGTCACTGAAGATATCAAAGAGTTGTAAGCATTCTCATTCTCAGATCACCCATCTCTCAAAACAGTATATATTATAACGTTAATTGTTAAAAATTAGCTCAGTTTGATACAAAAAAACTGACATTTCTGATCAACTTCAAAATTGTTCTAAAACTTATTGAAGGTCTATTCAAGTCATTAATAAGAACATTAACATTTTTTCACAAGAAAATAAGCAATGGTTAAAAACAACAAAAAAAACAACAAAAAAAGCCTCCTTTTCAGACAGATGATTTCAAAGACACAATTCTTTGATGAAAAGAGATACAGGTAAAAAGATAATGATGGCAGCATTATAGCAAAAAAGATGAATATGTTTCTGTTAGACAATCACACATGAAGATTCGGCCGGCTGGATGACAGGAATTTCTTTGCCTTCCTGGACATCGTGCAGCAATGCAACAATCTAAAAAAGAAACCAAGTCATAAAAAAAATGTTATTTAGAGAAAAAAGTGTGTATGTATATGTGATCACAGCATCTAAATAAACAATATACATATCTATGTATTGGTTTTCCTTTCTTTTTTCTTAATACAGACAATTTTGGATCTTTGCATCCAAAAAAGAACACAAAATATTCCGTGTCATCTAGTGGGCATCTTTATTTCAAGAACTTTTTGTTTCAAGGGTAGTACGTGACATTTGGACCCTTTCCAATGCAGAGTAATAATTTACTCTGCATTGGAAAGGGTCCAAATGTCACGTACTACCCTTGAAACAAAAAGTATTATTTACCTTTCACTGCCTGTAAACTTATTCTCTTTAACCAACCAGATAGATAAAAGTTTTTCTTTTTCTCATTAAAACCCTTACGAAAATCTTGAACCAAATTAGCTCCATCATCCAACCTATTTGACCATTTTAAAAATATTTGCATTTGGTCGAAAAGGAATCCCAGATTTCCTGCTTTTCATGTCTAGCAAAAGTTACTTATAATTGTTATTGTTGGATGAAAACATCTATAATAATATCCATGTAATCAATCGTTTAAAATGGATCCATTGCATCAGAAAATCACATTTCTTCCAATAATTCGATAAAAATCACACAATTGTGTCAATCAGCCAAAGCAAGCAAAAATGATGTGCAAATAACATTGTATATTATAAACAAGCTGAAGTATCCGCTAAGGCCAAATGAGTGACAAAAACTGAAAACAGCATTAAAACATCTTACATTATCCTCTTCTTCTATTCATTTAACGTCACTTTTACCTTGTTCAGGGCTCAGACATTTGCTGATATAATGCAAGCCCACTCTTCAGTTCTTACAGTTCAGCGGGTCCACTGTCTCCAAATTCTACTGTGTGTAGTCTTGTCCGATCACTTGCTTTCAAGTTTTCCATGCTTCTGCAAGGGTTTATCCAGGAGGATAAACGTTCCACATGACAATACCAGCATAATCGATTCATCCTAAGGATAACCTCTATCTAACCTCTATGCTGGGCAAATACAGAGCTTTCAGCAAATCCTCTGACCTGATGTGTTGGATTTGGTCAGATTTCACATTGCAGATCCATCTAATCATGAATCCGTCATTGCATCGCAGTCAGGTGGGAGAGGGATGGCAGCATTCACTGCCATATATCATGATGCTCCTGACACAGTTGCCATACAACTTATTCCAGATGTAGAGAGGGACACTATTGTGGCCGTACAGAATTCACATCCACCATCTGCACTCAGCATATCTCCGAGATATCAGAAAGAATCTACTACCTTCAGGGTATTGTCATCTCATACCATCTCTTTGTGGGGACAACATTACAAACAACTAAATTGATTTGACTAGAGAATAATAGACTATTGATAAAAAAGCTCATACCATTATGTGCAGTCAACATTGTGAAATGCCAGCACAAATAACATTTTCCAATGAATAAATATGGTTAAATTAAAGAGAGAATTAAAACCCTTCTTCCAAATTGTCCTTTGACTCAACGAATAAACGTGGCAGAGGTTGCATTTTTACTTAAATTTAAAAAAAAACTAAAACTACAAATTTTATCAAATGTTCACCCTTAAATACTCAACTTTTTAAACATTTTGTGAAAAAAAAAAAAAAAAAAATGGAAAGTAGACAAAAGATTTCTAATGCATTCAACCTTTTTTTAAACCAGTGCTAATTTGCATATGTCATAGTCATTAAAAAGCAAGTGGCACAGACGAGTGGCATGTGATTACAGGACATTGGCATGTTATGTACAGATTCTTCTTGGACATTATTTACATAACTTTGACGAGTTCAAACAACTAAATTATTTGTGGCTATTTTCTACATAATAAAGAAAAAGAATGTCATGTTCCTATGAATCATTGATTAGGCTTGATTGAGATATTTTGACCTCCAAATATCATTCACAATCAGAATTAATGTAGCAATACACATGAACAAATTTTAATTGCTTAAAATATCTCAATATGGCATATATAGAAAGAACTTGATCTAAGAAATAATCTTTAAAATTTTTTTTAAATCTGACTAAAAATAAGGAAGTTATGACTATTTTTGTGTCTCACACAATTGGATATCTTCCCTCTTTAAGACCATATGTGTTTTGTCACATTTTTTACACTCATTTTTCAGTAAAAATGTTATATCTTTCTTAAAACAAGATTAAGCAATGAAATTCACCATATAAGATATAAATCTCCAGAAATTAATGGTTTCCAAGTAATCTGCAGTAAATGCACATAAATAAGCTACAATACCTTAAAAAATACCATGTATCCATTAAAAAAAGAAGTTAGAGAACTGAAAGTTGAATTGTAATACATTTTATGTACAAGAAACTGAAATCTAATACTAGGACTGTTTAAAACTGAATATATTGCAAGATTTCTTTGGTATTATTGTAGATTAACACCTTCCGCTAAATCGCCCTCTTGCCTCCCCCAAATATGTGATTGTACCTTTTTTAGACAATTACATGTGAACACCTTGAAAAACTTGTCAGAAAGAAAGAAACAAAAACAATTATTTTAGAATTTAGAGTGGCGATTAGTTTCACATATAAATTCAATGTAAAATAATCCCCCATTTCAGAGCCATTCTCGCGTTTTAGGGCAATTAACCATTTTTTTTTTTAGGAGAGATAAATCCTGTGCGTTTTTCTTGTTTTTTTTTCGGGGGCGGGTCCTTTTTTTCTTATTATTAGACGATTATGTGTAGTTTTTAGAGGGTCTTTGTGGGAGGAGGGGAGCTTGCCACTCGGACTTTGGGCTAGTGGTAAGGCTAGGGGCAATTATGGTTAAACACCCTAAAAACTTATCAGAAAGAAAAAAAAAAAAATTAATTTAGAATTTAGAGTAGGGGTATTAGTTTTACATAAATATAATGTAAAATAATTCACCATTCCGGGCCATTCTAGTGTTTTAGGGCAGTTAATAAATTTTTTTTCTATGAGAAATAAATCCTGTGCGTTTTTCTTTATGGGGGGTCTGATTTTTTTTTTCTTTCTTTTTTTATGTGTGGTTTTAATGGGCTTTTTGTAGGATGGGGGACTTGCAATTCGGACTTAGTGTTAGTGATAAGGTTAAGGAAGGGGTTTTGTTTTAGATAGAGGTTGTCATTCGGACTTAGTGTTAGAATTAAAACGTGGCCATCGTAATAGTAAACTAGTTTACTATATTATGTTAAGGGAGTTTTTTAGGGGGTGACTTGTCACTCAGATTTAAGGTTAATGGTACTACACATTCAAAAGAAGGTATTTTTAAGAGGTGGGCTTGTCACTCGAACCTAGAGTTAGTGGTAGAGTAATTATTTTATATCATGTTTTCAGCTTTAAAAAATATTTTTAAAATTTCACTAAAAGGCAAGAATGGCCGAGAAATGGGAGATTATTTTACGTTAAATTTATATGCGAAACTGATTATTTTTGTCTTTTTTCCGCCAAGACTTTTAGGGTGTTCACACGTAATCGCCTAAAAGAGTAAAATCTTATTTATTTTTTAATTGGCAACTTATTATTATTACTAGAATTAAAGTTTGAAAGTTGAGTATATTTGAAAACAAGTATTTTTTTTTATAAAAAAACAACACAAACAGCATTAATTTGTTAAGCACAAAAAGTATTTTTGTCTTTTTTTTTTTTTTTTCAAAACTTTGTAAACGAATTTTACAAAGCTTTGCAAGACTAGTTTATATCTAGCTGCTCCTGATTTTTTTTCTATATCAGCAATACTAGTTAAATTGTTGACTTTCGCTCAAAAGAGGACAATATTTTTTCGGATAGGGTAATTCAAAATTACTATTACTGAAAGACAAAACAACATACAATTATTATTTTTATGCATAAAAACCCTGGTCCATATCCTGGGAGATGGTAACAGAGTTAATAAACAAAAGTGCTGTGTATTTTGTGACTTATTTTTTAACGCTTCTTCTCTAAGCCCTTCACCCGGCAATATGTCTCCACCCTAGTCATTAATAAAGAGTAAAAATATTGATCTCCAAAAGAAATAGAGTTTATAGAAGAAAAATAATTACAGGAAACAAAAAAAAAATATTGATTTGATAAATAACTCAAGATTAACTGAATAGTAAAGAAAAATGGCTAGAGAAGAATTCTTTCGATAAAGAGTCAAATATATCAAAGCAAAAATGCATCAAATGAAATAATTACAACAATTACAAAAAATTAACAAGTAAAAAAAGTTGGTGAAAACAAACTTTAATTTAAAGAAATTCAAAACCAAAATCAACCATTTTGCATCAACCAGACAAAAAAAATAACAAATGGGTTATTAGATTAATTTAATATAATGAAAAATAATTATTCTAGTTCTAAATTCTCTGTAATCCCTAGTGGCTCTCTATTTTTCAAATTTTAAGTTGTGGCCCCTGAAAATATCTTTCATTGTCCTGTCCCCCCCCCCCCCTCTCCAGGGGGGGGGGGGGGCATTTTAGCATTTTGTCAAGCAAAAGAATCATCTTGAAATGAGCAGTAACACTGGTTTTCATATTCATGAAGACAGACAATTGAAAAATATTTAGAAAAGTAATATAGAAAATTAAAAAAAACAAAACTTCTTACTGACCGTGTTAGCTTCTGGATAAGTAAATGATTGCAGTCGAGAAAAGACCAACTTCTCATTGATACTGATCTCAAAAGCAGCTACAACAGAAAGAAAAGATATTTTTGATATATATAGTAGAAAATAGTGAAAACAAAATGTGTCTTCTGTGATAAATCAAATAGAATGTTTATTTCAATTTATTCTTGTTTCAGTTTCGGCAAGAATGAGAATTTATGTTACACGTAAAAACATGCAGTTTTAAACTGCTAATGTACTTGCATTCACCGTGAGATGCACAATCAATAAGTGTCTGATGAAGTTCATTTTTTAAATATTGCATCGTCAGGTTGCATCCAATAAGAGCTGCATCGTCAGGTTGCATCCAATAAGAGCTGCATCGTCAGGTTGCATCCAATAAGAGCTGCATCGTCAGGTTGCATCCAATAAGAGCTGCATCGTCAAGTTGCATCCAATAAGAGCTGCATCATCAAGTTGCACCCAATAAACCTGTCGAACTTCTATTAAAGAGCTGTGAGCGTCACGGCCTCTGTAAATAGCTTACTCTGGTGTTGCCACCACGTTGCTGCAAAAGCTTACTTGCTGATCGCAGTTGGTTTTGTTACAGAAAACACATAAAATTTTGCTATGTATTACAAAAGAGCAAGAAAGTGAGAGATTGACTCTTTCTTTCCGTCTCAGAGTAAAAATTTTGCTGATGTACATCTTAATGAAGCCCTCTGATCGCAAGAGTCTTATATATCATAATAGTTGTCCTTCTGTCACATGTCAAATAGCAGCCTGTTCACCTGATTCCATACAACTGCTGGGTCTGTCAGCTCACACATTTCTTTATATAGGTTCCATTTTTTTTATGTGTAATTTGTTGGGTTAGCCACAAAATCTTTCCTATCATAATGCAATATTTCCTTTCTGTAACTCAACAAGTTGTGGCAATGTAAATACTGTGCTCGTATCATTTTCATCCTTTAAAGTTGTGAAATACGAACGTTAGTAAATTTTCATAATTTCTATCATCAAAATGTCCTATCATCGTCGCCATCAGTAAAGTATCAGATTTACGAGTGTCTCAGATGGTGAATTAATACTGTTTTATGAGGGACGGCTTATAGTGATCTCATTTACCTGCTGTATTAAGTGTCAACCTTAGAAAGTTAGTCCAATATTGTCAGAAGATTATTGGTGTTGGGTCAAAAGATGTCCTTCCATATAATATGACCAACACATTACTCTACATCAAAAGAAAAAGTATAACTAGCAGTAAATTGTGTTTTAGACATGAAAATATATCTCAGCAAGGGACGTGCACATCAAGTGAAAATTACTTTTTCTATAAAGAATCTTGCTTCTTATTTCAAGTAGCCATCTTCTGGGTGTTAAGATTTTCCAAAGAAGCTTCAAAAGCCGGGAGGGGGAATAGGCGGTACTGAACACTAAAATATGAAAACAACCTCAGGCCACTCAATATTGTATGGAATGGAAAAATCCACCATTAGTAAAATTAGGAGTGACTTTGTGCTAGTACTTATTATACAGTTTAAAAAGTACAAAATTTGTAATTACTTACCTGTTCTTTCACTAATTTCATCCGTCACACTGGCTTCAGGTACCTCAACATGAATTTTCTCACGGAGCTCCTGAACCAGATTCTGGTATCCTCAGGAATTGCTGGAAGGAAAAACATTGCAATAAATAATTTTAGTAACAATATAAAAATATCTAACAACTTATTCAAATAAATGTCTATAATGTTCTCGCTTGTCAATTGTTATGTGAATCTATTAATATTCGGCTGGCGACATAATAGATACTTATACATACAATGCAAAGCGAGAACGTAGAATGAATAAGAAAGAGAGACATGGTTTGATGTTTACGCTTCCGAGACCTTCTTCTAAAGAGAGCGATCTTCGTCAGCATTCTGTTTATATATGCAAGAGAAATATACAAAGGGAGATAATTATACAATGTAAGTGAGGTAATTATGATACACGTCGTTGTCTCCAAATGCAAGACACTACAATGTCTTGCTTTACAGATAAGTAAACAAAACAACTTTATAATAGAAACATTGTTATTATAAACCAACATCCATTCTGTAAACTGATATTAACAAAGAAAGACTTCAATTCTATTTACGATTCAAACCTGTGACCTTCTACCTCTTGTATTTGTTCAAAAAACAGAAGGAAGACAACTAGACTTTCTCGGCCAAAAGTATTCATAGTCATAGAAATTGATTGCCATTGTATTAAAAAAAACATTTTAGAAGTTCAAAAGTAAGAATTATCTCATTTTGGATTATAGCAAAAATTCTCGTAAATATTTATCAGTGTTGAATAATAATATGAATATTTATTAGTGTTGAATAATAATATGAATATTTATTAGTGTTGAATAATAATATGAATATTTATATAATAATAATATGAATATTTATATAATAATAATATGAATATTTATATAATAATAATATAAATATTTATCAGTGTTGAATAATAATATGAATATTTATTAAAGTTGCAAAGATGATAGTTCATTACTATAATGTGATCCAAATTCATTTGGGATGCAAAATTCCTCCAATTTTGAATGTGAAAACAAAGTAATTTCCAAGCAAATAAATGTGCGATTTTATTACTATTACTAATATTTAACAAACATGATTTTATTGCAATATAAGTTTAGATATTTTTTATAAACAAAAATAAATTAACATGATTTTATTGAAATAACTTCATATATTTCGGTCAACAATTTCTAAAGAAATGTTGACACCATTTAAAAAACGTTTTCACATCTGAATAACAGTAAATGTTATCAACATATTTGTGGAATTTGTAACAGGGAGAATTAGAATTAAAGAAAAAAATGATATAAACATTTCATTATCTTTATTAGATGAGGAAATCGGTGGAGCTAAAAAAACTCTTAGAAGCTAATAATTGTTGAATTTACTTAAAGGTTACAATGTATGGTTCAAGTAAAGATTATGATTTTAAAGGATTCAAAAATAACCAAAAGAAAATTTAGATGTTAAGCAAGGAAAAAATAGTCAACTGCTTAAATTTGCAGAAAGAATGAATGTCATTTTGTCGTTAATCATTAAGTTGTTTTAGAAAATAAAATGTGATAAAAATAAAATTTCTAAAATAAAAAGAAAAGCTTAACCTTAAACTTAGTTTTACAAGTCTCGCGAAATAAATAATTTGTGTAAAAATATATTTAGTTTGTATAAAAAATGTTAAGATCTTTCAGAATTATATATATATAAAAAAAATCAAATGTCAAAATTAAATGTTCAAGAATACTTTAATTAATAATAAATGTTATTGAGTATTCTAGTAGGATGAATGAATAGAAAAGAATGAGTTTAAAGGAGACTTTATAGATCTATGCAGGGATCTAGTCTCTGCAAGAAACAATGGCTAAAAGAAAGAGTGAACAAAGGGAAGTAATTCATTTCCGGAGCATAGAACGAGATTGAAGAATTCTCTTTTCATCACATTTCTCCACCACCCAAGAAAAGTTCAAGGCCATATGTTCATCTTGGAAAGAAATCTCTAAGAACTCTGAGGTGGGGGGGGGGGGGGTCTCTACTTAAACTGGAAAAGAGAAAACAAAACAAAAGTTCAAAGCTGATAGTTTTCAGCTTCGACGGATTCTGGTAGAGTATTGAAGATTCAGCACATCAGCATTTTCTGAACATATCCTCTGGCAACCCTCCAAGTGTAGGGAGTAAGGAGGAGTAGGAACTGAATTCTCAGCGATGGAGTTTTTGTGAGAACTCGGCAGAGAATGAGTGGGAGAAGTGTTAGACTGGAGAGGCGCATTGTGTATCTGTTGGTTTTCTGGCATAGGACCAATTTCTGTATCCGAACTGCTCGTTCTATCACCCAATGGAGATATGTGGCGTAGAGACACCATTGTCTCTCGTCCATTATTGAAACGCACGTGAGCATAGCTGGGACTGACTTTGAGTACGTTAACGGGCTCGACTAAGGGCTCATATTTGCTTCCACATACATGCCACTTCAAGAGGAAAGATGTCGCTTTCGCAAACCATGTAGGTATGGAATCTCCAGTAGCTGATTTCCTTTGAAAGTTGAAGAGACGTCATGGGGAGTGCAATTAGTGGAGGTGGAGAACAATGAGCTGATGCCGTAGAGGGCTACATCTAGCACTTTTTCCCAATTATTAATAGGGAGATTTCTCGACCAGAGAGCCAGACTCACTGTTTGCCAGATGATACCGTTGTACCTCTCCACTTGTTCGTTACCTTGAGGATTAAAGGCGGTCGTTTGACTGGTAGCGATGCCTCGAGAAAGCAGGAATTCCTTTAGTTTGTCTGACATGAAAGCCGTACCACGATCAGAGTATACAAAAGAAGGATTTCCGAAAACAGAAAATAGATTAGTTAGATGTTTCCGGACAGTTGCAGCTGAAACATTGGCACAAAAGAAAGTGAACGGGAAGCGAGAGTATTCGTCAACCACTGTTAGTATGTAGAGGTTGCGAGCATTCGAAGGTTATGGTCCCTTGAAGTCTACACTTCGTCTTTCAAATGGTTGACTGACTCACTTTTATGAGAGTCTGAGGTGCCGCATTAATGAATCTCGGTTTTATCTCCGAACAAACTTAACAGACCCTTATTACCACTCTTACATCTTCCACACAGTATGGCAGATTCTTGCTCCTGACAAAATGTAGCATTTGGGTGACACCCGGGTGACATAAGTCTGAGTGCAAGGTGTGTAACTTGTCAACAGAGGTGGTAGTAGAGCAAATGCGAGACAAGGCATCTGCAGCAGCGTTTTGTTTCCCCGAGCGATACGCAATGTCGTAGCTGAAACAGGCAAGTTCCAACTTCCATCTTGTTATCTTCTCATTTTTTATTTTGCTCTTGCCTTCAGGGTCGAACATGAAAGAGAGATTTTTGATCTGTGATTAGCTTAAAATTCTTCCTGAGCAGTAAGTATCGCCATTTTTAGATCGCCTCGACAATAACGTAGGCCTCCTTTTCGACAGAGAAGTGCTTCTGCTCGGCAGACGTTAAAGTTCTTGAAAAGAAAGCCACAGGCCAAGAGTTTCGGGTTAAAGAAACGGCGATGGCATGTTCAGAAGCATTGGTTTTGATCTTGAGAGGGAAAGAAGAGCCTATGTCTACCAAAGATGATTTTGCAATTTCTGTCTTCAGGTACCTGAAGGCATCTGCTTGTTACCTAGTGAGGGGAAAATTGATGACCTTAGTAAGGGGGTGTAGTTTTTCAGAGAAGTTTGAGATCCACCTAGAATAGTGAGAAAATTGCTCGTCGAAGAGAAGCAAGATCTTGAATGACTGGCAAGTCCATCAATCTCTTGAGCCTATCAGAGTCAGGTTTTACCAAGCCCTTGCTTATTGTATACCCAAGCAAGTCTACAGAAATAAGTGAGTGGTGACACTTGTCTTTGTTCAGCATCAGTCCATACTTTGCTAATGCATTCATGAACTCTTTCAAATGAGTATTATGCATAGTCTGATCTTCTCCACAAATAGTAACGTTGTCTATGTAGGCGTAGGTTTCTCGAACATCTTCTCGCTTGATGATGTCATCGATGACTTGTTGAAAACTCGCTATTCCATTGGTTACTCCAAATGAGATTCGACGAAACTGATACAGAGATCCAGAAGCTTTGAAGGCCGTGTATCTGCATGATTAGATCAAGAATGCTAAATATTTTGTAAGTGGCAATCTCATTTACCATGTCCTCCATTCGAGGAAAAGGATAAGCGTTAAGGAGAATGAACCGATTTATTGTTTTGGAGTAGTCCACAACAAGTCTCTTTTTCTGATTTTTCAGGAGATACCACAAGCGTTTGGACTCACCACAGGGATTGAAAGGGCTCTATGATACCTTCCTTTAGCATATGGGAGATTTCTGATTGGATAAATTTAGCATCAGGTTGGGTATGTCTCCTGGATTTAACAGCTATCGGGCGACAGTCCAAGGTTAGATTGGTAAACAGAGAGAGGTAAGAAATATTTTTAATAGCAGTCAGCCTACAAACAGTAAGAGGGGGAAGGGGTCCTCCAAAAGGTATTTCAACTGAAGAGTGTTGGCATAGAAATTTATGCCCGAGAATGATGTCACAGGTTTGCCATAATTGATAGTTTGACATTCTTGTACTCCTACCTCTCAGACACAGTGTTCGAGAGTAGAGGACGAATGAGATCTGCTAGCCATCAAAATCCTCTCAGAACTTGACGTGACTGCCAAACCATGCCCCCTAAGCTTATCCAGATGAATAAAATTTTCAGAGCTCCCCGTATCAGCGAGTATATATCATAGGCTCACTTTTGATTTCCCTCCATAAGGACAAACGAGATAGACTTTCTGAGGAGTTAAAAGGAACAGATGAAGCAAGGGGACTCACCGTAATTAATAGCAGCTGCTGTAGGTGACCTGCAGACACGAGCAAAATGCCTTTTCTTTTACAATTTTTGCAAATAGTTTTTAGCAGAGCACCTCGCTCTGTCATGTCTCGGATTTCCACAAAATAAACATTTCTGTCCGGAGAGTGCAGCTACCATGGGTTGCTGCTCGCACATAGACTGGTCGTCCTTTGATTCTTGTTTCAGCAGTGGAGATAGTAGCAGCCAAGGAGTCCGACTGAGCGTATGAAGTTAACTGTTTTGGGGCTCTCTCAAGTGTCAGAACATGGTCGTACGCCGTGTGTAAGTCGAGTAGTTTATTTTCTAGAAGCCTTTGTCTGATGTGGGATGACAAAATCCTATTTATGAATGCATCTGATGTACTGATTATTCACCTGTATAGCTGTCACGGCCTGGAAATCACAGTCCTTAGAAAGTTTTTTTTAAGAACAGTAAATATTAGTCCACACTTTCGTTGGTCTGTTGCTGACGAGTTGCCAATAAATGCTGGCAGAAAATGCTGTTTTGAGGCTGGACGAAAACTTCTTCCAGAACATTCATAGCCAAATGGTAATTATTGATGTCCGAAATATGTTCATGTGTAAGTTGAGAGCCGTTGATGGCGTCAAGAAAAATGTTGGACCTCTTCCAGTGTCGCCGCGTGTCAGCAGTATCCAGTTTTGACAGGTTTAAGTTCAGTCTGGCTTGAGGTATTTTTCTATTTTTAGAAATTTGTCGAATAAACTAATGAATTAGTCTTATGAATGAATAGAAAAGAATGAGTTTAAGGAGACTGAGTTTGCTTGAAAAAGCTTTATTCGACAAAGATCTACTCAGGGATCTAGTCTCTACAAGAAACAATGGCTGTCTAAAAGAAAGAGTGAACAAAGGGAAGTAATTCAATTCCGGAGCATAGAAGGAGATTGAAGAATTCTCTTTTCATCACAAGTATAAATAGAATTCTTATGTGTCATCGTGTGATTTCAGTGTTTTGTAATAAAGTGAAGTAAAAAAGTAAGAAGTAGAAAATAAAATATTGATTTTTGCTTATTGTTTCTGGAAAATATTTGTAGGGCTTTTTTCTTTGCATTTAATATGAAATATGTGGGGTATTGCAATGTTTTGAGTGAATTTGAGATGTATTTGAATTCTTCGTCTAGATATTGTGGACTGCAAATTCTGAGTGCGTGTAGGAAGAAACTGATTATCATGTTTTGATTTTGTTATTATGGTATTAGTAAAAATGTGTGTAGTTTTGCGGTGCACTTTGAAGGTTAGATTATTGTTGGATTTTATTATAAGTATGTCCAGAAATGGTATTGAGTTATTTTTCTCTGTTGACAATTAGTTACCGTATGATGGACTCTCCTGTCAGTTTTGACGTACGAGGTTCCATCAACCCTGTTTATTGAACCCTGTGTTCGAGTTGCAAATGACTCTTCAGTCCTGCGAGTGATTTGCAGACAAGTCCACAGATTGTGCAAGAGTGTAAATCGTTTAAGTATATGGCTGGAACAGCAGCAGATATTTTGTTTCTTTCCCTAGTTTCACAAAGTTCGACAATTTTCGATGCTACATTATTCCTGATGTCGTTATAGCATGCCCTCCTCCATACATCACGATCAATTGTTGTGTTCTCAAAGGAAACCTAGTTAATATTCATAGCTATGAGGTTAAATTTTAGCCTGTCTTTGTATCTAAGCAACAGTCGACCCACGTTTCGATGACTACCGTCTACTTGACCATACAGGAGCATTTATGGAATTCTGTTGTCTTCCATACGTATCACGTGACCGGCCCAACGTAATTGTGATCTCATGAGAAAAGACTCAATACCATCAATACTTCACATGGTGAAAAGGTCAGCATTGGTCATCCCATCACTAAGGGTTATTCCACAAACTTCTCACAGACATCCTTTGTGAAAAACATCCAACCGTTGAATTTGCTTCCTATACATTGTCCAAGACTCTGAGCCATACAAAAGAGTTGCAAGAACTACAGCCCTGTAGACTTGTATCTTGGTTTCAAGTTTTATCCCTCGGTCTTTCCAGAGCCGATGACGAAGCTTCTCAAATGCGCTAGAGGCTTTAGCTATTCGGTTAACTATTTCATCATCCAAGGTTCCACTCGCAACTTTGCTACCAAGATACTTGAAGTCTTTCACATACTTAAGGTTATGGCCGTCAACTTTGATTGCCTTTTCAGGTAACACGTGAACAGGTGGATTCTGTTTTACTCCTCTTATTTGCTTCGGTGCAGGGGAAGGCTGGTGAATTACTTCAGTTTTTGCGATACTAATTGTTAATCCAAATGCTTTACAAGCTGCAGAGAATCTGTCTATCAGTTGTTGAGCTTCTTCGAAAGACGTAGCTACAAGTGCAGTATCGTCAGGAAAGAGTAAGTTACGGATTATATCAGTGCGAGTTAGAGTTTTGGCTTTGAACCTCTGATGATTGAAAAGGCCGCCACTTGTTCTAAATTGAATCTTGACACCAACTTCAGTTTCAGCATTACTGAAAAATAGAGGGTAAAAAGTACCGGTGCTTCGTGCCATTCGTAACACCGAATGAATCAGAGATTTCTCCATTAGAGACAACATTCGCTTTCATGCCCTCGTGGAATTAAACTATCACTTGCAGCATATATATATATTTAATAGAAGTTATAACCTTTAAAGTTTGTCTAATTACCGATTCTGAGCAAAACAACCATCTTTGTTTTGTCAGTAACGTAAACATTGTCTGCCACCAATCACAATCAAGGATTTGTCTCACGTGACTCAAATTAAATAATCAATCGCAACCATTCAATATTTAAAAATAAATAAATAAAAATTGGTGCTTATTTTTATGTTTTCATTGAATATTGGCCGACTTTACAATAGTTTTTCTTTTAAATAAATCCGAAATTTGGTGCTTCTTGAAAGACATGCACAAGTGAAATATGGCAGTTCAAAATAAATTAACAAGAAAACTCTTTAATATACTTATGTCTCAGGCAAAAGTAGATGTCTACACCAAAAACTACGGAAATTTATCGAGTAGAACTTTAATTAAAAATAAAAATCATTTTTTTCGTATATGTCCGATTCTAGGTTGGAGCGAACTCATTTTAGATCTTTAATTTAGAAGAGTTACGTAAAAGGGAGAAAAAGGAACGATAAACGTAAAATGGGTTTGCTCAAACCTAGAATCAGACATATACAAAGAAACTGATTTTTATTTTTAATTAAAATTCTACTCGATAATTTTCCGTAATTTTTGCTGTAGATATCTTTTTTTGTCTGATACGTAAGTATATAGCAGGAACATGTATCCCAATCCTATAATATTAACTGACCAACAGTGTGAGCGAAAACACACAAGCCACACCCAAAATTCCATCTAAAAACGAAATTAGATTTTCTTTCAAAATCAGATCCCAGCGGCATATTTAGCGGAAAAGCAAAAGTGCCTGTCACGTGATATGCTTTCAACTACGTCCGCGATTAAAATCCCTTTTTCGTGCCCAAACTCAAAAGGTGCTTTCTGGAGCCGATTGAAATATCATTTAAGGTCAGATTTTCGTACAGTAGTGCGATAGTCGCAGTTAAGAGAAGATATACTGAGATGACCAGTAAATGTATTGAGTCACAGAATTTAGGAACTCGTGATTTCTGGAAAATCTATAATAGTGTGGTGAATAATGGGCAATCAACAATTGCCCGCTATCAAACCACCATGAAGTCGCCTGCACGGCATCTGATAAGGCTGAACTGCTTGTCCAACGGTTCACTCTGAACTCTATGTTGGACTCAACAAATTACACACTCCCAAACTTTCCGCTGTTGACTGAAGCTTCACTTGATGATCTGGTCAGTACCCTTCCCAAGTTCGAGATATCATAAAAAGCCTTGACACCTCTAAAGTGTGAGCCTGATCTTATCCCTGCTATAGTCTTAAAAAACTGCTCTGCTTGTATAGGTAAAGGAGTTATCTACTCCTGTGTTGAGATAGTAAACGGGAGTTATCTGCCCATGGTACAGGAAGTACCATGAGTTATCTGCTCCTTGTTACTATATAAGAAACTGTGGGGGCAGCCATTTGCAATTCAGTAGTGAACAGTGACAGAAGTTGGATGGGACGTTTTCCATACTTTACATGGCGCTACGAACAGGGTTAAAAATACTGTGCAGTGTGGAATTTTTTTTAAGCATTACGTCGGACATTGAACTTACCCACTACCAGCCACCATGGAGCAAGAAGGTATGCGATTGATGAAACAACTTATCGAACTGCAAAAAGAAAATATTGAGCTCCGAAAAGAAATGCTTTGTGGTCATTTCAATATGTCGTGGGTTAAAAGACCAGAACGACCTTTAATAGGATTGGATACCATGGATGGAGAATGGGCATTGTTTTTGGACACATGGGCCTGATACAAGGATGTATGTGGATTGAAAGACCCAGCCACAATCCGGAACGAAGTATGAGAAACATGTACATCAGAAACGAATAGGCTACTCTTCGAACTAGTAGGGTCAGAAATGCTCAACTCTGCCACGGAGGAGTACTTTTTACGTCAGATATGACTGGTGGCAGTCAGAGTTGGAAAAAGGTCAGCACACAGTTTACAAGAGTTTCCACCTCTCTCGCCCCTTGGGCTTGGAAGGCTGCTACTATTCATTTTTAACTTACACACACATGCTTACACACTCTGACATGCTTTTTGTCACCACACAAATATCGACACTGTCGCACACATATACATACTCATAAATTACAGGCAGAAACACATACATTTTATTACTTTTCTAACTGAACATTTCAAATGAACAATTACTTAGATAAAATGTCTTGTAATTTTGTATATATGTATAAATATCTTGTGTTCTTTAAATAATGTTTCCGTCTTCCATTCAACTTTCATGTTTTTATCTGCTTGTACTGATTTTTCTCCATTTTCTAATACTTTTCTAATAATTTAAATGTAAGTGTTGATCTTAGAATTTTCTCTAAAACACAACCTCTTAATAAGCTATGGTCCACACTGCTACGAGTACATCCAATTTTTGTCACTTTGACCATTTGCTCACATTTTGTCACTGGGGTATTATAAGACGAAAAATACAGCAGTTGGATGAAAGTCTTGCCAACTTAGCGGTAGTTGTGCCATGTAAGTTGCTCCTTCACACGATATTCGAGATCCAGCGAACTTTTAATGGGAAGAAAATTAAGAACCAATGTTCCAATCTACCCAAAGTTACTGACCAGCAAGTGACCTAACTTCAAGCGGCAAGCCTATTCGGGAGATGAATGAAGCATTGAAGAAAATGATACCATCCTACATGCCAAGATGAAGGAAAAAATAGTCAAAGAATACATACGACGCGTGAATAAGATATGTAAAATGCAGCTCATAAATAAAAATAAGATTACTGCGATAAACCAGTTTGCCATACCAGTAATCACGTACAGTTTTGGCATCATAGATTGGCCCCAACAAACCATCAACAGGCTGGATGTAAAAACAAGAAAGAAATTAACACTCCACCGAGTAGAGATGGGCGGTTTTACCGAAAAACCGCAGTTTTTCGGTTTCGTCTCCATACCGAATCGTTTTTTTATTTTTAAAACCGTAACCGTTCGGTATTGTGTTTTTACTACAGTAAGCCACCATATACAAGGAAACACGGTTGAAAAGATTTTCCGATTTGAATAAAATTGAATATTACCAAAAAATGTTATATTAGTAAGAGGACAGATTGAACAAATATATGATAAAAACATTTAATTGACTTGTAGGAAGAAATCTTTGTTTACAGTTTGTTTATCATTAACATTTTGAATTTTCAAATGAAAAAAAGAGAAATACGACAGACAACATGACATCGTATTTTTAGCATAAACTATTTTCAAATGAAAAAGAAAAAATCAAACGCGTTCCGTATGATGTCGAAAATCTATTTGATTCAACTCAAAATTGTAAAATAATTATTTATGTTTGTTTCAGAGTTATCTAAAAAAATAAGTTATTAAAATGAAATTTAAAAAAAATACTTGTTGTAAAAGTAAATAAACGAAAAGTAGCGAGCGAGTATAAACATTTAAAAAGAAAAAAAGTAGTTGCCAATGCAACTTCATTTTCATCATCATTTTTGCTTAATTTTATTTGTAAAATTATTTTGTTTGTTTAAATAAATTTTCGTTTTTTAATTTCTTGCATTTCTGAGTTATATTTTAGCTTCTGATGGGTTAAAGAATTAGATAGAATGTATATTCAAACTCAGTTTTATTCTTCAGAAATCTTTCATGAATCTTTGGTCACTGTTTTAACGAGTTAACTGTTGAAAAGGTATCAGAACTTTGATTACAACAGTCAACACCTTAAAACTTATATGATTCATATCATGGAGAATGATTCAGTCACAAAATTATCAAAACAGTGGCATAATTCAACTAAACGTTGAATAATAACTAATCATCACACAAGAGAATGAATAGCTTCCATAGTAAAAATAATATTTTCAAAAAAACCGAAAAACCGAACCGTAAACCGAGGTTTTAAGGGAAAAAAACCGAAACCGATACCGAAACCAAAATTTCAAAACCGCCCAACTCTACCACCGAGTCATATACAGGAATCAATGTTTGCCAAGACTGTACTTACCTAGAGGAGAGGGAGGACTGGAACTTTCAGAAATCAACCACCAACATAGAGCCACTCTTGTCAGTATTGGACAATATCTGACAAGCTCCATAAACCCGAACCTCACAATGGTACGAGAACATCAAGAAAAAAGTGCTAGCCAAACAACTTCCATAACATATCTGGCCAAGCATTTCGAACAGGGCTGTTTATCAGATGAGGTTGAAACACCAACAAAACCCGCAACAGAGATAGCCCAAAAAGTCGTAAAAAATACACTAAAACATTAAAAAATAGGAGCCTTAAAGAGTGGGCAGAACAAAAATGTGCCACCCACTTTCTTGATGAGATATCTAAAGAGTATATCGACAAAGAAGGTTCTTTGGACTGGCTTAAAAGAGGTGCCCTCCATTATGATCAGGAAAGGCTTATAATGGCGGCCCAAGACCAAGGCCTTATGACTAATGCATTTAAAAAGATGGCAGGACTTAGTAATGATAGCAAGTGCAGATTTTGCCACACAGAAGTGGAGAGTGTGAATCACTTGATATCAAGCTGCAAAATTATGTTAGCAGATGGCAGCTACACAACGCGTCATGATGGTGTGTGCAAATACATACACTGGAACATCTGTAAAAATCTAAACATCCAATGTAGCACTAAGTCCTGGGAACATCTACCGGAGAGGACTGTGGGAAACGATAAGTATACTATACATTATGATTATGTGGTCCTACATCTACCTACCTGGAAAATGCAGCAGTAAAACCGGACATAGTCATATTAAATAAGGCAGAAAGAGAAGCAACACTGATTGAGGTGAGTGTTCCAAATGACAGTGGCTTAAACAGAGCAGAAAGGGAGAAAGTGACAAAATACCAAGGCCTAATGTATGATATGAAGAGAAACTGGAACCTCAAAAACATCACCATTATCCCAGTTATAATAGGAGCTAAAGGCCTCATGAAGAAAAATTTCAAAAAGTATCTGGAAAGTATTCCCGGAAAACCAAGTGCAAAAGAAATCCAAATAATTGCACTTAAGGGAACAGCCAAAATCCTTAAAAGAGCACTCGGTTGGAGCCTCTAAATAGCAGGTGATAGTCTGACATTTGGAAGAATGCCCCGTCCCTATGCTAACGAAAACAGACATAAGAAAAAAAAAAAAAAAAAAAAAAGAAGCTAGTGAGATGGGAACCCGTGTGTGGGTTAGAAGACCAAATACCCCCAGCCAGGAAGGCACTGTAGTTGGAAATGCCCCCACCACACAGTTGTACATTGTAGAAACAGACGACAACAGAGGATACATCCGACGCAACCGCCGACATATCGTACCAAGACCACCTCCCAACAGGGAGACAGGGGAAGTGGAAAGTCCTGAAAATACCCAAACCTCAATAAATGAAAGTGAGCAAACGCATACAATAAATGTCAACAATCATGCGAAAATGTAATGTATATTGTTTAGTTTTCAATTTTTAAAATCTATTTTCTACTTCTGGCCATTGGCGAGCCTCCATTTTTTAATTTCTTTGCGAGTAGTCAACACCGACTGTTTTGAACAAGAAACTGAAATTATAACGTAGGTCGCAAGTCACTGTTAACCTCCAAAGCAGCTCTTACTGCTCGACACGTGCACTCGCTTCGCACACTCCGTTTCTCTGAGACGGTACGAGACTCGCTTTTTATAATATCCAGTCACACCTAATTTCCATACGTGCAGCGAGACTTTGCGAGATTTTGCGTGAACTGTATGTAATAAACATTCAGGGACGCCATGTTGGATTTCTTTCCTTCTTTCTTTCTTTCACTCGCAGCGCACAGGACAAGCAAACCCGAGGACGTTTCGCAAGTAAGCCCTCTTCATGTTCATGTTCCCTACACTCCCCCCTGATCTCATGATCACAGAGATGGCAGGGAGGCCTAGATCGCCTTCGCCGGTTGCTTCTTCGGAGGGGGACAACGCAAGCCTCATCTTCGCTTGTGCTCTCGTCCGCGGTCTGAGGGTCGGGAAACATCGCGTCCGCTGGGATACTGCTGATATCCGAGTCACTGTCCGATGGGGCTGCTGCAAGCCAGAGCGATGCCTCACTGCTCTCTGACTCCGACTCGCTCTTGTCGTTCAGTGATGATTGCGTTGCTAACCGTAGGTCCCTAATGTGACGGGGCATACCGTCGACTCGCACCGCCTGTGGGCTGATTACCTCGGTGACGCGTCCAACTCCGTATTTCGTCGTACACTTGCCGCGCGGGTTCTTAGTCCAGACGACATCGCCTTTTTTCAGTTTCTCTTTGGTTACTTCCAGTTCGGGCAGCGGGTTAGTCTCTATGCCTTTCACCCTGACGTGATACCTGTGCAAGGTGTCAGCCGGCGCTGTAGAGGGTGAAACATTATCCTTTGGGGTTACGTTATACAGGTAGACTGCCTCAAATACCGTGCAGCCCGTCCTGGCCGCAATGGTTTTGACGGTTCTGTGATTCCGCTCGATGACCCCATTTCCACTCGGTACGTGGGCGCATCGAAACCTCAGGTGTACTCCCCAGTCATCAGCAAACTTTCTGAACTGCTCACTAGTGAATGCAGCGCCATTGTCGGTTAATATCTCCGTTGGGGGGCCACGTTCAAGAAAAATATTGTTTAACTGACGGATGATGCTGGCTGCATCCTGCCGGCGCAGCATGCGCCATATCGCAAACCTGGATGGACCGCAATCAATGAGAGTCAAGAAATCCTCACCGTTGTGGTGAGTAATATCCATCGCCAGCCGGTTCCAATGGCTTTCCACTACCAGCTTTCCTTTCTCCCAGCGAACGGGTGCTGGATCAATGGATTGGCATGCTATACAATCTTTGACCACTTTCCTGACGTCTGCCTTTTGTACTCCTGGTTCAACCAACTTAGCGAAATATAGGGTCCGCTTGACCCCAGGGTGCCCGGTTTGTTGGTGGACTTCTTTGATGGTATTAGATCGAACGGGGCTCATGGAAGCGGCGCAGGCGGGCTGCATGGGTTCAATAGTCTTTCTTATGGCATCAAGCCATCTTTGAGGTACTCTCGTCAAACAATCTGCTTTGTTCAGGCTGGATTTGACCAGGGACACCTCTATTGACAGCGCATATTCGTTCACCAGCTTCATGATCGTGTCGAGCCGCCGTCGGATGAGCATTTCGCTCGTGGCTTTGGTTCGTATTCTGGCCCTCCCGGTGAGAGTATCTGAAATCCACTTATGGACGCAAGCAGAATCCGTGAATAGTCGCAGGGTGGTCGTCTTCCAAAGGATTGCCAAGTTTATCCCCTTGATAACCGCATCAAGTTCTGCCAGGTTTATGTGCTGGGAGTCCTTTTCTGGGCGTAACCAGCAAGCGTCTTCCACCACCATTCCATCATGGACCACCGATACACCAATGGCGAGAGAGCTTGCATCAACCCACACACTAAGGTTCTGGCTGTCGACGCACCATCTGCCTCGCGTTGGGTCTTCCTTGTGCACCCTGGTGAGGACTTCTTTGAGCATTGTATTGAGAGGGACGTCATGAGTTTCGTCATCCCATCCAGTGGTGACGTCGGAGGCTCTTCGCTTAATAAATGCCACCGCAACACGAAGCCAGCCGCCGACAGGAAGGTGTCCAACTAACTTTCCGCACAAGGAAAATACGTTTCGTCGTGTAACAATACAAGGCATGTCCGGGGTTTCATTTCCTCGTTTCCAGTACAGAACGTCATCTTCCTCCCAGACCTGCAAACCAAGTACCCGTGCGCCATCTCGTAGCCTTTCCGGTTCCTTGCTGAGAAGGCCAAAGTTGTAGAGATGCTCCCTCACGCGCGCCGCAGATACAATTTCCTCGTCCACGTACACGTCATCAATATATGCAGACGTTGCCCGCTGAATGCGCTCATCTTTAGTTAGAATGGTGTCAACAATCATTTGCATAATTGATGGCGCAACATTAAGTCCAAACCCCATGCGGGTTAGGCAATACCTTTTCCCCTTGATGAGCACCGTTTGATAGGGCCATAGTGATTTGTGTACACGCACTTGAAGGTATGCTTTGTGAAGATCCAGTACAGATACATTAGATCCCACTTGCCGCCATTCCCTCAACTTTTCAGTGCATACGTCCGCGCGAGCTGTAAAAGGGTCCACGTGCTCATTCAATTCTCGATAGTCGAGCACCGGCCTCACCTTCTGCTTATTCTGTTGGATAACCGCCATTAACGGGATCAGGCACTTTGGAGGACCCAATTCCTTGATGACGTCCATTCCCAGGAGTAGGTCGTAACCGAGCAGGTCACCGTTTATAACCAAGGCTCGTGCGGTTACTGTAGGCCCATCGCCGACACCTGCGCGAATGATGCTAACGCCACAAGAGGCAATCGAGCCACCGCCAACCGTCAATACCGGGATCCTTTCCTTCTCCCATGCGTCACAGCATGCTTTGCGCACGAGGGTCTGCGTGCACCCGGTGTCTACGAGCGCGAAGCGCTCACGCCCGTTTACGCGCACGCTCACTGTGGGTAGCGCCTTATTTGGCGACGATCTGGGGAGAAGACTGGCGCTATAGCTTACTCCCCTTGCCCGTTTCCCGGACAACCTCTTGCCACGTGACCCAGCTTGTTGCACCGGTAACAACGCACGCGTTTTAACGTTCCTCGATCGGGCGCGTCCTTTGCACCGCTTCGGCTACGGCAGTCTTTTGAAAAATGATTCGGCCCGCCACATTTGTAGCATCTCACGTCTTCTGTTGGTGGTGAAGACGCTTCCGCAGCTGCCGAAACTGGCTCTGTGTCCTCTTTCAAAATGTTTCGGGCTCTGGCCAACAACTCGTCAAGCCCAATCTCACTGAGTCTGGACGATGCTCGCAGCAGTCTGCTGGCGCCGTCTGGGAGTCCAGTCAGAAAAGCGCATCCCAGTATTCGCTCGCTTGTTCCACCAAACGGCGCGGCTAGCCTCCTCAAATCGGCCAGGTAGACGTCCACAGTCTCATCTAGCCCAAGCCGCCGTTCGGTGAACTGCCTCCAGGCGACGAAAGGGTCCACAGCAAAGGCTGCGTATAACGCCTGCCTAATTTCCTCCAGGCCTGGTTCGTCTCCGAGCTGCTGATACACCGAATATGCTCCTTTGGTCAGCCTCAGCGGGATGACCAGTGCAGGATCCTTTATATTGCAAAGTCTGCAGACGCGCTCGGCTTTCTCCCACCACTCGACTACAGAGGGTCCGGAGGGGGAGCCGTCGAACTCGGGTATCAACCTCAAGTCGAACTTGTCCATAGCCGAAATAGCTTGAAATTATAACGTAGGTCGCAAGTCACTGTTAACCTCCAAAGCAGCTCTTACTGCTCGACACGTGCACTCGCTTCGCACACTCCGTTTCTCTGAGACGGTACGAGACTCGCTTTTTATAATATCCAGTCACACCTAATTTCCATACGTGCAGCGAGACTTTGCGAGATTTTGCGTGAACTGTATGTAATAAACATTCAGGGACGCCATGTTGGATTTCTTTCCTTCTTTCTTTCTTTCACTCGCAGCGCACAGGACAAGCAAACCCGAGGACGTTTCGCAAGTAAGCCCTCTTCATGTTCATGTTCCCTACAGAAACCCACCTTTTAAAATAAGTTAAAACACGAATAAAATTATCCAAGTAGGTAGCTGAGTAACTTAACTTGCCTTTGCTAACTTTTATTTGTTGCATATTTGTTTTTTCACCCTTTTTTGTTCTGTTGATTATAGTAAAATATTCCAAAAAACTTCTTTTTTTTTTTAATACAAAAAAATCTTGTGAAATACTTTATAATAGGTACGTGCAAAAATGGCGGCTTCTTGTACGGACTATGCTTATTAAAAAGCGCTTATCATTAATTATTTAATTAGTTTCCGTGTAAACTTTGATTGTATTTGAAAGATAAAAGCCTAAACTTAATCTCTAAACGAAAAAAACTGCATATTTACGTGTGAAAAATAAATTATAATGAAATATGTAATTACAACGGTCAAAAACCTTAAAAATTCAATGAATTTTGAACTGTGAAAAAATTACTTGTAAAAATCCCTTAAAAGATAAATATAAGTTTTTGGGAACTATTTCAAAGCTAATTATTAAATCAAAGTCATAAGACACTGAATTAAAAAAAAAAAATCCCACGTTTGACTAAAAATTAGCAAAATTATCCCTTCAAATGTGATAAATGAGTAAAATCCGCCATAACTTCATCGGAAAAGGACTTTGTTTACAAATTGACTATCGCTATGCAAAATATATGGGAGACAAAAATGTCATAATTTATCATTTTTAACTTTATATATAAAAATGTAATAATAGTTTATAGAAGTTGAAAAATGATTATCCATTAATTTCTTTATTCTTTTTAAGGTTATAAACAAATTTAAGTACCCTTATTTTGTTATAATAAAAAAGGAAATGCTTATTTAATTATTTGTGAGTGTACGCAATTATTTTTAACTGAAAAGATTCAGTTTTTAATTTCGTAATACTCTGAAATTATTGATGACGTCTGTTTACCAATGTTTTTCCTTAGAATTTGAAATAAAACTATTTTTTAAATGTTAAAAATATTTTTACGTTACGAACTGCGTCAATTTCATCAATTTTTTTTTACATAATTTAAAACTTTAGTTACTCGATTTATTCTTAACGTGTCGTAACGATAAATTACATTGATTCTTTTAAAAATAAAGTGTTTTTATTTTAAGTGTGAAAAAGTAAATTAAAGTCAATGACTACACTGACAATTTATTCATTGAAAAAAAAGTTAAAACAGTTATTTATTGATAAACAGAATTCAATTTTGAAAGAAAATGTCATGTTTGAATTCTTTTTAATAAATATTTAAGTTAAAAACAATTATTTATTAATAAATAAATAATTGTTTTTAACTTAAATATTTATTAATGAAAAAAAGACAAAACAAATACAAATCTTTCCAAATAATTGACGATGAATTGTGAAATAAACGAAATTGTTGAATCTCTAAAAAAAAAAAAATTTGAGTGCGGTGTAAAAGTGAGTGATTGTTGGAAGGCTAATCCCACCTGGTTATTACAGAACGGGACTACCATACTAATGAAAGTTCATCGTTAGTAGAAATTATTCCATTTTTAAAATTCTTTTTTTCGTTAAGTTCCTGGATCTCAAATTTGTCAATTTTTGGTTTATTTTCAAGATTATAAAAAAAATTTCTTGCGCTGATGATGCCACGTTCATGTATGAAAGGGAAATATAATTATGTCGCATTTTTTATTTTTCCAAAAACTCTAATCATTAAAATCACATGAAATATTTTTTGCAATTATATTATTTTTTTTGTGAAAATATTTATTAAACAATGCTTTATTCAATAATAATATCGCTAATTCAAAAAATTAATTTTTCTTCGAGTTATAGTGATTTTATTAACACGGTATTTACTGGCCTTTTTCGTAATATATACGAAATATTTTGAAAAAAAAATTTAATTGTTAACATCTACGATGCTTTATTTACATAAGCAACATTTAAAAAATCATGCATTTTTTTTTTATTAATATATAAAAATATAACTTTAGTAAACGTGTATTTTCTTTTTAAAAAATAATACATTTTCACTAAGATTTAAACAAAAATAAAGGTTTCATTGATTTTCCGTGATTGTTGATTAATACATATTGAAAATTTCAGTAAAATTGGTTGATTTCCTGAATTTTAGTGTATTTTTAAGTGAAGGGGAGGGGGGGGGGGTCAAAATATTTTTTCATTTTGGGAATCGGCCATTGATTTTGCACGTACCTACTTTATAATAAATGAAAAAAAAAAAAAATACAAAAATTTTTTAAAACTTCTTTCCAAAACCCCCGGAATTCTCTTGCGACATGATAGGTAATTGTAAACAGAAGAAGAATTTTACAAATTTGAGATGGTCAAAAAGAGGGGGATCAGTCTACGTTGAATTTACATTGAAAACTGATCCCCGGTCTTAAAATCTCAATTTTTTAAAATTTCTTTCCAAAAACCCAGAAATTCTCTACTGACATGATAGGTAATTGTACACCGAAAAAGATTTTTTTAAAAATTGAGATGGTCAAAAAGAGGGGGATCAGTCTACGTTGAATTAACATTGGAAACTGATCCCCCCTCCTAAAATGTAAAATATTTGAAATTTTTTTCCACAAACCCCAGAATTCTCTAGCAGCCTGATAGATAAGTGTACACAGAAAAAAGAAGAAAAAAATGGTCAGTAAAAAGTTGTGAAAAACGGACAGTGGACAAAGACGAACATGTGCCAAAAAAATCTTGTGAAACAACAAAACAGACTTTTACAACAAGTCTCAAATTAATATAGATAAAAAAGAAAAGTTGTGTCATTTTAGCCATCCGTACACGATATTTTCTACCGATAATGAATTCGACGCAACCCTTTAGCTTAACCTTTTTCCTTTTTCCTGTGTACAATTACTTATCGTGCCGCTAGAGAATTCTGAGATTTTTGGAAAACATTACGAAGGGTCACAAAGAGGGAGATCAGTTTACGTTAAATTTATATATGAAACTGATCCCTCCACTAAAATGTTTTAAAAACAGATTCTGAAAAAACAAAAAAACGGAATCATCTAACGACATGAATTCAAAAATTTGCGCTGGTCAAAAATTGGGGGATCAGTTTACGTTTAATTTTTATATGAAACTGCTCCCCCTTATAAAATCTAAGATATTTGGAAAACATTCCAAAAAACACGGACCTTTCTAGCAAAAAACAAATAAAATTTGGTCAGTAAAAAAAAGTTGGGAAAAACGGGTTGTGGACAATTACGAACAAGCGCCAAAAAATCTTGTGAAATACTTTCTTATAATAAGTGAAAAACCTAAAATACAAAACAAAGTTGTATCATTTTGTCCATCCGTAGACGATATTTTCTACCGATAATGAATTGGACGCAACCCTTAACCAGAACGGATCTTATTACACTTTGATCAAAGGGCGAAAGCCCATCTGTCAGGTAACAGTAGTAATAAAGTTATCGGCGAATTCTAAGCGACAAAAATTGAAAGCCAAAATCGTAAGAATTACAAAAAAATGAAGAAAAACATTTTAATTGGGATAAATTTTAAATTTAAGTTCTTCAAGCAAAATTGTCATATTTACCAATATTCAATGTGAACATTGAGCCCCGTAGAAGATCCACACATATCACTTCCAACAGACATAATTTAAAACAAACCAAAATGTAAAACGGTTGTTATCTCAGTAAAATATTATCCCAAACTTGGATAATTCTAAAGATAATTCTGAGGGAGTGAGAACGACTAAGTGTAGAGATTAGTTTCTCTTCCGTTTGGGAACGTGAATGAAATGATTCTAAGGACGATAACTCAATGAAACACGGCACAATTAAATCGTGTTTTTTTTTGTTTTTGTTTTTTTTTAATAAATACTGTATTAATTTGCGTAATTTTTGGTGTAGTCTTCTTTTCAACTAACACGTAAGTACATAACAAAGTTTATACATGCGAAGGGGCTCTCCAGAGGGGTTCGCGATCCCGCTGACTTCCGGGTTATCCTGCAGTAAATTTCAAGTACAGATGATCATAAATGATAAAATAAACTTTTTTTTTAACGGAAAATTTAGAATTGTATAGTATAATAAAATAAGTTGAGAGCAAAACAAATTATCAAATATATGTTTTTATGAAAATATGAAAATATAACAGATCTTTGATAAAAAAAAAGGTGCTTAAGCATATCCGCCCCGACATTAAAAAATATAAAGAATGTATAAACGTTATTATGTACTTACGTGTTAGCTGAAAATAAGATTGTGCAGAAAAAATTACGCAAATTCATTCAGTAGTTATTTAATTATTAAAAAAAAACGATTTTAACGATTTTTTCACTCGGTAGATATTTCCACCATTTTGTATCTTAGATTTTCCAGTGGTCAAGAACGATAACTCATATTTTCACGATTTCTTGGTTTGGGGTTTTCTGATTGTCCGGAAAATGACATAACTCAAAATTAAAAAAATTAGGGTTTTCTAGTCACAGTGCCTTCAAGGGATGCTGCAACACTAATTCCAGATTGCCGAAATTTATCCTGTGGGTCAATAAAATGCTACGTTTTTTTCTCTCTTATATCGTACTTATAAGTTGTTTTTCCAAAATTAGTTATGTCTTTTGTTAATTTTTTTTCTCTTATATCGTACTTATAAGCTGTTTTTCCGCAATTGGTAAAAAAAAAAATTTAACTTGGTAAAAAAAAAAAAAATTGTTATCTCCCTTGTTTACAAAAATGTCAAAATCTACGTAAAATCATTTAAATCATTTTTTTTTCTTTTTCTTATAATTAAATAACTACTGGATGAATTTGCGTAATTTTTTCTGCACAATCTTATTTTCAGCTAACACGTAAGTACATAATAACGTTTATACATTCTTTAAATTTTTTAATGTCGGGGCGGATATGCTTAAGCACCAAAAAAAATTCTGTTTTTTTAATTGATATAAATAAAGTTTTGAAATGTCTAGCGCTGACAACTTCAACAGCTACCTTCAAGAATTTCTCTGGCGGTGCCGAATAAAACAAAATTATTTCGGCAATATTCTTTATTCTATATGCTTTTATTATTCTTTTTAAATACTTTAAATTATGTTGCTGTTTCACAAAATACAAAAGATATTTGCTTTAAAAATTACTATTAAAATACTAAGCTATTTTATTATATTTTCATAAAAAATCAAAACATATGTTGCTGTTTCACAAAATACAAGACATTTCAAAACTTTATTTATATCAATAAAAAGAAGACATTTCAACATATTTGATTCATAAAAAAATATTTTTTTATTAAATATTTGTGATATTTTCATGAAAACAAACAAGACATTTCAACATATTTGATTCATAAAAACAGATTTATTAAAGATTTGTTATATTTTCATAAAAAAATTTTTTTTGAAACTTATTTTATTATACTAAAAATACAATTCTAAATTTTCATTTAAAAAAAAAGTTTCTTTTATTATTTATGATCATCCGTACTTGAAATTTACTGCAGGATAACTCGGAAGGCCTTTTTAAGGGCTATTATTTTTTTAAAAGATGTCTAACACGTCGGATCGAAACTAAAGAAGCACCTATTTTTTTATTACAAATATATTTCTTATAATTCGAAATAGGTTAACGCCAAGATTTTTTCTTCTTTTTAAGTTCTGCGGGTATTTGTTACTGAAGTCAACAGAACAAAAAAAAGGTAAAAAAAACCAAATGTGCAACAAATAAATGTTACCAAAGGCAAGATTAGTTACTCTTCTATCTACCAGGATAAGTTTTTTTTTGTGTTTTAACTCATTTGTTTTTGTTTTTAGCCCTTTTTGTTATTTTTGACTTCAGTAACAAATACCCGTAGATTTAAAATAAAATATTTTTATTATAACATTTTTTTTTTTACTATTTTTTTAAAAGAAAATGCATTTGTATTCTTTCGGTTGATTATTTGTAAAAAAATAAATTATTAATAAAGTAAATACATTATTATTATTATTATAGCATATTTAAGCATATCAAGATAAGTGTAGTGCCATGTCGCGCATGGAATGGGACCCTGCACTTGTCTACGGTGGGCTTTCCCGAGGCCACAATCCCATAGATGAAGATTCGGCTAATAGTTTACTTGTGTGAACTTTGTCTTCTGGCACTCAACATACACCCACTTTATCCAACCAACTCTATCTATTATCACCAAAAATGACTCTTACAATAAAAAGAAAAACGACGAAATCAGACGACCCCCCCCCCCCCCCAAAAAAAAAATCAATCAAATCGCCTCCTCTCTTTCACTAACATCCAAGGACATAGGACTAACTTCGATGATGTAGAATCATTTCTTTAGCAAACTCCCCTGATATCCTAGCACTCAGTGAAACTAACTTAAACTCCTCAATCCCCTCTAATTACTTTGACATCTCTTAATACCTCCCACTCTACCGTAAGAACTCTAATAAGCATATGCACGGACTTGGGATTTATGTTCTTAACACACTTCCCTTGACAAGAGAACATAGCCTAGAATCAGATAATCAGGCCTATATGTGTTTTAGACTAACTTTTCAACATAGCATTAATTACTTATACTTTCTCTACCGTTCTCCCTCGACCCAGGACTGTACCTTCCTCTCTTAGATCTGAATGCACAAATACATGTATTTGGGGGTTTTAATGTTCACAACAGAGATTTGTTTGGCTTCTCGAGCTATACTGACACAGCTGGTAACATCGCTCATAGTTTCTCCATTGCGCATTCCCTTTCTCAGACTGTCGCTTTCCTGACCCATCTCCCATATCGTGAGGATCAGCAAGCCTCACTTCTCGACATATTCTTGACAACACTGCCCGGGGCTTGTGTGATGAATGCCCATAGCCCACTTGGGAATGCTGATCACACTGTGATAATGGTGAATATCACTCTAAACTTTTGACTCCCAAGCTGATGAGCCGCTGCTCAAATCAAAACGACTCAATACTACAAACTGGCTGATTGGGGATCAATCAGAGATCACATCAAAGACGCCCCATAGAATATAATCTTTTCTCTCCCTGCAAAACAGTGTGACAATGGGACAACTGATTGTTTCAAGGGAGGCATTGAAGCACATGTCCCCACGCAGAAATTCTTTAGCAAACCACACTCCCCATAATGGTTCACTTCAACCTGTGCAGCTGCTATTATTCATAGGCAGAAAGAATTCTGTCAATATAACCGGCATAATTCTGATATAAATAGGCAAACATTTATAGAAGCTAGAAATCAATGCAATAGCCGCAGCTAAGAGAAGATATACTGAGATGACCAGTAAACACATTGAGTCACAGAATTTAGGAACTTGTGATTTCTGGAAAATCTATAATAGTGTGGTGAATAATGGGAAATCAACAATTGCAGCGCTATCAAACCACCATGAAGTCGCCTGCACGGCATCTGATAAGGCTGAACTGCTTGTCCAACGGTTCACTTTGAACTCTATGTTGGACTCAACAAATTACACACTCCCAAACTTTCCGCTGTTGACTGAAGCTTCACTTGATGATCTGGTCAGTACCCTTCCCAAGTTCGAGATATCATAAAAAGCCTTGACACCTCTAAAGTGTGAGCCTGATCTTATCCCTGCTATAGTCTTAAAAAACTGCTCTGCTTGTATAGGTAAAGGAGTTATCTACTCCTGTGTTGAGATAGTAAACGGGAGTTATCTGCCCATGGTACAGGAAGTACCATGAGTTATCTGCTCCTTGTTACTATATAAGAAACTGTGTGTGCAGCCATTTGCAATTCAGTAGTGAACAGTGACAGAAGTTGGATGGGACGTTTTCCATACTTTACATGGCGCTATGAACAGGGTTAAAAATACTGTGCAGTGTGGAATTTTTTTTAAGCACTACGTCGGACATTGAACTTACCCACTACCAGCCACCATGGAGCAAGAAGGTGTGCGATTGATGAAACAACTTATCGAACTGCAAAAAGAAAATATTGAGCTCCAAAAACAAATGCTTTGTGGTCATTTCAATATGTCGTGGGTTAAAAGACCAGAACGACCTTTAATAGGATTGGATACCATGGATGGAGAATGGGCATTGTTTTTGGACACATGGGCCTGATACAAGAATGTATGTGGATTGAAAGACCCAGCCACAATCCGGAATGAACTACGAGAAACATGTACACCAGAAACGAACCTGAGATTCAGAAACTCGGGTACCATTGGATACAGGGCATAACAGACAACCAATTACAGATCAGAGGTGTCTTGTTTCTATGCATAAAAGTGGGAACAAAAAGGACACGACAGGTGGTATATGTATCAGACAATATATCTGGATTCTATTTGTCGCAAACTGCCTTGAAGGATCTGGATTTGCTGCCTTCCAATTGCTCGATTTTGTTGTGGCAGAATGGCATGTTAAGGAACATAAAGGAAATGGCCTCATGTGGATGCCTGAGCAGAACGTCTGTCCCGATGAAACCAAAAACCATCCCATTCAAACCAACAGAAACCAACAGACACAAACTCGAACAATGATTAGTGGAACACTAAGTCAAGTGCATTTAACACATGCCCACATCAACCACTGCAAACAATGGAAGGTAAACCCTTAGCGATAAAATTCATTCCGGAGGTAGCACCGACAGCAATTCATACACCAACAGTGCTCTGGATAGTTGTTCTTCTTGCAAGGACAGCAGGTACAACAAAACACAACCGACGAACGTGCCCCACCTCGAGTGGGATGTGGAACAATTTCAGATGAGCGACGAATGGAAGAAGAAGGTGAAGGACAGAGACATCATGCTAGAGATAATAGGGACGAAACACTCTTGTAAGAAATTGCGAAAACATGGGATTACCTGGCAAACGGTCTCGGTGCGCGCTTTGCAGGGCTGGACCGTCCCAAAAATGGCAAGATGGCGTCGGTGGCTTATTATTACCAGGTGATCACGTGAAATCTTGTGTTCTCTCGCGCACACGAGAGTCCGGTTTGAAATAAAAGCGGGTCGCTGGAGGCAAGATTGACGAGGAAAAACGTAGTCAACAGAAGACGACGGCGACGCTTTTAAAGAAGAAGAAGACGTGGAAGAAGAAGACCTTGGAGAAGAAGGCGGTGTGCACTAATCCAGAGTCCCTTGCGAGTGTTGTTCCGGTGTCTACTAAAAAGAGTTTCTTGGGCGTTTTCGACCGTCGTTGAGATTTTTCTGCTACAAACACTGGCATCTAAACGTACGACAGGGAAAATAACTTTTCCTGCTACAAGCTATTTCGGCTTTGTTATGGAGAAATTCGACATTAGATTAATTCCGGAATTCGACGGCTCTCCTGCTGGTCCATCGATGGTCGAATGGCTGGAGAAAGCCGAGCGTGTTTGCCGGTTGTGCAAAATTAAAGACCCAGCTATGGTCATCCCATTGAGACTCACTAAGGGGGCTTACGCCGTGTACCAGCAGCTCGGGGATGATGTGACCATGGAGCAGATTGCACAAGCGCTGTACGGGGCATTTGGTACAGATCCTTTTGTTGCCTGGAGGCAATTTTCCGAACGCCGGCTTGGGCCGGGGGAGACAGTGGACGTCTACATGGCCGACTTGAAAAAGCTTGCTGCTCCCTTCGGCGATGCGAGTGACCGCATATTGGCATGCGCCTTTTTGTCTGGACTTCCGGACGATGCAAGTCGACTGCTGCAGGCATCGTCGAGACTCACAGAGATTGGATTGGAGGAGTTGTTGGCGAGAGCACGAAACATCTTGAAGGACGATCGAGAACTGGTCTCTGCAGCGGTTGACACCCTGGACTCTCCAACAGAGGGCCTACGATGCTATACATGTGGTGGCCCCAACCACTTCTCCAGAGACTGCAGAAGCGGCACAAGGCGCACCCCAAATTATGGAGCACGAAAAGTAATACAGTGTCACCAATGCAATAAGCCAGGCCACATAGCACGGCATTGTCCGGAAAACGGGCAAGGGGAGGACGTCGCAACGCTAGCATCCTCCCCAAAGCGGAATTGAACAAAGTGCTTCCTGCAGTGACAGTTCAAGTTGATGGGTGTAAACGTTCAGCGCTAGTTTACACCGGCTGTACTCAAACCCTCCTTCGAAAGGAATGTTGCACCACATGGAAGAAACGAAAGATCCCCCGTCCTAACTGTCGGCAAAGGCTCATTGGTGTGTTGTGGGGTCAGTGTTGTTCATATCAGCATTGACAATGGCCCCCCGGTGGCTGTGACGGTGTTGGTGGTCGATGGGGAGCTGCTCGGATATGACCTTCTCCTTGGAATGGACACTATCACACAGCTAGGCAGAATTACTGTGAACAGACAAACAAATGTGTGCAGCAATCACTCTTGATGAACCCGATTTCCACGCAGAATACGACAAGGGCACAAACACTTGGACAGCGTCCTGGAAGTGGGCAGGCGACCAGCCACCAGTGTCTTTGCGGAATCGGCTGACAGAGTATCCCCCTCCTGCGTGGCTTAGGGGGCAGTACGAGGCAGAACTTCAAGTGTGGCTGGATAACGGCTGGTTAATTCCATACCCAGAGGATGAGCTCGGGGCCCCACGGGGGCTAATTCCCCTGATGGCTATCAGACAAGAGAACAAGCAGAAAGTTCGACCTGTTCTTGATTACCGGGAACTCAATGAACACGTTGACCCGTACACTGCGGGGGCTGACGTCTGTGCTCATAAACTGCGAGAGTGGCGGCGGCAGGGTGCGGAAGCGGCCATACTGGACTTGCGAAGAGCCTACCTGCAAATACGTGTTGAGAAATCGCTGTGGCCGTTCCAGACGGTGGTAATCAAAGGAACTCGCTATTGCTTGACCAGGCTGGGGTTCGGCCTGAATGTAGCCCCGGGTATCATGACGGCGATCATGCAGGCGATCCGGCGTCAGGATGAAGCTGTGCAACAGGCGACATCGTCTTATATAGACGACATTTTTGTCAATGAGAGCCTCCTGTCTGCCCAGGCGGTCAAAGAACACTTTGAGCACTTCGGGTTGTCGTGCAAGGAGCCGGAGCGGCGGCAGGATGGAGCGAAAGTGCTCGGGCTGCAGGTGGGCGGAAATGCAGATGGCCTCCAATGGGGAAGAGGTGGTGAAATCCCGGAAATCCCATCTACCATCACACGTCAGAGCATGTTTTTCGTTTGTGAAAAACTGGTGGGTCACTTCCCTGTGTGTGGGTGGCTGTGGCGGCTATAAAGCGACGGGCAACTTCTTTGTCAACAGGATGGGACGATGAGGTGCGTGATCCTGCCCTGCGAAGCATGCTGGTGGAAGCTGTGGCCAGAGTGACCAATGATGACCCTGTACGGGGAAGCTGGTGCGTCGATGGGAGTGAGTTTACAGTTTGGGTGGATGCCAGCTCACTTGCCCTTGGCGTTGCTCTGGCGGTCGACGGAAGTATAATAGAAGATGCCTGCTGGCTTCGGCCAGAGAATGACGCTAAGCACATAAACCTAGCTGAACTCGATGCTACACTGAAAGGAGTCAATCTAGCGCTTCAGTGGCAGGCTAGAGTCCTCCACGTTATCACGGATTCCACGTGTGTGCATCGGTGGATGACCGATGCCTTGAACAGAAAAGCACGGCTGACAACGAAGGCATCGGCCGAAATGTTAATCCGGAGGCGGCTTGCTACCCTAACCGAAACCATCAAGGAATACAACTTGGTCATAGATGTGACACTGGTGCGGTCCTGTTTGAATCGAGCGGATTATCTGACCAGAGTGCCACGCCGTTGGCTAGACCTGCCGAAAGAAGTGAACGAGCCAGCACCTGTAAATTGCGCTATGGTGGGACGTAGACTCAGCCTGGAGCGTATCGCTGATGTCCATTGCCAAAGCGGGCACCCCGGTGTAAACCGAACCCTTTACTTCACCAGGTTGGTTGACCCCTCTGTGTCGGGGAGGGCTATGAAATCTGTTGTGAGAAGCTGCAACACCTGCCAATCGATCGACCCAGCACCTGTCCGGTGGAAGAAGGGCACACTCGGTGTGAAGTATAATTGGGATAGGATTGCGATGGACATAACTCACTACAACGGGGGGCATTTCTTGACACTTATTGATTGCGGACCGTCCAGATTTGCATTGTGGCGGTCCCTTCGCCGGCAGGACACGGCTGCCATTGTCCATGAGTTGGAAAGTGTGTTCCTCGAGCGTGGCCCTCCTTCTGAGATATTGACCGACAATGGCCCTGCTTTTGTTAGTGCGCCGTTCAAACAGTTTGTAGATGGCTGGGGTGTCCATCTGCGTTTTCGGTGTGCCCATGTGCCCAGTGGGAACGGAATTATTGAGCGCAACCATAGGACTGTCAAGACCATCGCAGCGTGGAAGGGGTGTACGGTGCCTGAAGCAGTCTATTGGTATAACGTCACCCCTAAGGACGATGTTTCACCCTCCACCACGCCAGCCAACGCGCTACATACGTACCATGTCAGGGCAAGAGGTTTGGAGAGCAGCTCACTGCCCGAATCGGAGCCACCACAGGAGAACATACAAGAAGGAGATGTCATTTGGGTTAAAAAAACCCGAGGCCAGTGCACGACTCGCTACGGAACCGGTCGTGTCACTGAAGTGATCAGCCCGCAGGCGGTGCGAGTTGATGGAGTACCCCGTCACATTAAAGACTTAAGATCGGTATTCCAAACGCAGCTGCCACTTGACGAGGATAGTAAATTTTAATCCGTGACCAGCGAACCATCATTCTGGTTCATGACGGCTTCATTGCACAGCGACACTGAGAGTGGTAACCTTGAATGTACTGACCCTCCTACTGCTGATGAAAGCCCGGACAGTGATGCTGCGATGCGCAGCCTTAGGTTCGCCGACCTTCATGCCACGGAAGACAGCACAGATGATGATGAAGCCCCGAATCCCCCTCTCCGAAGAAGCACTCTAAGAAAAGGGACACCGCCTCCCTGCTCTTTCTGTGATAATGAGATCAGGGGGGAGTGTGTAAGAAATTGCGAAAACATGGGATTACCTGGCCAACGGTCTCGGTGTGCGCTTTGCAGGGCTGGACCACCCCAAAAATGGCAAGATGGCGTCGGTGGCTTAATATTACCAGGTGATCACGTGAAATCTTGTGTTCTCTCGCGCACACGAGAGTCCGGTTTGAAATAAAAGCGGGTCGCTGGAGGCAAGATTGGCAAAAACGTAGTCAACGGAAGACGATGGCGACGCTTTTAAAGAAGAAGAAGACGTGGAAGAAGAAGACCTTGGAGAAGAAGGCAGTGTGCACTAATCCAGAGTCCCTTGCGAGTGTTGTTCCGGTGTCTACTAAAAAGAGTTTCTTGAGCGTTTTCGACCGTCGTTGAGATTTTTCTGCTACAAACACTGGCATCTAAACGTATGACAGGGAAAATAACTTTTCCTGCTACAGAGAGCATATTCAAAGAATTAAAGAGAGTGATAATGAAGAGGATTGAGAAGGGTGTTCAAATATTCAAAATGAACAAAGTAACAGGGCTGGCGACATATTACAGCAACACAGGAATATTGTACTTCCTATTTCGAAAACACTGTAGATGTGAGGGCAAAGTAAATATAAGTTGTGGGGATGGCCACTGGAAACTCATTCTGGCTGGGTCCCGTTTTACCAATGATGCATAGTTGCAATACGCACCAGTAGAAGGAAAGGCATTAACTCTCATCTACGGGCTAGAATCCTGCTGAATGTTCATACTTGGATGCCTGGATTTGCTGGTAACAGTGGATCACCTGCCACTAATAAAAATATTTTCTAACCTGGAAAATATTAAAACCCCCCGCCTGTTGAACTTCAAGGAAAGGACACTGATGTACCGCTTCCAGGTAAAACATCGCCCTGGAAAACTTAATTTAGCCCCGGATTGTGCATCCCGATACCCAGTAGGTACTCCACTAAGAAACCCTGACCAAATGATCGATACTGCAGTCAAAGCCGCCTTCACGTCGATTTACGAAAGCGACCTTAAGTTGAAGGCTATTACATGGGAAAGGATTGTGACCGTGGCAGCCACAGATGAAGAATGCAGGACCTTAAGAAATCTGATCCAAAATGGTTTCCCCAATCACGCAATAACTTCCCACCCATAATTCGGGTTTTCTGGCCTATGCAGGAAGAAATATACTGCCTGGAGAGAGTCATTATAAAAGACAACAAAATCCTGATACCTCAACAACCTCGTGCAAAGGTACTGCAATCCCTTTATTCCGCACGTCAGGGTGTAAGCAGTATGCTGATGAACACGAGACAACAATTGTTCTGGCCGGGTTGGATGTTAGCATTAGACAAACCAGATCCCAGTTCCGCACGTGCAACACGATTGCGCCATTTCAGCCCAAGGAGCCCTTGATGTCACCACCAGACCCGGATTTTCCATTTCAACAAAATTTCATGGACTTTGTTGATATACAGGGCAGGAACTATTTAGTATATGCTGATCGATATACGGGATGGGTGGAAATGGCCCTAATGACATCGGGAAGAGCCAAAACCGTATGAGACACCTTGAGAACTTGGTTCTATACTTATGAGTCCCAGGAGGAAATCTCTTCAGACAGAGGACCACCGTTTGAGTCACAGGAGTATGACTCCTTTTTGAAGAACCTGGGGTTTACGTAAAGTACCTCATTAGCATACTACGCATAAAGCAACAGCCGTGTAGAGTTAGCCGTTAAGACAGCAAAACGAATACTAGCTGACAATATGGACATATACGAACGCCTATACCATGATCGGCTGCTCGAGTATTACTAACCCATTGCAATACTTCTGTTCAGGACCTTAACATGTCCCCAGTCGTAATGCTATATGGTCGAATCATTAAAGACCATATTCCAGTCCTACAGGATAAATATCAAACCTGGAAACAATGGAAAGAAATAGGCGAACAAAGGAAGTTGGCAATGGCCAAGAGGCATATGCGGAACAAGCAGTTCTATAATCAGCATTGTCGCCCACTCCGGGAACTTCAAGCTGAAGAATTCGTCCAGATTCAGAATGAAGATCGTAATTACCCTCATCGATGGACAAAGACGGAGGGGGATCGTGGAGACACATGGTAACCAACAGTACCGAGTGTGTGTAGATGGGAGCAATCGGATAATGCTGCACTGTAAAATCTACCCAGTTATGGATGGCGCACATTATGCTATTCCAGGGACCTCAAATCCGTCCATAAATCCTGAACACCGACAGGAACGGCCCACTGAGGAAGCAATGGATGTCGAACAAAACATCAATGTAAGACCACCTAATAAGCCTGAAGAAAAAGAAATGGAAATTGATGATACCACAGGGGTGTTGAGACAACCGTCATGTTGCAGAACAAGAGCGCCAAGTAACTTGTCTCCACAAATGTGTGTAAAATCGCATGGGTTCTCTGGTGCATACGAAGATGATCACAACAATTCATCCTGTGGTCAGGGGAGGGAGGGCATGTATAGGTAAAGGAGTTATCTATCCGTGTGTTGAGATAGTCAACTGGAGTCATCGTTGTTTTGTTGAATTGTTATTGACTCTTGTTTTATTTATTGTTGCTTGTTGTTGTTTTATTTCTTTACCTACACCGTACACCTTTTATTGGAGTTGGATTGTTTTTTTCTTCTCCAGCCATGGCAACTGCCAGCTGTGCGCCTTCGAAGAACCTGATTGTAACGAGTGAGAGTCAATCTCAACCTGAGAAGACTGAGTAGAGTAGGCCTTCTGCTATAAAAATTGATGTCGAACAATTTGTGTCAAAGGCGAAAGAATGCACACAATTTGTAACTGAGACCGGCATTTTAATCAAACTACCGAGACTTGAAGAATTTGCAAAACGAACCATTCTAATGTTCGTTGTTGATCGTAAGACAAAAAAACTTATTAGATCAACAAAGGAGCAAGTTGCTAAACTCATTGCGACTACAGGAATGCGAGCTGAAAGGATTACCAAGTGTAAAGGTTATAATACTTGGAATGGCCTATTCAAGATGGAAGAAGATTGTATCCTCCTGTCAAAAAAAAGATTACATACTACGGATAGAATATATGGGTCGCAGAAGGACAGCAATATCAGTCTTTGAAGTCCTCGCCGTCGTACCTAGCGAATATATCTGCGCATTCTTTTGGAAATGCAAAGATATTACAGCAATTTCCGTGGACAAATTCAACTTGGTCTTTTGACATTTGCCTAAATGAGAAAGCATTCAAACAGATACCTTACTACATTGAAGTTGGTGAAGAAAAACTACCTGTTGTGATCGCTGGAAGACGGACTGTTGGATTTGTGGGGAAGTGGGGCACCAGAAATAGGCCGGAACAGCCTAACCTCAAAAACAGAGTTCTGGCGCACCTGGCCTCAAAGGTTGCAGACACAAACAAAAGCAACATAAGTCCCCCAATAAAGTCAACCTCAAAGTCCACACCTACCCCCCCCCCCACCCCAAAAAAAAATTTGATCATTTCTCCTAACGAATTTGAGAAACTGTGCAACACTACTTCTGAATCCCCAGAGAAAAATGAATGGACATCCTCCCCCCAAAAAATCTTATGCAAAGGCAATATCTGAGGAAGAACTACTATAAATCCAAACTAGTAAAGACCCGGGCGAAGAAAAATTTAAAGAAATACTAAACTTTAAAAAATCTCTGGACGAAAATAGAAAAGACGAAAATGAAAAGAAAAAAAGTCTTGTTCCCGAAGACACCTAACATTGCAACAAAACCATCTTTCCTGCTAAGCCAATAAAATAAGCCAGTTAAATCGTCCCTGCCAAAGAGGAAAAACAATATGACACCTCTTTTATCTCCCTTAAAGTCAAAGCCCCTTTCCTCCAAACCATCCTCTTTTAGCAGCCCCTGCACCACCCCATAAAATATGCCACCCTCTTTTCCAATGAAAATGGATATGCCCCATTCCATCATCCCAGAAGAGACAAAGAAATACGGCTGTAGAGAAGGGGGGGCGAAAAAAGAAAGCGATATTTTATGCAGGCAAAGATGTCTGCAAAATTACACCAGATCAAGAAAAGATCATAAAAAACCACCACAAAAAAGATATAAGAAACCTAGTGGCAATGAAAAGTGTTAATAAAAAGGACATTACAAACCCCGACAACTTTAGAAATGCAAAGTGGATATTGACAGTGGTTAGGTCTAGGGAGGAGGGAAAAGGAACTAGGTTCATGATGGAAGAAGCGAACAGCTCTTGCTTTCTTCAATGATGAAGATCTATCAAATTTAAAGCAATATTGTGTAGGGAGGGTCCCTGTCAAAATGCACCCATTCCTTTATAGGGCAATAAAATTAACATTCCTCTTAGACATCGGCGGTGTGTCACCAGACAGTCTCATAACTACTGAAATGAGACATGGTTTTCTGGGAACAGCTGTCAGTGTCTTGAAACTGTTGATGTTCGTTTTTTGGGGGGGCCCAACTCTAAGGCATTATTATGGCACTCAGATTAGCGAGCTTGAATGGCCGAGGGTTGAGGGACACTGCTTGTAAATTTCAGGTTGTACATGATCTTCAACGGCTCGGCATGGATATATGTTGTTTGCAGGAGACCCCCTTTATTCCGAGTGATTATCAGGGTGTGCTGTCTAGAGTATTCAGCATACTTTGATTCTCGCTCAAGGGGTGTTTTCTTGTCTAGTTAAGCGTATCTTGAATACGTCGTGTGACCCTGTTTTACGGATCCAGAGGATAGGCTGTGCATTCTAGATGTTACCGTAAAAGATGTGACATTTCGGCTATTATGAGCTAGTCGCAGCTCCAATTTGGGGCAACTTTTGAGTTACTTTGATCGGTTCTTAATTAGGAGAGTCTACGTAGAGCTTTAAGATTGTCCAAGTTTTCATAATATAGTTTACTCAGATCATAGGCTTGTCCGGGTTCAGGTGAACTTAGATAATCCTAAGCTTAGAATAGCTGGATACTGGAAGTTTAACACATCATTGTTCGATGAGAAGGACTTTCGGGAACAGCTTTTACTAACAATACAGTGGGAATTGACTTGTGCTATCATTGGGAATAAGTGATTGGGCCATCTTAAGAAAACAATTAGGTCCTTCGTTGCTGATTATAAGCCGACTCAACCTTAAATCTAAGGCAGTGAAAGTGACGCTAGAAGCTAGATTAGATCGGGTGGTAGTGGCGGGGGATGGCTTTACTTTTACTTTAGTTAAGGCTGAACTGAACTCTTTAGATAACAAGGAGGATCAGGGATTCTTACTTAGGTTGAGGTTAAAAAAAATGCCCATGAGGCAACAAACATGACCGCGTTACTGCGTGCAGAGGAGCATCGACGGTTCACTGATCAACACATCATCAGTGCCACATTATCGGATGGGCGTCTTATGACTACAAACGACGGGATTTTGGAGGGTTTTTGCTCTTATTTTCAGGAACTTTTCACCAGGGAGCCCGGTCTGACAATGGCTCAGTTTGACGCCTATTTAGCTGACTTTTCTCGTCTTGAGGCAACTGAAGCGGCTGAGTGCGAAGGGTGTATAAAAGAGGATGAATTCTTGGAGGCCCTGAAACTGACCATACTTAATAAGTCTCCGGGGATCGATCGTCTGCCTTACGAACTGTATTTGAGGTTGTCGCCCATTTTTGTTTCCTTGCTGGCTGTGTTGTTTAACTCCTGGTTTAGGAACGGGTCTATCCCCCAGTATTTTACCAGGGGTATCATCAAATTTCTTCGCAAAGACAAGAGTGGTGGGAATGGTATAGGTAATTTCCGGCCCATAACGATGTTAAATACAGAGTTAAAGATTTTGGCCAAGATCTTAGCTAGCCGTCTGCAACTAATAAGACCACGAACAGACTTGTGCTGTTAAGGGTCAGACAATCCAAGATAATTTGCACATGATACGCTTGATCATAAATAAAGTCGACACTGCAGCCGCGCTGATCAATTTATATCAGTTTAAAGCATTCGATAGGGTCGATCATCGTTACCTGGAGGCTGTCTTGTCTTCGGCTGGGATTTGGTCATCAGTTTCACTCTTGGATTCGCCTTTTTTATGCAAACCTCAGTGCGATGGTGGAAGTGAATGGTTTGAGGTCGAAGCCTTTCAATTTGTCCAGATCTATTCGTCATTGATGTCCGCTTTCACCAGTGCTTTATGTGCTTGCATTGGGTGAATCCAGTCCTTCGAGAGATTACTTTGTTTGGTGCTTGCACCACGATAAAGTACTTGCCCTATGCCGATGGTGTTACTGTGCTTGTAAGTCTGTTGGCTTATGCATTGGTGCCTGGAGGGGTGTACCCCTTCAGGGAATCTTTGGCTAGACGGATGGGATTTGCAAGATACTTAGCATTTGGTTTGGTCCTGATCTCTAGTTGGAGAAAAATTGGTCGGAAGTGTTGGAAACGGTCTGTGGTCTTTCAGAAATCTTACTTTAAAGGGAAGAGCGGAGGTGTGTAATTCACACATTTATCCTCTCATTTTGTACCGTCTTTCTGTGCTCCTACTCCCGGCAGTCATGCTAATTGAGTTAGTGCGGGCCCTTTTCAAGTTCTTATGGCATGGTTCTTCAGGAGATCTGTTACCTGCATCTGTCTGAAGACGGTCTGGGTGTCCCAAGCATTGAGATTCGTCAACATATGCTTCGCTTAAACTACTTAGACCGAATGTGTACACCTTGTGAGGGAAACGATAAATTCTGGAAGGAAGACACCAAGAAAGTCTTTCCAGCTTTGAAAAGTGTGCACTCGCATGGAGGTGAAGCATTTCGATTACCCCTAGGCGAGTGCTCTTTTATTGCGAGTGTCGACACTCCTTGAGGTCCATTTTACAGGTGGCAGAAAGCCTCTTTGACACCTGAGCATTGTCTCGTAGAGCATTATATTGGGTAATGGTGAGAGGATCTGTTCGAGATGATATGACTGAAGAGTTCAGTCTTACGCCTGGGTTGAAATGTTTTAATAATTACGAGGCATCACTCACCTGGCTGATAAAAAAAAATGCACTCTGGGTCGGCAAAAAACTTTATGCAGCTGGCTTAACTGAGACACTGAGTTGTATCTGATGCGGTGACTGTGAGGAAACAACCAGTCATACTTTCTTTTCCTGTGCTATAGTGTACCCGCTGTGTAGATTAGTTGAAGGCTATATGGTTAGCATGTTGAATAGACAGTTCTTTGTTCTGGAGTCCTTTTCGACTTGCTGCAATTGGGTGCGGACCATGAAGTGGAAGGAACACTATGTGTTTCTTTGCTTACTGGCTGTTATGAGAGGCGTAATTTGGTTGACAGGACAGAAGGAAGTTTACGGAGAAGAGACCTTCCCTGCTGCCCAGCTTGTCCTCATTTTCAAACATCGCCTGAAAATTTGTATCAGGCTGGAGAAGGTGAAACTCCCTTCGGCAAATTTCAACGAAACGTGGGTGAAAGTTGCGCGTTTGTGTCGAGTGAATGCCTTAGACAGGATATTAGGTAGTCGAAACGAAAACTGACCCTTTTTAAGGTTAAACTAGAGTAGGTTCTGTTTTGTCTCCTCACCCTTTTTTTAACTTAGCTAGTGTATGTAAGATGTCATAGGACCCCATTTAATTTTTATCCTTTCTCACCCCGTTTTTTTTTCTCCCCACTTTTATTTTATAATTCCCATTCCCGACCCCAATTAGGTGACAGATTTGCTGTCTTGTCAGAGATGCAGGTCTACTTTCGTAATTTCGAAAGAGGTGTAAGAAATAAAGCTTTCGGGACCTGCATCACCGTTTTCGACTGGCAAAACTACTTATCTGCCCATGTTTTAGTGGGAGGTTCTGATACTAACACTTGATTTTTTTGTCATTGTATATAGTTCATTCATTTATATATATTTATGTATATAAAATTGTTATTCCAGAAATCCCCATTTCATGTTTATATTGTCATTTTTGGTTTTTAAGTAGGTTAATCATGGAGTGAATTTGTTTAGTGATTGTGACTAGTTAACTTAATTAATGTTAGTTAGGTCTGCATTCTCCCCAGCCCTACTTTTTTGGCTTCGTGCCACATTTTGTAATATTTTGCAAATAAATATTATTCAGTAGTGAACAGTGACAGACGTTGGAAGGAACATTTTCCATACTTTACACTGCTGAACTGGCCCCTGTCCTCTTCAAACTCTACAACAAATGCCTTGCCGAATCTTGTTTCCCTGACAGTTAGAAAATTGTCTCTGTAGTACGAGTGTTCAAGAATTCTGGTGAAAAAACTGAACTGACCCACAAAATTATCGCCCCCATCAGTCTCCTCTCACTCTTTACTAAAGTCTTTGAATCACTAATCAATCTAGCGATAGTCCACCACATCATTAAAGCTAAAGTTTTTTCTAACCAACAGTATGGATTTAGGCGCGCCCGTTCTACTGCTGATATCCTAAGAGTCATCTCAGAATGCATATATCATACATTGAATAAAGTTGGTGAAGTTAGGGTGGTAGCGCTTAATATATCCAAGGCTTTTGGCAGGGTTTGGCATGATGGTCTTCCCATGAAAATTAAGTCATACGATATTACTGGACAGATATTTAGTATAATTAGATTATTTTTAACCGAAACAATGATCCAGGTTGTCCTTGATGGTCGTAAATCTAAACAACATGACATTAATGCTGGTGTGCCCCAGGGGTCAATCCTTGGACCGTTATTATTACTGATCTTTATAAACAACCTCCCCAATGAAATTGTGTCTGAGATTGGTATATTTGCTGATGACACCACGCTCTATAACCGACATGTAGGAAAAACAAACACAGGCATATCAAAGGCATTGGCTGAATCCTTAGAAAATCACCTCCAGTCTGTGGTTGAATGGGGACATAAGTGGATGGTAACATTTAATGCTACTAAGACAAAACTCCTGTCCTTCAACAATTATAAGAAAACTTTTCAACCATTTCTTGCCATCACAAATAGCACCCTATCTGAGAGTTCGTCATTCAAACTTCTAGGGCTAACATTCACAGATAACATGTCTTGGAACAAATACATAGAAGACATTGCCAAGGCTGCTGCAAGGAAGGTGGGCTCCCTCTACCGAGCTAGAAGATTTCTCATACCTGCCAGTATCCTATATCTCTACAAAGCAATCATTACCCCATGCATGGAGTTGTTGTCAGATCTGGGCTGGTGCACCAAATCCCAGCCTCTCCCTCTTGGACAGAGTCCAAAAAAGAGTCTCTAATCTAAAAGGCCCCTTGCTATCAGACGTGCTCCAGCCTCTGTACCATCACCGCAATGTTGCATCCCTGTGATTGTTTTACAAGTACTTCAATGGAATGTGTGGCACTGATGCCCCCTTTACATAAATACTCCCGATCAACCCGTCAGTCAGCAAGATCCTACACATTCATTGTTGAGGTCCCCAAATGCCGTAGAGCTTTCTACTCTAATAGCTTCTTTCCTTGTACTGCTAGCCTTTGGAATTACCTTCCTGCTTCCTGTTTCCCTGACCATACTAACATACAGACATTTAAATGTCATGTGAACAAGCGTCTCACTACAAAACTCCTCATATAGGATTCCCCTAAATCGCAGTAGCCCACTACGTGTCAGTGGCGTTGTGCCTTGTTTGGGGTGAACTTTAGTAAAAAAAAATCGATATTTTATTAAAAATAGAAAAAAACATTCTGAAAAACGAACAAATTCGTTTGAGTGTTTGCTTAAAAAAACGATTTAAAGTCCAGATTGTGTGCTCTTCTTACATTTTAAATTGTAAGAAAAATGGAAAACGTTAATCAGAAGGGACCATATCTGGGTTTTCACCGGCGTTCATTCTGCTTCACAATAAGCGGAACTAAAAAAGAAGGGAAAATCTTGTTATTAATCTGAAAATGGAATAGATTTTTTTAGCAAATACTCAATCGAACTGGTCTGTTTTTCAGATTTTTTTTATCTATAAATATAAAGTAAAGACGTTTTTTCCCCTGTTCAAGTAAACTTATAGAACACCAAACATAGGCACAACATATAATTCACACATGTCAATTACTGATACGTGTTTCCGGAAATTATCAAACATTTTCATCCAATTATCTAATTTCCTACCTTACACCTTACCAAACTTACTCTCATAATAATAAAATTACTTAGAGGAGGTAGCAGTAACTTTTACTCACACACAAATAACTACTAACACTCCCCCATCAATCACCGAGACATCTTCATTAGAGACATTACCCAGCTTTGTCCATAAGTGTTTCATTTTTTCCTTACATGATTTCACCATTCTGCCATTTCCACTTCACAAATAATTCTCATTGTCTCCTGTGACAATTTAAGAAAAAAAATATGTATAACCATTACAGCCACACTTTGCGTTTTTTAAAAGGTTGCATATTTTTTGGAAAAAAATAAGAAACAAATATAGATCAATTTCTATATTTTATTAATATAGTGAAAAACGAAATCGTTTCATGAAAGAAAAACAACACTTTTTTTTATAACAACAACAACGAAAAGTTTATTGAAATAGGGAGAAGTAAAAAGTCTGATGAATATATCTTTGGTGCATCACAAGATATCGGTGACGAAGGCAGAGAAGATGAGATGATACGTTTTAGCTGGTACCAGCGGATCATCTGCAATTTCTAAAGGGGCAGAAGTAGTCCTTTAGGGAACTAATGATATCAATACACCTTGCGAGCTGTTTGGTCAACATTTGGCCAAACCACCTCAGAGACACTGATACGCTAATGCAACATCATTTATGACTGCTACATCACCCCCTGCTTAGGCTGAACGCTGACAGACAAAAGGAAGTGTAGCAGTGGGAAAGAACAAAAATACAAAATAGAATATATATTTTTGTTTTTCAGTGAATAGTTTTTTTCCTTGTTTTTACTGTTTTGTGTTCTTTGGTGAATAAAATCTTCTTGCTTTTCAGTGAAAAGTATTTTTGTGAAAAATGTTTATTTGATTTTCCATGAAAAGTATGTTTGTCTGACAAATGTTTTATTTTTGATTTTCTATAAAAAGTGTTTTTGTCAAAGAAAAATTTTTTAATGTTTTTTTTTATGTAAAGTTAATAGAATACCGGGACTCAAAAAGGCTTGTTCTATATATACAAAGTCTTAAAGAAAAGTGGAATTCGAAATTCAACGGTTAACAGCAACGATTCTTACCACTGTCTATCGGACACCAAAAGGAAAAACTTGGTCCGACAAAGTTGACTACAGCTGACAAGTTAACATTTACCTCTCCGGATTCGAGATTACATATATCTCGGGACACTAAAAACTGCTCCGTGAAGGACGGACCTCCGAATAAAAAATTCTGTTATAATATCCTTCCCTCAGTCGTCAACTCGAAAAGCTATGTGCATATGACATAGAAAGAAAAAAAAGAATTTCATATTAATTCGTCCTTAATTGAACTTTCATTTTTTTCTCTGTCTTGTCATGTAAATGATCCCATACAACCGTTGACCACAATTTTAACAAATCCTGCCCTCCTATTACGAACTCCCCGTGGGAGAAGAACTTCTCATTTGTTTATTTGAAACACGTAAAGAAAAGGAATTTCATATTTATTCTGTCCAAAAACAATGGGTCTTCATAATTGCTAAAATTTGACTCTTAATTTTATATCCCGACTGATCAACTCTCTTGGACTATATCAAGAACTCCCCTTGAATGGAGAAGAACTATTAGTTGATATTTTAAATAAATAAACACTTGTTATGTTTGCTTGATTTGTCTTTTGTTGATTTTTGCAAGTGTATTATTTTCTTTATGTTTATAATTTGTGATACAAATGTGTCTCGTTTCCTCTCGATAAAATTACCTGATTATCTCCCTTTCACCGGTTTATTGACAACATTCGTGGTTGAGTTACACATTTGTAACGTCAGTGTCACATTTATAACATTTTCTTGTATTTTTTTCGGTTTAAAATTCTTTAAACCATATGCTTATTTCCCTGTAAAATTAATTAAATCAATTTTCAATTAATGGAGAATTTGAAAACTCATGACTAAACTATCTTTCAAATCGCTATTTTCACTGAATCTAGTTAAAATGACACCGGTAAAAAATGACACAAGTTAATAAATAGGAAAAAAATGGCACAAAAGAAAAATATAGATGAAAATACAATACGTAAATGGAAAACATAAAAGTAGCCCCATAAATGAGATTCTATATTTTTAGGCGATTACGCGTGAACACATTGAAAATAAAACAATTATTCTTTTAATTTAGACTAAGGGATTAGTTGCTCATATAAATTTAACGTAAAATCCCCCCCCCCCCCTTTCCGGGCCATTCTAACTTTCTAGGGCATTAACTAAATTTTTTACCACTAACCCTAAGTCTAACCGGCAAAGTCGTAAAACCACATGTAATCGCTTTAAAAAGTAGAACCTGTCCATCCCGATCATTTTATGTTAAAATTATATGCAAAACTGATCTCCCAATCTGCATTCTAAAATAATTGTTGCTTTTTTTTATTTCCGCGAAAGATGAGTAATACAATATACATACATTTTTAAAAGGATGCAGTATTTACAAAGTACAGGAAAAATGTTTAAAAATGAAATAAGAAACATTTTTGTCACAAAAAAAAATATTACAGACAAAGATGGCGTTCCAGAAGGGTTCACGCCCGCGCTGACTTTCGGTTTATCCTGCAGTAAATTTCAAGTACGGATGATCATAAATGATAAAAAAAAAAAAATTAATGAAAAATTTAGAATTGTATTTTTATTATAAGTTTTTTTTTATGAAAATATAACAAATAAATTTTTAATAAAAAAAAAAAATCTTTTTTATAAATCAAATATGTTGAAATGTCTTCTTTTTATTGATATAAATAAAGTTTTGAAATGTCTTGTATTTGGTGAAACAGCAACATATGTTTTGATTTTTTATGAAAATATAATAAAATAGCTTAGATTTTAAGACGTAAAAAGTTGTGAAAAACGAACTATGGTAAAAGACAAACAAGACTGATCCCCCGTCTTAAAATCTCAATTTTTTAAAATTTCTTTCCAAAAACGCCGGAATTCTCTCGTGACATGATAGGTAATTGTAAGCAGAAGAATAATTTTTAAAATTTGAGATGGTTAAAAAGAGGGGGATCAGTCCACGTTGAATTTACATTGAAAACTGATCCCCCGTCTTAAAATCACAATTTTTTAAAATTTCTTTCCAAAACCCCCGGAATTCTCTATTGACATGACAGGTAATCGTACACCGAAAAAGACTTTTTTTTTAAATTGAGATGGTCAAAAAGAGGGGGATCAGTCTACGTTGAATTAACATTGGAAACTGATCCCCCCTCCTAAAATGTAAAATATTTGAAAAAAAATTCCAAAAACGCCGGAGGTCTCTAGCAGCCTGATAGATAAGTGTACACCGAAAAGATATATATAAATGTAATTTATCGTTACGACACGTTAAGAATAAATCGAGTAACTAAAGTTTTAAATCATGCAACAAAAAAAAAATTGATGAAATTGACGCAGTTCGTAACGTAATAATTTTTAACATTTAAAAAAAGTTTTATTTCAAATTTTAAGGAAAAACAGATGTCATCAATAATTTCAGAGTATTACTAAATTAAAAACTAATACCAAGTTAAATATGAACCTTTTTAGTTAAAAATGAAATAAGATTTTAATTGCGTACACTCACAAATATTTTAATTAAATAAGCATTTCCTTTTTTATTACAACAAAATAAGGGTACTTAAATTTGTTTATAACCTTAAAAAAGAATAAAGAAATTAATGGATAATAATTTTTCAACTTCTGTAAACTATTACAAAACTATTTTTATATATAAAGTTAAAAATGATAAATTATGACATTTTTGTCTTCCATATATTTTGCATAGCCGTAGTCAGTTGGTAAACAAAGTCCTTTACCGATTAAGTTATGGCGGATTTTACTCATTTATGACATTTGGAGGCATAATTTTGCTAATTTTTAGAAAAACGTGGGAATTTTTTTTTTTAATTCAGTGTCTTATGACTTTAATTTAATAATTATCTTTGAAATAGTTCCCAAAAACTTATATTTATCTTTCAAGGGATTTTTACATATAATTTTTTCAAAGTTCAAAATTCATGAATTTTTGGCCGCCGTGATTACATATTTCATTATAATTTATTTTTCACACGTAAATATGCAGTTTTTTTCGTTTAGAGATTAAGTTTAGGCTTTTATCTTTCAAACTGTGGAAATTTCGGTATATTTTCTAGTAAGTCATGGATTGCTTCCCTTTGTTTGAAACCGTTTGAGGGTGAAGGCTGTCGGTTTTTGCTTACGTGCCAGGTTGAAGGTCACACGGATTATTTTGCGTAGGAGTTGGGTTAGGTTGACGCCATTTTGTGTCACGTGGTTTCTATTTTTAGAAATGATGCATTAGTTCTGTCTCGATTGATATTGGCGCGAAGTTTAATCAGAACAGATTTGGGCGCCTGACAGTCGACACCTGTTAAAACTGTTTCTCCGTCCATAGTTGGGACGTTAAATTTTGAGAAGAATTTCTACTTGAAGAAATTTAAGAGATAGAGTATCTCTTGGCAGGAATTGCCTTTTATGTATGAAATATTCTTCCTTCGGTCAACGAATATTTCCCTTTGAAGATGTTTCAGGTCAGAGACTTGGAATGAAGAATTATGGAGAATTTGAACGAGATAAAAATATCTCCGGGCACGAAATTGCCTATATTGAAGAGCTTAGCTCCCGTGAACTGGAATACTTTGCTGTTGAGAAGATTCTGAATCAGAGATTAAGAATCGAAAGTGTGATCGTCCTTGCAACACAGATCGATTTGAAAGGGATAACTTTGAAAATTGGATCCTCACATGATCGCGTGTGATTCTACTTGGGACAAACTGTGAAAAAATCAAGTATTGTGTTTATTTGAAATTTGGACTGTTCTAGTGACGTATTTCTTACGTTGGGTTTGCTATAAGAAAATTATAGAAGAAAAGAAAAGAAAAAAGGAACTTTGTGACAGACGTTTGATAAAATAAAAAAAAAGGTTATTTTTACCATGGAAATTATGTCGGCCTTCAGCACGGTTTGTCAATTTTATTACTTTTGATTGGAACTTTGGTGTAAAGAAAAAAAAGAGACTATTTGATTGATTTTGTAAGAATACTACCTTTTTAAGATTGTGTCTATTTTTGTTGTATATAACTTTAATGTTAAGAAATCCTGATGTTGTAATTTTTTTGATTTTGATTTTTTTTTGTACGTTATCTAGGAATAATTTATTTATTCCAGCTCTGGAAAAAAAGCAGTCCAAGCTACCTTTTTTTTGTAAATAAAACTTTATTTTAACTTTTATGAACATCTTGTACTCGTCCATTCCTTCTCTCTTGTTATAATTTTTTTGTGATAATTCTCCTAGGTAACATGACTTTCGTTTAGAGCAGTTTTCGTTAACGCCCACGAAAAATCTGACATTCTGCTTTTTTTTCCCGTTTTCGTTTGGGTGGACAAACTTCAGACGATATACTGGAATGATATCTATTTTTTTCCTATTAAAAGCATTCTGCTTTTTTATTTTTCTTCTATTAAAAGCACTCTGCTTTTTTTGTTCCAGAATTCGCGTATTGGAAAGCATACTCGAAAATGTGCCACTAGTTTAGATTTAGAGCTATTTTTCTTCTATTAAAAGCATTCTGCTTTTTTTTCCATTTTCGTTTGGGTGGACAAAACTTCAAGTGATATATGCTGGAAGGATATCTATTTTTCTTCTATTAAAAGCATTCGGCTTTTTTTGTTCCAGAATTCGCGTATTGGAAAGAATACTCGAAGATTTGCCACTAGTTTAGATTTAAATTAATTTTCTTCTATTGCTGTTTTTTGGTACCCAAGTCACTGGAGAGAACTTACTTCAACTGATAATCTCCTTTCTGCTTTTGGCGCCTAATTGCGTGTATTAGACATGATGTCCGGAATTCGGCGGCCTTGCTTTCCTTTGACTACAATTAAACATAGTCAAATACGAGATGTTCAGGTTTTAATACTGTTTTAAGCTGACTGTTTTTTTTCTTTTCCTTTTTATGTATTTTATGTGAAAATTGCATGTTTTGAAGTCTGAACGCCATTTTTGTTCGCCACGTGGAGTCATTTTTGTAAATCTCCCGCGTATTCTAAGTCGCCATTTTTGGAAACTGGTGAATGTTAGATATTGAATGATTTTTGTGTAATTATTTCTCCCTTGAATTTTTGCTTTGACTGACAAGTGGAATTGTTAGACTTACATTTGAACGAATTTGGTTAACTATGGTACAGCCGTTTCCCATTTTTTTGTAGGAATCTTACTTAGATAATTTTACGCTGTCATTTTTCCGCCATTAAGAAGACGTTTGGCACCTCTTTTATTTTAGCCCACACCTGATCGCCATATTGTATTTTCGCCATAATGGCGTCTACCCCCACTGTTAATCTCCTTGTAGAAAGGCGAGATAGTGTAAAAATCAAAGTTGATACTATTATTGATGTTCTTGGGGGTGGCGAGGGGGAGAACCGGGAATTTGTTTCTTTCCAGAAGGTTAGGGTTAAGGAACTCTTTGCGTCCATTGATTCACTCAATGAGCAGATCACAAGTGCCTATATTGAGAGTGAGTCTCGCGAAGAGATGTCTGAGAACTGTCGGAGCGAAACGTTATATCGTATCCATGTGGATCGACGTTTCAGCGAATTGGAGAGCATGTGGAGGGATGAGGGCTCCCCACCCAATAGGGAAGGGGAGAAGTCTAAAGCGTCACTTTGTAGTGTAACACCCAAACTTAACTGTCCTATTTTCGACCCCATGAGTTTGGAACGCGACAAATTAGCGTATCTCAACTTCTTTAAGGAGTTCGAAAATTACGTGTCAAATATACCTAGTGAGTCCACAAGGTTGATCATTCTGAAAAATCACCTCAGGGGCTATGCCCACCGAATAGTGGGACATCTTTCCATTTCGGATGCCAACTTTGAGACAGCGATAGAGATCCTAGATAGAGAATTTTTAGATAAAAGGTTTATTGTAAACTCTATTTTTAGGGATCTCCATAGTGCTAAACCTCTTGGGGATTCTGATACTGACTCGGTGAAGAGCTTTCTAACTAAGGTGAAAGCTCAAATATATGAGCTGAAAAACTCCTTTGGTATGGATTTTCTAGAGGAGGAGGCCCCCGGCAATCTGTTGCTAAGTAGCATTATTTTTTAAAAACTTCCTCTTTCTGTGAGACGGGAACTGATTCATACCGTCAATTGTAATTACCCATCTCTGGGAAATATCTTAGATAATTATTCTGAGGTGTTGCGCACGTTAGACATCGTCAAACCCAGGATGGTTAAAACTGTAAAGCCCGTCGCCAAACCGCGTTCGTCTGGTTCCTTTAGATTCAGGCCCGCTAGTGCTGTTAAGAAGCCCTCCACTTTGGAGAACTTTTTTGTAAAAACTAAACCCAGTCGACATAAGTGCTTCCTTTGCAGTAGTGACAGCCATATTGCGTACTATTGCAGGAAGTATCCCTCTCTAAGGGATCGGGTACAACGATGCCAATTGGCTAAGTTGTGCACCCGTTGTACTAGTCCGTTCCATAACGCCGAGGCTTGCCCCGGTAAAAGTGGTCGTCTCCTCCCCTGTTGGAAATGTAAAAGTTGCGAGCATGCAGGTGCGTTATGCCCTGACTTTGACAAGTCTCGGCTGGATACTAACCCCTGTCTTCAGGTGGGAGAAGTGAATCTTCTCCTGCCTATAATTAAAATTGACGTGGTCAATAATGGAGTTGTAAAATCTTTTAATTGCCTGTTGGATTCAGGAAGCCAGCGCTCCTATTTGTCTGATGGAGTTCTGGACCTATTGAATTGCCGTTCTATGCCTGTAAAGAGAAGGGACTTCTTTATTAAAACTTTTCTCGGAACGGCCAGAAGGAGCCTAAATGAACTCGAGTTGCGGGTCAAAGTGCCGAACTCTGAGTGTGTTATACCCTTTTTGGTGGACGAAGGCTTGGACCTTCAGTTTCACGTCAGGGGTCTGTCTACTGCTATTGAAGGTATTATTGCGGGTGGGGGGAAATTGGCTGCCGACTTTTCAAATGTTAAAAATGATTGTATTACTGTACATGGTTTGGTAGGTGTTGACCTACTGATGTATTTGGGACCCATGAAGTTGTCTCCCTTCATGAATGGGTCGGTTTTTGAGTTTCCTCAAGGAATTGTGCCCTTTGGAGATATGTCCAATTTTGTGAGTCCTGTTATGAAGAAAACGGATACCTCCGTTGTTGGCGCGAATTACAGCCAAGTTGTGTCCGAACACTCACAGTGTCTTATGACACATGTTTATTTTGTGCTTGAGCCGAAGTCTGAATACTTCGACCCTTTCGATAGTTTTATTGATTCTTCTGTGGAAAGAGCCGTGGACAAGCTCTTTAGTTTGGAAACGTTAGGAGTTACTGAGAACTCTGTAAGTGATTATGACAAGAATAAAATTGATTCCTTTCGCAATTCGATCTCGTACCGAGACAGTTGCTACTATGTTAGTTTGCCATGGGATGAGGGAAAGTTGCCTTCTGTTCCTTCCAACCATCAAGTGTCGTTGAACATACTTGATAAGGTTGTCACTCGTTTGACGAGGCAGGGTCTGTATGAGGACTACTGCCAGGTTTTCTTAGAGCAGGAAAGAGAGGACATTATTGAGAGAGTGGAAGTGAATCCAGAGGATTTCACTCATTATACTTGGATTCCTCACCATCCGGTTATTAAGGTTAATGGTCAGAGTACCACAAAGATAAGGCCGGTGTTCAACTGTTCGTTGCGAACAGGTGGACATCCCTCTAAATGATTGTGTCTATCCGGGAATTAACCTTTTCACGGATATGTTAGAATTGCTGTTGAAGTTTCGAATGGATCGTTATGTCCTGTTGGTAGACGTCCGTAAAGCCTTTCTCATGATTCGGTTGGAAACCGAAAGAGATAAGAATCGGTTTTGCTTTTTTGTAAAGTTGAATGATAAACTGGTATGTTATCGTTACAAAACATTGATTTTTGGGTTTGTGGCCAGCCCATTTATTCTCAACTTCGTCATTAGACATCATGTTGAAAAATACCCTCATAGTTTATATAGGGATATGCTTATGGAAAATTTTTATCTGGATAATCTTATAAAAACTCACAATTCACAGAAAACTTTGTTGGACCTATACCTGAATGCAGGGAGTATCATGCAGGATGGTAATTTTTCATTGAGGTCCTGTAATTCCAATAATGATGTTTTGACCACTCGAATGAAAGCTGACAAAAGTTTCGTCACCCATGATTCTCCTCTGGAGAGGGTGTTGGGTTATGCGTATGATCCTGTGCAGGATAATTTGTATGTGGCGGCCGGTTCCTTAGATGTGCCGGCTGATACAAAAAGGGGCATCCTATCGCAGAACTCTTCCATATTCGACCCTTTGGGGCTTGTTTTACCTGTAACTATCAAGGGAAGGGTAATACTCAGGGAGATATGGAAAACTCAGGTGTCATGGGATCAGAAGATACCGGAGAGTTTGCAGCTCACTTGGAACAAGTTGTTTCCTGAGTTGATGAATCTGCATGGTGTGAGGGTCCCCAGATGTGCTGTTGATTCCTCTGCGCCTGCCATGTTAAAGATCTTTTGTGATGCTTCACAACAAGCCTTTGGCTTTGCGGCTTACATTTTCCAGTATGGGGCTGCTGAATTAATATTTTCCAAGGCTAAAGTGGCTCCTTTGACAAAGAGAACTTTGCCGTCACTTGAGTTGTTGTCCGTCTTTTTGGCGATGAAATGTATCCCTAATCTTTTGAAGGTGTTTCAAAAGGATGTGGTCAAGAAAATAGTGTTGTCCTGGATTCTGTCCGAGACAGTTGTGACAAAGAGTGTATTTGTCCGAAATAGGTTAAAAGATATTCGAGTGGGAGTGGATAAATTGTGTGAACAAGGTTTGGAAGTAATGTTTAAGTATGTGAACACTTCTGACAACCCTGCCGACCTGATCACCAGGGGTATTTCCTTGGCGAAATTCAAATCTCTATTGCCCTTTTGGTTATCGGGGCCGCAGTGGCTGGTCGGTGAGAATTTTACCTGGCCAGTGTATGATTTGAACTGTTTGAGTTCTGACAGTCAGAGGTTGGTGCTGACTAATGCCATCTCTGTATCTCCTGTGATTCAGGAATTGTCACCGGTAGTGGATTTTAAGAGATTTTCTTCCTTGGGAAAACTCATGAGAGTTTTGTCCTACACGTTTAAGTTTGTATTGAAATTGCGGAAATCCATGAAAGAACCAGGCCAAGTGGCCAAAATTTATTTGATTAAGTTGGAGCAGTCCTTGCTTCTTTCCAGGGAAAAGTCCTTTTTGTTGAACCCCTCCAACCGTGAGATTCTTCCGTTGGTGGCGAAGTTGGATGATAAAAGTTTGATAAGGTCTGGGGAAGGATTGGTAAATCCAGCCTTTACCCTCCGGAAATTTTACATCCGATTTTGTTACCTCGAGGCAGTCATATAACTGATTTGATTATTATGGACTGTCATTTCAAGTGTAAACATTTGGGTATTGCAGCTACCCTCAGCAAACTCCGTTTGTCAGGTTTCTGGATACATAAATCCAGGCAGGCGGTGAAGTCGGTTATTTCTGCCTGTGCTCTGTGTAAAAGATACAATGCCGTATCTTTCAAATACCCCAAGGTTACCAATTTACCTAAACACAGAGTTAATTTTGTGAAGCCCTTCAACCATACAGGTATAGACTTTACTGGTCACTTGTGGGTTGAGGATGAAAGGGGACCGCAAAAGCTGTACATCTTGCTTCTTACATGCTTCAATGTGAGGGCGGTCCATTTGGAGTTAGTGAGTGACATGTCTACTCACTCAGTGATACTATCATTGGTTAGATTTATTAACATTTATGGGGTGCCTTCCCATATATACTCGGATAATGCTAGATCATTCGTTGCTGGATGCAGTTTGATTAAGCAAGTGCTTGTGTCTGACGAGTTCGAGGAGAAATTTAGTACATTTGACATCAAGCACCTGACGATACCTTTATATTCTGCTTGGTTCGGCAGTGTTTGGGAGCGTCTTGTTAAGACGGTGAAGGTTTGTCTTTACAAGTTAGTGAGACGACAGAAGTTGGGTTATTTCGAACTTCTTTCTGTGTTGTCTGATATACAGAATGCTATTAACTCACGTCCTCTAACTTATAGATGTTCTGGAGATGATGGTTTGGATATTATATCTCCAAACGCGTTTATTCGCCCGCATTGTAATAATTCAATTTTTATAAATTCTGAAGAATGTTTTCTTGAGAATTCTCCTCCTTCTAGGAGTGACCTTTTGGAGAAGTTAAAACAGAGGGATCTTCTCTTACAGAGGTTTAAAGTTTTATGGTATGAGGAATACCTGCTCGGCTTGAGAGAGCTGAGTGGCGATCTATATCAGTCTGATTTTAGTGATGTCATCGCTGTAGGCAATGTGGTTCTTGTTAAGAACCCAGCCAAATCTCGCCCATATTGGTCCTTGGGTAGAGTGATAGGTTTGACTCCAGGTGATGATTCTCATATTAGATCTGCCCTGATTAAGAAGGCAGATGGTTCCTCTCAGGAACATTCTTTGAGACACCTTTTTCCGATGGAGTTGTCGGTTACTCATTCCCATCAGACCTCGGAGGTTCCCGAAGAGCCTTGTGGTTCCGAGGATCCTGATGTGGTCCAGTCGGATGTTGCTGATGGAGATCATGCCTCGACTTCCAATTCTGAACCCATTGGAACTCGCAGGAAGGTGAGTGAACGGGATAATGACTACTTGTGGTATTGATGTGTACATGAGACATGTATATAACATTGTGCATTTTTTTTTTTTTTCTTCTTCGTCGGGAAGGTGTGGAAATTTCGGTATATTTTCTAGTAAGTCATGGATTGCTTCCCTTTGTTTGAAACCGTTTGAGGGTGAAGGCTGTCGGTTTTTGCTTACGTGCCAGGTTGAAGGTCACACGGATTATTTTGCGTAGGAGTTGGGTTAGGTTGACGCCATTTTGTGTCACGTGGTTTCTATTTTTAGAAATGATGCATTAGTTCTGTCTCGATTGATATTGGCGCGAAGTTTAATCAGAACAGATTTGGGCGCCTGACAGTCGACACCTGTTAAAACTGTTTCTCCGTCCATAGTTGGGACGTTAAATTTTGAGAAGAATTTCTACTTGAAGAAATTTAAGAGATAGAGTATCTCTTGGCAGGAATTGCCTTTTATGTATGAAATATTCTTCCTTCGGTCAACGAATATTTCCCTTTGAAGATGTTTCAGGTCAGAGACTTGGAATGAAGAATTATGGAGAATTTGAACAAGATAAAAATATTGCCTATATTGAAGAGCTTAGCTCCCGTGAACTGGAATACTTTGCTGTTGCGAAGATTCTGAATCAGAGATTAAGAATCGAATTGAAAGTGTGATCGTCCTTGCAACACAGATCGATTTGAAAGGGATAACTTTGAAAATTGGATCCTCACATGATCGCGTGTGATGCTATTTGGGACAAACTGTGAAAAAATCAAGTATTGTGTTTATTTGAAATTTGGACTGTTCTAGTGACGTATTTCTTACGTTGGGTTTGCTATAAGAAAATTATAGAAGAAAAGAAAAGAAAAGAAAAAAGGAACTTTGTGACAGACGTTTGATAAAATAAAAAAAAAGGTTATTTTTACCATGGAAATTATGTCGGCCTTCAGCACGGTTTGTCAATTTTATTACTTTTGATTGGAACTTTGGTGTAAAGAAAAAAAAGAGACTATTTGATTGATTTTGTAAGAATACTGCCTTTTTAAGATTGTGTCTATTTTTGTTGTATATAACTTTAATGTTAAGAAATCCTGATGTTGTAATTTTTTTGATTTTTATTTTTTTTTGTACGTTATCTAGGAATAATTTATTTATTTCAGCTCTGGAAAAAAAGTAGTCCAAGCTACCTTTTTTTTGTAAATAAAACTTTATTTTAACTTTTATGAACATCTTGTACTCGTCCATTCCTTCTCTCTTGTTATAACTTTTTTTGTGATAATTCTCCTAGGTAACATGACTTTTGTTTAGAGCAGTTTTCGTTAACGCCCACGAAAAATCTGACAAAACACAATCAAAGTTTACACGGAAACTAATTAAATAATTAATGATAAGCGCTTTTTAATAAGCATAGTCCGTCCAAGAAACCGCCATTAGATACCTAGATTAGCATATTATTGAATGTTTCGGTCTCAGTGCGACCGTATTGTTGGCGCCACATAAATTCATCCAAATGGGATGGTAATGTGGATGATGAGGTACCAAACATGGCTTTGAATCTGCTTTTGCACATCATCCACATATGTTCTACAGGGTTCGTGTGTACCTGCGTGATAGGGTCCACATAATGTAACGAATGGTTAACTATCCTATGGACATATGGCAGGGTTACCGTTATATATGGTATCCTCTCATACGCCTTCCATGTCTCTGAATGTATGATAGTACCGGGCAGTATCATCTCTTTTATTACTTGAAGCAGGGTTTCGGCTTTCCTGCCCGGCACATACCTCAAAAACCCAATTTTGGAGACAGTGTCGATACCTCCAAAAATCCATCTTTGTGGTATCATGCGCCCTTGGTGTATTTCCTTTTCGCAATGACAGTTTCATCGATCTCAACAATGACGCCACTGCCTCCTAATTTAATTGCGTTTTCTATTAATTGCTTAGAGCAAATGTCTCTAAAATATGCGTACCATAATATGGCTGTCTTCTCATTTAGATCAGTTATCTGAGCGCATTTAATTACTGGGGTCTTATACGACCAAAAATACAAAAGTTGGATGAAAGTCTGAAGTGGCAGCTTCACCCTTTCCAAAGAGCTCCCACTTTTTATGGATATATGGTTGCCTTTATGTGAAGGGCATCTCCAAACAAATGTTTTGCTTCATTATGGGTTCCCCTAAATCTTAGTCATGGTTGATATGTCCATGTTGAAAATAAGTTACTAAATCAATGTGTTCCCCTGCCCCCCCCCCCCCCCCTCAACAGGTAGAATTCTTCGGGAGGAATCTTTTTTACGGGAGGAATTTTTTAATTTTTTTATTCATTAATTTTTGTTTATTTGTTATTTACTTAAAGAAACCAATAAAATACAAAAAACAAAAACAAACGAAAGTACAGGAAAATCCGGGGGTGGGGGTCAAAATACCGCTTCTGGGACATTCCCGGTAGATGGTCTTTTCCGGAGGGGAGGGGGAGGGGGGGGGGTTCAAGATACCAATTCTGCTACATTCTCGGTTAACCGGAACCTTTTGGGGAAGGGGACAAAAAAGCGGTGCCTTTAATATGACGCGACTTCCTGTTTGCAGACGAAAAATATGAGTACCCGTTTCCTACCGTAGCACCAAATAAACAAATGTATTATTATTATTAAACTATAATCAGAAGGAACAATATTAATAATAAAATTCGCATAAAGAAATGCTAAAAAAAAGGTTTTATTTTTAATTTCTGGTCATCCGTACGTCAGATGACGCTCACAATTAAACAGGAAGTCACAAATACTTAAGAATCTTGGATTTAACCAAGACTCTTCTATGAAGAAAATAATTTTGGGTATATGTTACGACGCTCAGCAGAGGCGCGAACGGGGTCCAAAAAAAGAACGAGAAAGGGTTTAAAAACATAAATTTGCAACAAGTGAAGTTGACCTACGACGAGAATAGATATTTTTCTACTTACCTATGTAATTTGTTTTTATTTTTACGTATTATAAATGGGTTTTCATTAGATGTAAAAAAAAAATTTCTTGTTTTTTTTCCCACCGTTTTCACAAAAATCAATATGGCCGCTCCTAGTGCATTCGTTAGTAACCCCCCCCCTAAATCGGCCATTTTTTCCCCCAAGTTGCGGTAACAAAACTATTGATTTCTAATAAATAGCACTTCAAACTGGTTTAAAATACAAACAAATAGCACATGCAAGTTTGAAACTAACTTTTACAGCTTACGGTGCTTAAGCATATCCGCCCCGACATTAAAAAATTTAAAGAATGTATAAACGTTATTATGTACTTACGTGTTAGCTGAAAATAAGATTGTGCAGAAAAAATTACGCAAATTCATTCAGTAGTTATTTAATTATTAAAAAAAAACGATTTTAACGATTTTTTCACTCGGTAGATATTTCCACCATTTTGTATCTTAGATTTTCCAGTGGTCAAGAACGATAACTCATATTTTCACGATTTCTTGGTTTGGGGTTTTCTGATTGTCCGGAAAATGACATAACTCAAAATTAAAAAATTAGGGTTTTCCGGAAATGACTCATAATCGACATTTCTTTGGAATCGCCATTTCTTCGAAAACTTTTTATTTTAAACCCGTTCCCAGCGTCCACACCTTACACTGCGTGGAAATCGACGAGAGTCTTTTTTCACGCAGGAAAAGTCACGTAGGTCGAGTGACGCGGCAATGAACAGTCAACCCAAAATGGATTTCTAGTCACAGTGCCTTCAAGGGATGCTGCAACACTAATTCCTATCATAAAAAAAATACATTCTTCCCGGCACAACAATTATATCTGATTGTTGGCGTGCTTATGATAGACTGGGTGCCGAAGGGTACCATCATTTGCGCGTCAACCATCGATATAATTTTGTTGACCCAACAACAGGCGCAACCACAAATCATGTGGAAAGAATGTGGCAAGAGGCCAAAAGACGAAATAAGGCTGAATGTGGTACCCATACGCATATGATAAACTCAAATTTGGCCGAGTTCATGTGGCGACAAAAATTTCGGGGAAAAACATTAGAAAACCTTTTTAAACAGATTGCCGAAATTTATCCTGTGGGTCAATAAAATGCTACGTTTTTTTCTCTCTTATATCGTACTTATAAGTTGTTTTTCCAAAATTGGTTATGCCTTTTGTTAATTTTTTTTCTCTTATATCGTACTTATAAGCTGTTTTTCCGCAATTGGTAAAAAAAAAAATTTAACTTGGTAAAAAAAAAAAATTGTTATCTCCCTTGTTTACAAAAATGTCAAAATCTATGTAAAATCATTTAAATCATTTTTTTTTCTTTTTCTTATAATTAAATAACTACTGGATGAATTTGCGTAATTTTTTCTGCACAATCTTATTTTCAGCTAACACGTAAGTACATAATAACGTTTATACATTCTTTAAATTTTTTAATGTCGGGGCGGATATGCTTAAGCACCCAGCTTACAGTTACTTTTATTTGTTGTATATTTGTTTTTTTAGCGTTTTTACTCTGCTGAGTCTCGTAAAAGATGCCCGCCCAGGCATTTTTTTAAGACGCCGCTAGCACTCCTCCTCTGGAATGCATACCCACTTTCCGACCTTGTGTCACATTCTACTGTGTGGGACGTAGATAAATAGCAGACGGTGTTTGCCGGTGTAACCCGATTGTATTTTTCTCTTTGGCGTACGATAAAATGTCGAGATATCAACATGAGTTAAACAAATTAAAAGTTGAAGAGAAATATATGAAGTTAATCTCACTTCATTTAGAAGACCAAATTAATAGATTGAAGGTAAGAACGAAATAGAATCCATTTCTTAATATATTTTTTCAGTTGACAACTAACTTTTGCATTTAATTTTCAGCAAATTTTTAAATTTGCAAAGAATATTTTTTCTAAAGAAAATAAATTGATTAAAACAAAATACCATTCTAACAACCGGTAAAAGTGCAGAATAGTTAACAGTCGAGAAATCGTAAATAAATAAAACAACAGATGACTTATAAACAAACGCGGTAGAATTTAATTACAGATGTAACGTGCTGAGATTGTTTAAAGTTATTTTTTGTTGGTGGCACAAGTGAATAATAGGGAAAAAACGATCTTATTCTTAGGGCATTTATAACGACAGCTAACAAAACGAAAATGAGGTAAAAAAAAACAAATAGGTAAAAAATAAATGTTACTCTTCTTCTAACTTGGATAAGTTTATTTGTGTTTTAACTTATTTTAAAGAGGGTTTTTTTTTTGTTTAAAATAAACCTGGTGTCCACCTGTTCAATTAGAACAAAAAAAAGTGACTGAAATTACAGAGTATCAATAATCGCTCAGAAAAAGAAACAAACGAAAATTAAGCAAAATACTGGTACTAGAACATTACATTTTCCCACGATTGCTGACATTTATTGGATGTGTTTCTAGCACTATTTGGCAATCTTTTACTATAAAAAGGGGTGAAAAAAACAAAACAAATGTGCAACAAATAAATGTTAGCAAAGGCAAGTTAAGTTACTCATCTACCTACCTGGATAATTTTATTTGTGTTTTAACTTATTTTAAAGGGTGGCTTTCTTGTTCAAAACAGTCGGTGTTGACTGCTCGAAAAGAAATTCAAAATGGAGTGTCGCCCATTGAAAATCGATAAAAATCGAAAACTAAACAATACACTGATAGAAACGTATACAATAAATGTCAGCAATCATGCGAAAATGTAATGTAATGTTCTATCAGTTTCTATCAATATATCGTTATAAATGCCCCGATCTTACGTATCGATAGACATTTGCGCTTTTTCGTAATGTTATTGTTAATGTTCTACCACCAAATTTTCTTAACTTTTTTACTAACCAATTTTTCCCCCTTTTTCTGTGTACAATTACCTATCATGTCGCTAGAGAATTCCGTGTTTTTGGAAATTTTTTCAAGTATTTTTGATTTTTAGGAGGGGGGGGGGGCAGTTTCCTATATAAATTTAACGTAAAAAACCTGTAAAAAAGTATCCATTGGAGGTACAAGCTTGAAACTTGGCAAGTTCATTCATTTTTGGATGAGGAATTCAAAAAAATACTTGTCTTCTCTACAATATCAATACTTTTTGTCATATATTTTAAATTGAGTGAATTCATACAACTCGCTAAAAAAAAGACTCACAGTAAAATTTAGAAGTTTTAGAAAAGTTTTTCTTTTCTTTTTCAAAACAAATCTTTATTGTAAAGCTTTAAACTTTAAAAAAATTCCTGTGCATTTTTCTTGTTTTTTTCGGGAGGGGGGTCTCCTTTTTTCTCTTTTTTTTTTTAGACGATTATGTGTAGTTTTAAGAGAGTCTTTGTGAGAGGAGGTGAGGGACTTGCCACTCAGACTTCGAGTTAGTGGTAAGGCTAAGGGCAATTACGTGTGAACGCCCTGAAAACTTGACGGAAAGATAAAAAAAACAATTATTTTAGAATTGGAGGGGGGATTGGTTTCGTGTTAATTTAATGTGAAATGGTTCACCATTTCTGCGCCATTCTAGCGTTTTGGGGCAGTTAATCATTTTTTTTCTATGGGAAATAAATCCTGTTCCATTTTACTTTGAAAAATTGAAGAATAAAAAACAGAAAAGGTTGGGGATAAAGAAATAAATGGTTGAGAGGGAGAATGGTAGCAGTATTGAGTAGCCATTTTCGAAGACAAAAGGAAACGTTATGGTGCAGATAGCAAAATAGCAAAGGTTTGTAGATTTGGAGAAAAGTTTGTAGATTTGGAACTAGGTAATATTTATTTATTATAAATACCACATTACCGAATTTTATCCTCTGACGAGAAGAGTTTTATCTTTGAAAAACCATGGTTTAAGGATTAATGTAACTCCTTGCATCTGAACTTTCGATGTAATAAAATTTGTATCAATTTTATGTAATTCTATGCCATTTTTTATCTTCATCTTTCCTTTAAAAAATATATATATATAAACACATGTGTATATATATATATATATATATATATATATATATATATATATATATACACATGTGTGTATATATATATATATATATATACACATGTGTGTATATATATATATATATATATACACATGTGTGTATATATATATATATATATACACATGTGTGTATATATATATATATATATATATACACATGTGTGTATATATATATATATATA
>OY744533.1:40247343-40302343 GCA_963556195.1 Sepiola atlantica
TATATGTGTATATATATATATACATACACACGTGTATATATATATGTGTGTATATATATATATACATACACACGTGTATATATATATGTGTATATATATATATATACATACACACGTGTATATATATATGTGTATATATATATATACATACACACGTGTATATATATATGTGTATATATATATATATACATACACACGTGTATATATATATGTGTATATATATATACATACACACGTGTATATATATATGTGTATATATATATACATACACACATGTATATATATATGTGTATATATATATACATACACACGTGTATATATATGTGTATATATATATACATACACACGTGTATATATATATATGTGTGTATATATATATACATACACACGTGTATATATATATATGTGTGTATATATATATACATACACACGTGTATATATATATATGTGTGTATATATATATACATACACACGTGTATATATATATATGTGTGTATATATATATACATACACACGTGTATATATATATATATGTGTATATATATATACATACACACGTGTATATATATATATGTGTGTATATATATATACATACACACGTGTATATATATATATATATGTGTGTATATATATATACATACACACGTGTATATATATATATATATGTGTGTATATATATATACATACACACGTGTATATATATATATATGTGTGTATATATATATACATACACACGTGTATATATATATATATGTGTGTATATATATATACATACACACGTGTATATATATATATATGTGTGTATATATATATACATACACACGTGTATATATATATATATGTGTGTATATATATATACATACACACGTGTATATATATATATATGTGTGTATATATATATACATACACACGTGTATATATATATATGTGTGTATATATATATACATACACACGTGTATATATATATATGTGTGTATATATATATACATACACACGTGTATATATATATATATATGTGTGTATATATATATACATACACACGTGTATATATATATATATATGTGTGTATATATATATACATACACACGTGTATATATATATATGTGTGTATATATATATACATACACACGTGTATATATATATATGTGTGTATATATATATACATACACACGTGTATATATATGTGTGTATATATATACATACACACGTGTATATATGTGTGTATATATATACATACACACGTGTATATATATGTGTATATATATACATACACACGTGTGTGTATATATATATACATACACACGTGTATATATATGTGTATATATATATACATACACACGTGTACATATATATACATACACACGTGTATATATATGTGTATATATATATATATATATACACGTACACGTGTATATATATGTGTATATATATATGTATATACATACACACGTGTATATATATATATATACATACACACGTGTATATATATATATATGTATATACATACACACGTGTATATATATATACATACACACGTGTATATATATATATATACATACACACGTGTATATATATATATATCTATAAACTTTGTCGTGTCAGACATAATCTTTATAAAGTACATATTGATATGTATATATATATATAAAATTTCATTTACTATTAACTGAATATTTATTGAAACGAAAAAATAGGATAAAACTGAAACAAATTTTTTAAAACTCTACCAATTTATAAATAATAAATTAAAAGTTTAAAAACAAAACTCTAAAGTATTTAAAAACGTAAATAATTATGTGAATTAAAATTATTTTAAGTCAAAATATTTTTTAATATAACGTTTTCTTTAATAATTACTATCAAATAGATATTTATGTAAAATAATTTAAAAAAGGCAAAAATGTCAAATTTAGTCAAATGTGACAAATGAGAAAAAGGTACTAGTTTGTATAACCTACCCTCTTTCTTTCCCTGTTTGTTTGGCTTACTATTTTCTATTCCCTCCCCACACATAAAATAATAGACCCTTATAGTAAGTAGACATTTTCAACCAGATCACAGCAATTTTTATAGCTTCACATCTACCTGTGAAATCACAACCAATGAGAAAGAAGTATCTAGAATTCTCTGGGGCCAATAGATCCCAACATAAACAAGCACTAGCTGACCAAATATGACAGTTCATTAGGAGGACACAATCCATTAATATTGTGCCAACATCAACCCAAGAGAAACTAATTACTACTACTCTCAGCAACAAAGGTTAGTGACAGACACTCACACACACACACACACACACACACACACACACACACACACCACGTCTGGCCTTTGAATTGAACAAATATTAATATTTTCGTTTCTTGTTTATCCCTTCAAAATGCCCAAGTGGAAAAATAGTTATGAAAGTGGGTGAAAATATAATAAAGCCTGGGAAAAGTCATACCCATGGTTAAAAAGTGCTGATGACTGTCAGCGGGCATACTGTGTGTTGTGTAAAGTAAGTTTTACCGAAGCAATGCAATATTTCAGCACACGAGAAAACAAAAAAGCATCAAGATAAAACACCAACCAGGAAAATGTCTCAAAGTTCTCTGGGTAAGTTTATACGCACAAAATCAACTGATCAAGAAAAGGAAGCAGAAATAAAACTTAGTTTAAGTATAGCTTGTCATTCTTCAATCCGTTCCATTGACCATATTGGTGAGATTGTGAAGAAACATGGTGAAAAAAGTGTTTTAGAGAACATTAATGTGCATAGAACTAAGTGCACATCAATAATTAAGAATGTTATTTCGGCTGCACTCAAAGAAGAACTGAAAAATGATTTTAAAGATAAAAAATATGTTTTACTTGTGGATTAATCTACTGATCTAGCGACTCAGAAACATCGATGCATTCTTATCAGATTTTACTGCAATAAGAAAGAAAAAATTCAAACAGCTTTTCTGTCTAGTGTGCCAGTTATCGAAACTACTGCACATATTTTGTTTGACAAAATAGTTAATGAAATAACTAATTTTGGCCAAACTCTTAAAAACTGTATAGGATTTGCCAGTGATGGAGCAGCTTCTATGGTTGGCAGTAAAAATTCAGTGTGGTCATGAATTAAGAATGAATCACCAGGTTGTACTCAAATCAAATGTATCTGCCATTCCTTGAGTCTTTGCATTGAACATGCATTTTCAAAGTTGCCTTCTAACTGAAGTGCCGTTATGGTTCAGCAATAGTGCCCTTAGAAGAGAAGAATTCAAAAATTTATTTCAAATAATGAATCCTGTAGATGGGGAAAATAACCAAGAGAGAAATGTTCCCCTTCTATTTCAAAATTTATCTAAAACAAAATGGTTAGTTAGAGGAAAAGTTTTATATAATGTTTTGATGAACTGGGAAGAATTGTTAGGTTATTTCAGCATTTGTGAAGCAAAATTAAGTATTAATGCCAAATATAAATGTTGTTTGCTGAAAGAAATGCTTGCAGATAGGCTAAATTATTTTTATTTTTTGTTTGCAACTCCTATTGTTCAGGAATTTGAAATGATAAATTCGTCATTTCAACAAGAAAATATCGACCCACATGAACTGTCAAAACAATTGATAATGCACCATCAAAGTTTGTACGAGAGACTTTACAACAAAGATGGGACATGTAAAACTTTGGAAAATGTTGATTTTGGTGGCAATTTCAATCAAGAAATTCATACGTTTATTGCTGGTGAGCAAACAGAAGAAACCTGCAAGTGCAAAATAAAATAGGTGAAAGGTGGCAAACTATGTTGCAAAAAGCCTTGTATCAAATCGAGAAAAGACTTCCCAAAGCTTCCAACATGTTTAAAGGGCTCTCACTTCTCAACCCTGATAAAGTTCTTAGTCAAACTTTAAGAGGGAAATTGGAAGATTTGCCATTTCCACATCTCATGGAAAATAAAAATGTAATTGAGGCACAATACAGAAAAGTTTGTCTGGTAGAATGGTGTGAAGAAACATGTTTTGCAGAGAGTGGCATTTCTTCTAGATTCTCTGAAATTCTGGCAAGGTGTGGCAAAACACGATAATTTCAAAGAACTTGCAGCATATGCGTTAACATCTTTAATAACCCCTGCAAGCAATGCAACTGTTGCTGTTGAAAGAATGTTTTCTTTCGTAACTGATATAAAAACAAAGCCTCGTAATAAGACAGATTAATTTGCTGGATGCTATTGTAAGAATTTGTTCTTATAACGGGATTTGTTGCAAAGACTTTATATGCAAAATTAACATGATAAAGCTGCACAACAGTGACAATCTTTATGGTAAAGAAGAAAGCAGCAGCATAAATAATGCTGAAAATAAGTATTTAGAAGATGTCCTCCACTATCTGCCATGAGTAATGTAATGGCTCCACCACCATTCATTTCACCAACAGATTATTAAAGACGGGATATTTCTCTACAAAAAGGTGTAAATTTCGGAATTTTTTACATTGAATTTCTTTCGGATTTTATTCACTAAATTTTTCAACTTACAGTTTTTTCATGAAATGCAACGTAAAACCTTATGTTAAGCCCACCACATTAACGAGTGTTCTTTTTTCTTTCAGATACAACTATCTTTATATGCATTGTGACACAATATCGCGTGCAACAAATTTGAAAAACAGATATTTTTTTCGCATAAAAATAAAATGTCCGTCACTGAAAATAGTGACCTGACTTGTGGTTTGGAAAAAAAAACTATTAATCTTTATAAAAAGAAAAGATTCAATTTTGTTTACATCCAAATTTTATCAAAATAACCCCAAAAATAAACGAGGTATCGCAAGTTGAAATTGTAGGGAATTTCACTTAAAAAAAAAAAATATTTCGCCAGATAATCAGTTTGGGATACCTACTTGTAGCCAGTCATACCCTGGACAACCATTCACAAAAGGAGTCTTTATGCTGTGTGTCTGAATAAACTCCATTATAGTGTCTTTGACCTCCTCAGGCGTGAATCCCCAGCCCCATCCTGCCATCAACTTGATGCACTCAGCAAACTCATTTTCATGAGCAGGAAACAGTATTATTTGCTTCTCAACATGCGCGTTTATAGGGATTTCCATAAACGTTCTCCTGAGCAATGACTTCTTGTTCACTTTAAAATACTTGGCTGCTTGATTAGCAGACATCTGCTTCTTTATGACAGCCTCATATACAACAACCATCTTCTCTGACTGGCTCATATTCCTCTTTCTTCTTCTGATAGTTGCGAACCATCTGTAAACAAACAATTTTTTAATGGGGCATTAGACACTTGTATGCCTAAGTATTAGTATCAATAAATGTTGACTTGTTATTACCAATTTCTGGTTTCATATAACTTCCTAGACAATAAAAATAGGTTAAATTAACTAACATAATGTTTCTTATTACTTAAATCACTTTAAGTGATTTTCAACTCTTTTCCTTCAAAATATTTTTTAAACAAATAAATTACACATAATTACATGCATTATGCTTAAATGAGTACCAGTACAAAGCAATTAATATATTAAAAGCATACAAAAACATGGCAAGTTGAATTTGCAGCAGTTTTTAAAATGTGTGTTGAAATCATGAGCACATTTGATAGGCTGTGGATGCAGACCACCATGGCACACTTTCCAGCTCTGAAAAATGAAAATCTGAATTAAATCAAGTGTAAAAATGTATTGGTACTTACGTCTGATATATCCCAGTGCTTCAGCAGCCAAGGAACAGTTGACAGCCTCAGTGGTTTCGCAGAGAAACAAAGTGTTGTGCAGTTGCACTTCTGAAGCAAAATGTTTTGAAGGCAGTTTCAAAATGGCTGCAGATGTGAAGAGAAAACAGCTTCTCAATTTGGCAGAAAAAGACTATTTTTGTTTGTAAATGCCACTCGTGTGAAACAAGGCCTGTGATTGTTCAGTGATCAGACAAGCTTGATCCTTATTTCCCTACAACTGCCATAATAATGTTATAGAGAGGTTTGTGAAGGTTACCTAATTGCTGGTGTCTAATGCTCCATGCTTCTTAATACCCCAGGTTACCCTTACCCTAATCCAGTTTACGTTAAATTTATATAGGAAACTGATCATCTCCCCTCCTAAAATAAAAAAATATTTGAAAAAATTTTCAACAAACGTGGAATTCTCTAGCGCCGTGATAGGTAATTGTACACAGAAAAAAGAAAAAAATGGTTAGTAAAAAAAAAGTTGAGAATCAGGCAAGGGAGATAACTCAAATTTTGTTTTCGGAAAAACTCAAAATGGCGACTGATAGATAAAATCGTTTTTTATTTTTAATTTAATAAATATTGGATGAATTTGCGTAATTTTTGGTGTACAATCTTTTCAGCTATCACGTAAGTACATAACAAAGTTTATACATTTCTTTAGCTATGTTTTTAAAGGGAGGCCTAATATGTCGTAGTGAAAGTAAAGAACCCAATTTGTAAATGGAAAATTAGGATTGATCAGGAAGGGCGGCTGAAGCTGTCTTCCGTTTAGTTTTAAATATGGGCTAATATTTAAAAATGAATATCTAAAATTAAGTATTTACTACACTTCTGTTTTGGAAGCAAATAAAATCGACTTTTCTAAGTTTTTATTTGGGGGGGTAGGTTCTCGCACCTCTAGTTTTAAGTAGGGCTAAGACCCCCCTCCTATTTTAAAATAAGTATTTACTCACTTGGTAAAAGTGCAGAATAGTTAGCAGTCGAGAAATTGAAAAAAAATAACAACAAAAATAAATGCCTTATACCAAACGCAGTAGAATTTAAATATCTACCGACCTGTATACTTTTAATGTGCTGAAACTGTCTTTAAGTTTTTTTTATTTAAAAATATTATTTCGTTCAAACGGTCTTTACACACAAAGAAAAACAAAACAAATGGCTGCTTGTCGCTTAACTGGGAGGTTTAATTCTTGAAAAGTTAGTAAAAATTGACTATTCCTACCACTAACCCTAAGTCCGAGTTGCAAGTTCCCCTACCCCCGGAACTTAGTGTTAGTGGTAGTCATAGTTTTTTTTGCAATTTTTCAGGAACGAAGCCCCCTACAGTAAAGCGACAAGCGACCATTTATTTCCTGTGTCTCGTAAAGACAGTTTAAAAATTGAAATAAACTTTAAAACAGTTTTGTTAAAGCATGCAGGTCGGTAGAAAATTAAATTCTACCGCGTTTGGTATAAGTCATTTGCTATTGTTTTTTTGTTTATGATATTCTGCACTTTCACCATTTACTCTGTTGTTCCTATTTACTAGCCTCCCCACGAAGGCAGAGTTAGATACAAGGTCGTTTTTTAATGTGAGAAAAATTCAGCTCCCCAAAAAACAAGAAAACATTTAAAAATCTTAATTTTTAAATAATTTATTTTTATAATTCACTAAAAGACTTTGTTTCATTACACATCGTTTAATACGTTCCAGTTTTTTGTATCGCTTATGACGCCATGATCGTTTTTGTATCGCTTATGACGCCATGATCGTTTTTGTATCGCTTATGACGCCATGATCGTTTTTGTATCGCTTATGACACCATGATCGTTTTTGTATCGCTTATGACGCCATGATCGTTTTTGTATCGCTCATGATGCAAAAAGTGTTAAAATGCGTTTTTTTCCTATTACTAGGTAATAACTCCAAAACGTTTATCATGTCATAATCTAAAAAATGCAACAAATTATTATCGCCCATACACCATTTTTAATCGCCTTTTCGAAGAATCTGTCCCTGATGCGAATCTCAACATTTACCCACTTCAACGGTAATTCTATTTTGAAAAGTAAAAAAATACTAATAAAAATAAAGCAAAAAGAAAAAAAATATTGTAAAATCGGCAAATATTTTGATCATAAAAAAGTTTTTTCATCTAAAAATATTCAGAGCAGACGAAAAAAACAATAAATTGATTGTGATTGGTGGCAGGCATAAAAAAGTGCTGCATAATTTCATGTAAAATGATCCCTCATTTCTGGGCCATTGTAACGTTTTAGGATTGTTAACCATTTTTTTTTTTTGCTATGGGAGATAAATTCTTACGTTTTACTTCTTAAGGCAATTACGTGCTGTTTTACAATTTTGCCAGTCGGATTTAGAGTTAGAGAAAATAAAATTAGTTAACTAGTTAAAAGGTAAAATTTTACGTTAAATTTATATGCAAAACTAATCCCCCACTTTAAATTGAAAAATACTTTTTTGCATGGTGTATAGGATTGAGATTTATTCCAATCCTATAAAGTTAACTGACCGACGGTGTGGGTGAAAAAACAAGCCCCCCCCCCAAATTCCAGCTAAAAACAATATCAGAATTGTGTTTCCGAAAAGCAGCTCCCAGCAGCAACTTAGCAATTTTTACTAAAAAAACAAAAATAGATGTCACGTGTGTTGCTCTCCACTACGTCCGCATGACCACTGATCGTAAAATATCAAAAACACGTTCTCTTTCTTCCTTTGACAGTTAACGGGAGGTCACGTTTCCACACTCTCCTTTCCTTTGGGGGCAAGGGACGCCTCGGGTGACTACGATTCACCATTCAATTTGCACACACACATGCTTACACAGGCACACACAAATGCCTATGTGGTTTAGTTGTCAATTGAGTTATACTTCCTTTGCAGATTGGCTGTTTGGAGTCTCTAAAAGCTAGATGGCTCTGGTTGGTAGTCAATTTGCATAGGTGGTGGGTTGATTAGATAAGAACTGTACTCTTTGGATTGAAGAGTTGAGTTTTTCAGACAGCAGAGTGAAGCGCAGAGAGAAAGTAGTGGAGCTGAAAATTGGTTGAACATTAGATCGACAGTAAAAAAAAAAAATTTTTATAAACTTTCTCTTACGGATAGACTACAAGCTATTTCGCAAAAAATGGGTGAACGAGTGAAATTAAGCAGTGACATCCTGAGGCTGTTTAAAGGAGAAAGCGATGTGGTTGTGTGGTTTAATAAGCTGAAGCTGGTTGCAAAGCTGCAAAAGATTGATGGCGTAGCGACATTGATCCCAATGTATTTGGAGGGGAATGCGCTAGCAGTCTATCTGGAAATGGGAGAGGTTAACCACGCAGATACCGAGAGTATTGAGAAGATTCAGGACAGCATTTCCGGAGGATGCTTTTGAGGCCTATAACAAGCTCGGAAGAGTTACCTGGACCGGAAAATCAGTGGACGTGTATGCAGCAGAAATAAGGTGACTAGCAGGATTGGCCGGATACATGGGACAAAGCCTTGAGAAGACAGTTAAAATGGCTTTTGTGAGTGGTTTTCCTGACCACATCTCGATGGAACTGCAACGAATGACTGAGATTGAAACCATGGAGGTAGAGGAAATTTTGAGGCATGCCAGGGTGCTGGCGAAGCGTTCTAGTGAACTAGGGTCAATTGCAACTTCTACCGCAAACAAGCCTGGTGAAGAAGAGCAGATAGTGAGGAGACATACATTTATTGGAAAATGCTTTAGATGTCAGGGGCCTCACCTGATGAGAGACTGAAGTGAACCAAGGCCGGGTATTATCTGTTTCCGGTGTGGCCAGGTTGAGCACATTAGTAAGAATTATCCTTCACTCCACCAAGTAAAGGGGTGCTATTGCGCCAGTAGTTGCCCCTTTAATTCTGAAAAGACGTGTGAGACTTTGCTGCCACAAATAGTGGTTACTGCCAACGGGAAAAGGGCTAGAGCCCTTGTTGATACTGGCTCTACAACTATGCTTGTCACGACAAGTGTCACCAACTTTTGGAATGGAGTCAGCAATATTAGAGAAGTAGATGGTGGTGAGACCGATGCCGAGATTATAGTAATAAATATATGGCCTACGACTCTGAGTAATTGTGTTGGATACGCTCGTTGCAGGAATTGATGTGATACTGAGCCTGGATGTTATCAACCAGCTGGGAGGAGCTACAATTGCTAAGGGCGAGGTGAAGTACGGCAAGCAGTATGTAGCTAGAATAGCAAGAAGCGCGAAAATGCCATCCAGCCAACAAAACCCATGCCATGTCAGATTGGGGATGAGGACTTCCGAGCCCATTTTGATGGTGACAAGTGAACAGTAGAGTGGCAATGGACCGTGGGACCACCCGTAGTGACAAATCGGGTTAGCTGCTATGAAAGCACGCTAAGAGGAAAGTTAAGATCGCAGTTTGAGAAGGAAGTTGAGAGGTGGATCGACGAAGGAATTTTAATACCATGGTCAGGAAAGGTTGAAGGAATTCTGCCACTCATGGCAGTGGTTCAGCCTACCAAGAAGAAAGTCAGGCCAGTATTGGACTTCCAGGAGTTGAACAAGCATGTGGCCTGCCACGCTAAAGATGGAATCGACGTATGTGAAGACATCATGAGGGAGTGGAAGAAAAGGGAGCGAGCAACCAGAATCGTGGACTTAAAATTGGACTACCTTCAAATTCATGTGGACAAGAAGCTATGGCGGTATCAATTGGTCGAATATAAAGATCAGATTTATTGCTTGACCAGATTAGGGTTTGGACTGAATTCTGCACCAAAAATTATAACGGCAGTGCTTAAGACCATGTTGACGATACAATAAAAAGATCCATCTGTTCTTATATCGATGATGTACTGGTGGACAAGACCATCGGAGTGGCTCTGGGATTGAAGTTACAGCGGAATAAGGCAGGAAAGTTGATGCTTGGAGGAGGAAACAAAATCCCTGAAGTCACAGACAGTCTAAACAAGTGAAAACTTTTCTCGGCGTGTGGTAAGTCGTTTGGTCATTACCCCATAGTCGGATGGCTGCAGACTGCTTGCAGCTTTATCAAAAGGCAGACCCGTACAGACCGATGGGAGGATGCAATTGACGAAGAGGTGTTCCACATGATACAGGAAGTGATTGTGGAAGTGAAAAAGGTGGACCCTGTAAAGGGAGAATGACACATGAAAAAGAGCCCGGAAGGGATAATATGGAGCGACGCTAGCCGCCTGGCATTAGGAGCATTGTTAGAAATAGGAGGAGTAACGACTGAAGATGCTGCCTGACTACGAAATAAGAATGATAGCGCCCACATCAATGTTGCGGAGCTCAAAGCCACAATGGCTTTGAAATGGGGGCTATGAGCAGTGGACAGACTTGGCAACAGTGGCATCATGGATTAAGTCAGAAGTGTTGAGAGATAAACGGATCAGGACCAAAAGATCAACTGAGATGTTTATCACGCGTCGACTTGGGGCACTTGGAAACTTGATCAGAGAATTCGAACTGAAAGTAACCATCATATTGGTTCCATCGCAGAAAAACAAGGAAGATGTGGCTCCGGTGTACCGTGTAGTACACGATATGAAAGACCCGCATGATAGGCATCATTTTGGGAAGGAAAGGACGTTATATCCGTCAAGGAAAGTGAATCCAAATATCATAATGGAAGATCTTCAGGATGTAGTTGAGCACTGTAGGGAGTGTCAATCCATTGACCCTGCGCCATCCAGGCATTTAAAAGGGGAGCTACACGTAACAGACAATTGGAGGCAACATTGATATCATGCATTACAGCCATGAACTGTATTTAACTAAGATGGCAGAGTAACAATATGGCGAAAAATTAGAACAGAAACAGCAGAAGAGATAAAAAGAGTTGTTGAGGAGGTGTTTATGGAGAGGGGGCCAGTAGAAGAGATGCTAATGTACAATGGTATGTCCTTTCGCTCAAAGGTCTTTAGGGAGCTGTGTGAAAAGTGGGGTGTTAGGCAATATTTTAGATCAACGTACCGCCCAAGCGACAATGGAATCATCGAGAGGCACCATCGAACTATAAAAGCTGTGGCAGCAAGAAGCAGTCTTTTGGTATAACATGGCGCCGAAGGCTGGCCAAGACAAAATGTCAGTGCCACACCGATCTGTTTTCACGTCGAATGGCGACATCCACTGGCAATAACGGAGAGAGTGGAACAGGGACAAGTGAAAATCATGGTGGGTGAGGAGGTGTGGGTGAAACCGCCCAATGTCAGATGTACAACCTGCTGGGGAAGAGGAACTAACTGATGTACTATCTAAAAACAGTGTGTCAGTTAACACAGTGCCTCGTCACATATTAGATATATGAAGAGTTTCCTTAGAGTCAGATGAAGAGGTTATTGGAGAAGAACCCGTAGAAAGGTCGCAACGCGAACGAACGACCGGCGTGGATGTTGGATTATGAAACTAATTATTGATCTTAAAGATGAAAGAGGCATATGGGTGAGTCGTCAATTGAGTTACCACAACTGACATGCCCATCATTGAATGGATAGAAAATGTTGAGTTGGTTTGTGAACTCTGCACCATGGACAAAAGTGTTCTACCATTACGATGCGGTGCTCTTGCCATGTACAGACAGTCAAGTAAAAACGAGAGAGCAGACACAGAACAAATGAAATGGGGCCTTATGACTGCGTGTGCTATGCATAGGTTCAACGCATTCAACCAATTCGTGGCAAGGCGTCTTCGCCCAGAGGAAACGATAGACAAATTTTGGGCTGAAATACATCGCTTGAGAACCGCTGCCTGATTGATGCGGCAGCTGATACATGGCAACCTTCGTCATTCGTCATGATGGCTCTCGCCCAAGTCAGAAGTTGTTCTATACTCATCTGGTCCATCCTGGCAAAGTTCTACCTGGCATGTTGTGGAAACCCTGACACGAATGCACACGCCATGTTTAGTATGACATGGAGAAGTAGTGATAGAAATAATGATGGAGAACCGGGCTGTCATTCGTTGCTGCTTACATGACGGCATGCGCGAATGGATGTTGCCGTCACTGTCCTATTTAGAATTCAGTGGAATGTAAGATGAGGAATCGCTCGTAGACCACTTGACTTCAGGCTTGTGGTGTTGTACCACACTGCGACTTATTAACCCGATTCGTCCTCACCAAGAGACGATCGCACTGTGTCGCAAGAAGAAAAGCAGCTTTTTTCTCTTCTCTGTTTGTTTTGTTTGTTCGTGTTCTACTGAGAAATTTTTTCTGGTTGGAGTGAGTTTCACTGTTCGCTGTTATGACATTGACTGCTCATTGCTGCCGGCAGAATGTGTCAACAATGTGTGGGATGTTATGTTAACAAAAGAAAAGGTTAACAAAGAACCTGAACAAAAAAATTCAAATAACATACTATTCTTTTATAGATATAATTATCCAGGAGAATACTTATCCGTTTTGTCTGCTACGCCACAAAAATTCCAATAGCTTGAGGTGGAAACTAGCATCCCCAACAATTTCCTCAACTTTCGTTTTGCATGTGACCTTCATTTAAAAATCAAAAAATTGATTTCCTTCATTTGTATTTAATCATAATTAATCTTTAAGAATTATTTTTAAAAAAAAACATCGAAAATTTAAAAATGTTTAATAAATTATTAAACAAACCTTCAATCGTTTGCGTGTTGATCCTGTCCACATCTGAGCCAACAAAATTTTGCTTGTAATTTATACTGGTATGTTCATATCTGGCATTTTCAAAATATCTCGGACCTTTACATACATTAGATATTTGTGTTTCAGGCAACATCCAGGAGCAAATTATCGGGAATAATGTTTTGCAATCTCTGTGTGGTTATGTTACATTGGTTAGTCATTCTTTCTACAGCTCCGAACATCCAAGCATCGTCCCTAAACTGATCTCTGTCCTACTTTTTTTTGAAGGAGGAAGATACATCTGTTTCAACTTCTTTAGTGCTATTGTTTACATCGAAACCACCAAATATTATCGGATTGTTTACAATGTTTTGTTCAAAAACCTCTCGGATGAATTGCATTCAACCGAATGTGATGTGTGAGGCAACACTGATGTTCTTTTGAATTGTGTGTTGTTTCATATAAATGCTCCAACAAAACAATAGCATTATTAGCTGTCTTATTGCAGACGGCTTTGTTCAAAAAAGATCCTTTGTGTATGCTACGTAATGACCAACATTGACGGCATCTCCACTGGCATCCATCTATAAGTTATTTTCTTTTGGTCAAACTCCGGAGTATTTTGCATGCTCTACACGTGCTAGAGTTACCTATCAAACTTAGTGAATTTGCGAAGTGGACCTCGTTTTCTGTTGCCTTTGGTAAAAGTGAAGAAAAGTTCAGTCGAAATTGTAGTGGCTTACATGAATTAATTTCTATTGATCTGCTTGATGATCATTGTAATCATCACCTCTTTAACACGTGCACGTCTGCATGTAACAAGATTCACGCGCGATCACAAACACCGGATCACATGATCAGCAGAACCCTCAGTTCGTGACTCTTTTCCAACAAGACAAGATTTTTACTTTTATTATAAACTAGCATGGCTACTCGGCATTGCCTCGGCTGCTAATTTTCGTATGCAGATTACAGAATAAAGAATAAAAGTAAAACTAAACAATCTGCTAGTATTTACATTTGCTGCTGAGAACAAAGCTGGTCTCTATTTGAAAAATCTTCCTGGTGTTTGAAGAGAGTTGGTGAGAGTACATATTTACTCCCACTTTATATGAATATGAAGAAATAGAATTTCGAGCCGAATAAAGTATTTTATATTAAAAATATGAAATGAAATACAATTTTTTTTTTTTTTAGAATGTGGCCCAATGTTCCCCATAAATAACTAGTGAAACAGAATGAAATATTGAGTTTGCATAAAAGCTATTACATCTGACTATTTTGGTTGACTTTACTGTGTTTATAAGATGAAAGAAAAAATCTGCATAAAAGATAAGTATCTCCTCCAACATCTCCATTTGAATGTTAATAGTATTTAAATTTTTTGTGATAGAATTAAATACAGGGCTTAGAAGAAAGAAGCATGTGTGGAAATAAATTAATGAAATAATTGTTTGGTATAAAAAAATTATTATTTTATAAAATAAAAGAATGAAATAATTGTTTGGTATAAAAAAATTATTTTATAAAATAAATGAATGAAATAATTGTTTGGTATAAAAAAATTATTATTTTATAAAATAAATGAATGAAATAATTGTTTGGTATAAAAAAATTATTATTTTATAAAATAAATGAATGAAATAATTGTTTGGTATAAAAAAATTATTATTTTATAAAATAAATGAATGAAATAATTGTTTGGTATAAAAAAATTATTATTTTATAAAATAAATTAATCTTCATTTGGTATAAAACTAAACGAATTTACTTAGGGTATATTTCGACAATTTCAAGAATACTTAAATGCTTTCAGATTTGCTATGCAGAACTCCAAAAAATTAACACAAGTTCTGAAATAAGGATGACTCCTATAATGAACTTACATGGCAAAATGAAACATGTGAATATTAAAAACGTTTTCTTATAATCTCGTCCTAAATAGATAGTAATCCATTGAACTTAAAAACAAACAAAAAAAACATAAAATTAGAACATTTTCATCCATCCAAAGGCAGCTTAAAATTGCATTAAAAAGATCTGAAGTGCTAACAAATATTCGTCAGGTAATAATTGAAGTCAGGTATGTTCATATCTATTTTTATTTTATTTTTCTAATTTTCACAAGTTTATTACTGGATTACTTTGTTGTTATTCACAGGTAGAGGAAATGGCACTAAAAAGCCAAATTCAAGAAATCCCATCTTTAATTGAAAAAGAATCACTGCCAGAGGTAAGAAATTATGTAGGTCGATATGTAGCAGACAAATTCAATGACAAATAAACTAAGGACTTTTGCTGTCAACCTAAACAGTAGAAGTATTGAAAGTTAGGGTTAAAGCCACAGATTATCCTCTTAAACATCACGGTCATCTAAGATTTGCTTTAAGAGTATGACTTTTAATTGGTGTCCCAAAGCAAAATTTTATTTTCATTATATCTAAAAATATTTTAATGTGGGCACATAGATTTGTGTAAAACATAAACAATGATACCAAATTCATTTTGGTAGCATAATTATGACCATTCAAAGTTTGTTGGGAATTAGAAAATTTGCTATCTCATGTGCTATTAGTCTATAGAGACAAATTTGTTCCTGTATTTTACTATATTGTTCATTTCTATTCCGAAGAGCACGTCAAATTTCACAGTGTATAACTAAAAATGCAGGCTTTAGAACAAGTGAAAACTCCTTACAAATGTAATGTCATCTTGTGGTAAATGAAAATTAATCATAATGAAAGCAATAATTAAATTAAGCCAGCCTAAACATTCGGCAAAATCCCGTTACACCTTTACAAAATGTACAAAAATGGAAGTGCAAATTTTACTGTTCATATGAGATTTATTTCCACAGCTAACATATTGAATTTTCGTAATACGATTCAAAGCATAGTAGAGATTAAGCTATATTTATCTTTTGATAGTAAATCAATAAAAAAAAACTTTGGTTTGGACCATGTAAAAACAAACAGAAACACAATTTGATAATAGGGCAAATATTTCATCCACTAAAGTTTTCAACTTGGAATATTTTGTGAAAAACAGTTATATAAAGCCCACCATATTGACAAATGGCCTTTTTTCTTTAAGATGGTCCTGTTTTTATATGCTTAGAAACACACTATCTTGCGCATTAAGTGGAAAAACACCAACATTAAGAAATAAATAGTAACCCAACTTTAAGTAACCTGAAAAAAAAAACTATTAATGACACGAGAAAAAAATTGTACATTTATAAAGAGAAAACATTAAATTTTGTTTATGAAGTGACTGTATTTGGTTAACTGAGTGTGTGTAACTTTGAATATGTGAATGTGAGTTAATTAACAAAAATATGAGAAAGAATTTGACTGAAGATAATTAGTATGGTCAATAATGAATTATTTCTTTACTTTTTACAATTGGAAGAAGAGGATTTACTAATTAATTGACATTTATAGTGAGAGCTGATAACAACATACATCTTTGTAAATGTCTGTCTCTTGTTGGAAGCCTAAGGGGATATAACTTTAACAAGCAACTCTGACAAGTTATCTCCCTTTAATCTGTCCATTCTGAATGTCTCATTTTTCTAGCTAGAAATGGCTCTAGTTAATAGTTTACATCCAAATATGAAAATAACCCCCAAAATAAATTATATATCACAAGTTAAAGTTGAAGGAAATTCCATTATATTTATCCATTTTCACCCCATAACTTATTTGTGATACCAACATTTAATAAACTTAATTTTCAATTATATTTCCTTCATTTTTTGTTCTTGCCTTTTTATCAACGTAGTAGAGTACAAACCCTTCATAATTCTTTTTTGCTGAATAACAGTTTTATTTTAACATTTCCGAAGTTAACTCATTTCTCTACATGCAACACATATCCTCAACCCTCACTTCCATACATCATCACACTGTGTACGCATTCCTTAAAATCTAAATATTTTCTATAGCAATATGAATTTTACATTTAGAACATTAAAATTTATTTTAAATTTTTAACTTTATAGAGACTCATAAGTTAGTCAGAAAAACAAAATTTTAAAGAAATAAAAACGATATTATAAAAAAAAGCTAAATGAGTAATTTAACAATCATAGGACAATAAGTTTTGACACTTCACTTTGATATTTTCCATTTCTGTTCAATTTATTAATTCTTCCTTTGGTAGAGACAACATGTCTTTTTTACACATTAAAATATCATCTTGATTGAAATCTAAAAATAAAATTTTGTGGGAGGCGAGATTTTATTTCTCCATTTTCTCACTTTTCTTTGTTTTCTTTCCATAGATGTCCATTTCACTTCACTACTGAAATGTAAAGGGCTACTGTGATAGGGGCCAGATTTATCAGAGGGGAGGGGGGATTAAGTGGGAAGTTGGACAACAAGATGTTTGTTCACATAACATGTAAACTTCTGCATGTTTGTACAGTCGGGGAAACAGAGAGCAGGGAGGGAATTCCAAAGGCAAGCCGTCTGAGGAAAGAAGCTATTAGAGTAGAAAATTTTCATGCATCTACGAATCTCTACAGTGAAGGGGTGGACTTTTTCTGCTAGTCGGGTGGGTTGGAGCTATTTTCTTTGAGAGGGTACAAGTGCAATAGGTTCATCGGCGCACTGGTGATACGACAGAGACTGATGCTTGGCAAATAGTGCACGGCCTATTAGGTTAGAAATTATTTTTTACGCCCTGTCCAAGAGGGAGAGACTAATGGTTTGTGCACCAGCCCAGATGTGGCAACAATACTCCATGCATGGGCAAATGGTGGCTTTGTAGAGATATAGGATACTGGCCGGTGTGATAAGATTTCTAGCCTGGTAGAGGGAGTCTCTATTCTTTGCAACAGACTTGGCAGCATCTTCTATGTATTTATTCCAATTCATGTTACATGAGAATGTTAGGCCAAGAAGTTTAAACATTGGACTCTCAGGAAGGGTTTTAGCTTCAAATTCAAAAAGAGATCCTTGTAATCACAATATTTACTTGTACTAAATACAGAACCTGGCACAAGGTTATTTATGAGGCTGGGGTCTGTTCCTCTCTATCTTAATCTAACTCAGCTCAACACAATCGTCTGTATGTAGTCATCAGAACATTTATTCTATCTGTAAACACAACAATCACCAGAACTTTACAATTTCTCTATTAAAAGCCAAATTAATCCCATTATCATCATATTCTGTTTAACATCCGTTTTACATGCTGACATCACATTACACATCCATCGTATCATTCTCATATTATTTCTCTCCATTCAACACATATCTTCATTGGCCAGGTTTCATTGCCATACATCATCACACTGTGTACACATGCCTGATAGACTCTTCCCTTGGTCGGCAGTGGTAACACTACTGGTTAGTAATGGCAGAAGTTCCCTTAATCTACTCCATCCACCCTAACTTTTGCTATTACACTAGCCCCTGCTCTACCCTGTGCACTAATGATATCATCAAGGTAACAAAATTAATGAACAATGTCAATAGCTTCGCCATCCAAATATATTTTCTCCATGTCTGAGTTTTCATCAGTCTCCATTATCTTACATTTCTTGCACATAAACTGGTTATAACCTCTCAATCTACCTGCAGTTCCACTGCATTTCTTGTACACCCAATGTTTACAAGTATGACAAAGAATTGAGTTGCTTCCAACTCCCTTTACACAAACTGAGCAGATGAACTTTCCGCTTTCTGGAGGCTTTCAAACACGACAACCACTGATTATCACTTTTGTCTTGATAACATTAACTCTCAGATCTTTACTTTTCATAGGATTCATCCAAGTCTTTAACTTAACATGTAGACCTTCCATTGTTTCACAGGAAATCATCAGCATAAAGCATCTCTTCCGGACGACCCATATCAATCTCCCGGGACAACACAACAGGACTTGTACATTGCTTGAACAACCTTCACCAACAACTCATACCCCTAATTTATACAAAGCCCAACAGACAACATCTCTTGACACTCTTTCTACAAAACCCCAAAAGCAAAATACCCAGATGCATTTCTCTCAGGATAAATATTGCATGAATATAGATACTTTATAGATATTATTAATATCATTAAATGCTACTTTACCAATAATACAATTAAAAACATGTTTAAATTTGAGTTCATTTTCCAAAGATCAAAATCGTGATATGGAATTATTTGCCAATCTTCATTAATGATTTCAACTTTATTAACATTTTACAATGTTTCATGCTATATATATATATATATATATATATATATATTTTAATTTAAAAAAAGAATGAAACCAATGATTTTTGCTTTTATTTTTTTCTAGGGATCTGATGATGTTGATATAAATTCAGTTCCATTGAATCTTGGTATTAATTGTGTGAACAGTGAGTTTTTTCCTCATATTTTTTATATTTTTATTTGTTTTATATTCAAAGTTTATATCATAAAAATCTCTTTAAATTCCTTGATAGGAAACTGATAATTAAAAACCAAAAGCTAAAAAATTTCTGGTTTAAATCTGTCATTAAAAAAGCCCCTCGAAAAAAGCAAAAAAAAAGCCCATTTAAAAATAGAAGTAAAAATCATCATTTTCACGTTTATGGTCTTGTGTTTATAATCATTTTCAGTAAAAGACAATGCACTATTTTATTGTCTGAGATGAAAGCTAATTTGATGCTTAACCATTATTAAGCTGTCCATTTGCCCCCATCTCTCAAGTCTCTTGTACTTGTTTCATAAAATCTCATACGGTTATAGCTAGCAGAATTATACCATATTGTTTGTGTTAATGATTTTGACAGATTTTTTACTCGAACATGTTCTTGTCTTTCTGTCATGTGTGAAAAAACATGTCAAAATATACCAGTACCAACCTGGAAGAATATACCATTTTTCAGTCCAGTATTTCCAAAACACAAAATTTAAAGAAAAAACTTGGATTTTCGTTTAAGCTCCTGCAGAGGTTCGTTTGGAAAAGATTGCTATCTGATTGCATCTGATCGTTTGGAAAAGATTGCTATATGATTGCATCTGATCGTTTGGAAAAGATTGCTATATGATTGCATCTGATCGTTTGGAAAAGATTGCTATCTGATTGCATCTGATCGTTTGGAAAAGATTGCTACCTGATTGCATCTGATCGTTTGGAAAAGATTGCTACCTGATTGCATCTGATCGTTTGGAAAAGATTGCTACCTGATTGCATCTGATCGTTTGGAAAAGATTGCTACCTGATTGCATCTGATCGTTTGGAAAAGATTGCTACCTGATTGCATCTGATCGTTTGGAAAAGATTGCTATATGATTGCATCTGATCGTTTGGAAAAGATTGCTATATGATTGCATCTGATCGTTTGGAAAATATTGCTACCTGATTGCATCTGATCGTTTGGAAAGATTGCTACCTGATTGCATCTGATCCAAATTTATGATGAAAGTATTTTATTGCCAAATCATAAAAGTTAAAGAAGTTCCCAAAATGATAATCATTCTTACTCCTTGGAATCCAATTCCTGAATAGATCAACCCTAATCCTAACCCTGTCAGCTATTGTTTTCTTTTTATACTTCTACTTTCATTGTTTATCAAATTTTTCATGTCATAAGAACGAAAGGTAATCCAAAATGGCACCACAAATTGGTTGTCAAAAGTAACTTAGAAAAACTCGGGGGGGGGGGGGGGGTTGGAGAAATACCCTAAGTATACCCCCACCCTCCATACACAAGATAGAAAGTCATAATGTCATATGCACAGAAATGTACAGACTGCCTTCAATAAGGAATTTGTATAAATTTATTTCCAAAATAACTAACAGTGACATTTCAAGTAATATTATTTTTAATCTAAGGCAAAAAATTTCTAAAAACCCAAATTATTTTTTCCTTTTCTCAAATGTTATGTTTTTCTAATGTTTAGATGATTATGATGATGAAGATGATGATGACGATGGCGATGAAGTAAGATGATGACGATGGTGATGAAGTAAGATGATGATGATACTCCAGAATTAAGTGATCAACTTGGCAAACAACAACAACCTTAATTGGCAATAAAAGATAAAAATAAAGATTATTTTTAATTAACAAAACCTCAATCATTAAATTGACTGATATCTCTATATTAATAAAATTGTGTGAACACTTCTTGTGTGTCTGTGTTTCTCACCCTTATGTTACTTACACATTACTTTTATTATTTACTATTAATTGACTATAATAAAATAAAAAATGTCATAGTGTGAAGTATTAAAACAACTTTTTTAAAAGTGCTATTTAAAAAAATAATTTCATTACAAAATTAAATTCACCAGCATGCATTTCAAGTCAGACATTTAAATATTTTGTTAATAGTTGGAAAAAAAAAGAATGCATTACTTTGTGACCCTTAGAAATTTAAAAGGAATTTTGAAGTATTTAAACTGTTGAATAAAAAGTTATTTCTGACAAATTCTTAGCAAATTCCCATGTATCAAAAGATTTTTTTATATCTAATAATTTTATAGAGATTAACAAAATTATAGGGACATTTCAAAACAGAAGAAAATATGGATGATCATTGTGTTTACATTAGTTAAGAAAAAAGATTTTCTAATGGTTTGTATTTATTGATACATGTATAAAATAACAATGTTCATTTTCTGGGTTTATTGGCTGAGAGAGAGATAGGCAGTACATTGTAGCGATATGAAGAGCCAGGTAGCTTTGGCTGACAGGTGATTGACATGTCTGCTGGCATTCTTGATGTCAGTTGAGTATAAACAATTTGTTTTATCAATGGGCTTAATGTAAAATTAAGTTGTAAATATATATATATATATATATATATATATACTCGTTGAATTATATGTAAGAATATATGTACTAGTGGAGGTAAGTTTGGTAATATACTAGTTGGCTTGGGTGTCACATAAATTAATTTATTTGTTTTTCTGTTTGATATTACAGTAGATGTTAAAAAGCACCCCCATGTTTAGAGGATATTTGTATTTTTGTGTTATCTTTTTGGTGAGGGAAAGGAGTTCATCAAGTATCTCTTGTGAAGAGAAATACAGAGCACTGTTGATGAGTTATGTGGAACCGGGATGAGGGATGGGCTAGAGAAAAGTCGTAACTATATTTTCATTGAAATCAGACAAGGAAAAAGGCCTAGATCATGGATTTTTTTGGTTTTAGTGTGACCTAAAAGATACACTTCAGGAGGACACTGGTTTATTTATGTGTAATTATAATGTTACTTGCCTTGATCAATCAAGCAAGAGACATGACACAGGTCAGGTAGTATTAGATAGCACCTGAATCTGAGAGGGGGGGTGGCTTTTTCGAAAATGTAATTTGCTGTGGGTTTCAAATATGTGATTGTTCCTTCCCACTTGTCTACAGGGCTCAACTAAATCTCACATAAAGATTTGTCTTCCATATCTCACTGTGAGCAAACATTATGGAAGAAAATGTGGAGAAAAACTACATGTTATCTCGGCCAAGAGGTAGAAGAACGATGGACTAATTTGGAGATAAAGAGAATCCCTGCGTGTAGTTTTAGAAGTATAGGGTAAAAAAAATTTTCATTGATCAGCAGTCACTTTTGGTAATTTCATAATAGATTTGAATAAATTTCGGATCACTTTTCAAAGGATATTAGGTGGTTTGAAAATTTATGTAATATAAATTTTGATTTGTCAGGACGAATGTATGTGGGTGTTAAAAACGGAATTTTCCATTCATGTTAAGCAGAAAAGTGAAAATTTCCATTAAAAGTTAAGATTGGTGTTAAGGCGATGTGTCAGGATATTGTGTCACAGACAGGAAGTCGCGAGCGACATGTAGCAGATCAACTGATAAGATTTTTCTTTTTCTGAATCACAAGAAAGAGTAATCATGCTTTGGGACAGCTGCTTCCTCTCCCTATGAGAGCTGTTTGGGGATATTATGTATATTTATACTGAAAAATAAAAGCATTGTTAAAATGATTTTGCGCTGTCTTTATTATTAACTTTTACAATTGCTGGACCAAGATGAGGGAGGCACCAACAGTAATGGCAAGGACTGGGCCTGTGGAAGGGACCGGATGGTTTCAAAGAAATCTATGTCTGGAGATTCCAAGTGGAACAATCTAAGTTGGTGTTGTTAGAGCAATCATTGAGAATGGATCCAATAAGTTTGAGTTTGTGTATCTCTTGGGTGAGTACACGCTCTTGTATGCACATAGGACAGATTTAAATAGACCCCTTTTATTGTCGTGTAATGTCCTGTGAAATTGCTCAGGATCAATGACATCACTGTCACCTGTATATAATAGGTTGAACATGAGGGTTTTGTTGATTTCTCATCCAACCAAATTCTTCATCTAGCTAAATAATGGACATCGATTATGTGTGTGGGAGAAACGAAAAACGATTAAAGAAAAAAAAGGACGACACCATCATCAGGAGGAACCACTTCTCAGTTTCGACCCCTATTCCTCGACTGCTTTTCTGAAGTGGCAGGCCCCTTTGTCAGGAGGTGGTTATGTAGCACTATTGTGATCTGCCCATAAATGCTCTCAAGCCACACACACCTTTCAGCCATCATCAATATTAACAACTGATTTTGATTGCATTGTGACGTCATAAATTACTCTGCATATGGTGTCAACACTATTTCCTCCATCTCCCTTCTTTCACCATCCAAAATTAACCTCTCTTTCCAGCTTGTATTATCTCTGCGGTTTCCTGAAGATCTTTAATCAATTTTCTCAATTCTGAGTTGTTACAATAAAAGCGATGTCGAAATAAGTTTACAACCGTTCGTTCTACATTTCCTCTTGCTCCAATGATGGAATTCGATCTTCCATCTTTTATCTTGACACTCCTGTATCAACTCTTCATATCTGATCTCTTTCCTATTTTCTTTTCATGGTATTGTTAATTCCAGTATTATTCCTATTATTAGTAACATACAACAATATCTGGTCGTTGTCCAGACGATACCAACGGGAACACCAAAACTTTTCAGACCTACACTTAACTTCCAGTTTCCAGTCCGTCTGTCATCTATTTTTATAGTCGTTGGACGACTACTCAGATTAGTTTTTGTGCCTGCTTTGTGGAATTTCATCTTCTTTATTTGTTTAATCCTGGGTAATTCTTCATCATGAAATTGCTTGATTTTTTGCTTGATTTGTTCTTCAATTATTGCAAGCACCTGATTGTGATGCCATGTATACCTTTCTGTTGCCAGCTCACAGTTTGAGAGAATATGCCTTAGTATTCCCTTCTTCTTGCATCGACATCTATCATTATCACATATCCTCCAACGAACAAGATTGCCAGGTGATGGCATTGCATCATATGTTGATCTAATCAAGAACGATGTCCCTGCCCGTTCACAGGCCCACATTTCTTTCCATCCAACATAAGCACTGTCCTTGATGATCACATTTTACAAGATATAAATATCGGTTCTCTTGAACTTCTTTCCTAATTACTTTCACTGCAGCACCCCTCTTTTCCCTTACATTACTCCTGGAAAATGGTTTAAAGTTTCAAAATACATTTGTATCATCTTGCACTGCTCCAACAACATCTGCATCTTCCAACTTTGCTATTGCATGATCGACTGCAGTTTCTGCTCTCCATTTCATCCTAGTTCTTCAGGTGGATTATCTTTGATTTTTTTTGTCGCCGGAGAAGCAAAGAATCATCACTGTACGCACTTTAGCAACCTTATATTCTTTTACAATAGATGCGCCAGGCAGTTGTAGTTGATTATTTCTTCCAAATATTGCAGTATTATTGAGCATCTTTGGCAATCCCAGCCATTTTTATATACATACTGCATCGCTGTTCTATTCTTTCAACCCGGGTTAATGGTATCTCATACATCTGTAAAGACCACATTAACCTTGGGTACAACGCATACTGTAAGCACCAACATTTCAATTTCCCAGGTAGATCAGCCTTTTCTATAGTTTGTAGTCCCTCTTCCGCTTGCTGCTGTATTTCCGCTCCCTTACTTCTATCATTTAATGCACCCTTATATCATCTTCCTAAACTCTTCACTGACCCTTCTTAAACAGTTAGTATGATATCACCTATCTTATACTGAACTAGTTTCTGTTTGCTTTTATCTATCTATCTATATATATTCAACGGGGCCAAAGATACAATCCCGGCATTTATAACTTAGCTAAGTTAAAAAAAATTGTTTTCTGTTTCTTGTTTTTAAATCATTCTTGTGATTTTTACTTTTTATTTAAATTATTTTTTCATTCATATATTTCTGTATTTTACGTATTTTTCTTTTCTTTTTTCTTCTATTCTGTGACATGTCAAGACTGGTGAATTTCCTCATGTCTCTAGTCAGTTCCATGTCTGATTTCAGTCACACTTATGTGATTCAAACATGAAAGAAAAGTAAAAAAAAAAAAAGAATTCTCTAGCTAGTGAAGTTACTTTTACTTTTTATTTAAATTATTTTTTCATTCATATATTTCTGTATTTTACGTATTTTCTATCTTTTTCTTCTATTCTGTGACATCATAGCGAAGTGATCTTTCTTCTGACTGATACAAAAGTAGATCAGCCCTCTCACCCATCTTACTGACAGGTGAAATGTCTCCTCAGTAGAGTATGAGAGAGGAACCTATCTTAAATTTTCTGTTATCTCTGGGAGTTGGCATGTAAATATATATCTATCTATCTATCTATGGAATTTTTTTTTACCTGCGGTTGCTCTGAAATACTTATGCAAAATCAGGCCTTGTCAGGTCATCTATGTAGGAGAAGGAAAACTCTGATATAAAAGCTGTGCTACTGACTACTCACGTCTTGGCATCAAACCGTTGGGAGAGGGAGGCCTCCTTAGTCCTGAGCGACAACCTTCCTAGAGTCTCGAACAAAATATCCGGATTGCAATACCTAAAATTGCTTAAGGAGTAGATGGGCTCTGCCTATCGACCGGCCTTTTCAATCCTTCTTAGCCAGGTGCAGAGGTACTAGCGCAAAGACACCCAGTGCTTGGCCTTGTTTCCTGACTAAGACAATGAACGCCATCTCTCTTTCTCTCTATCTGGGCAACTTGGGGAAAGTTTTTTGTCACTAAGTTTCACATGACTAGTTTGGGTTGCTCTTGTTCCGACAGGTTAGGTAATGCTAAGAATGGCTGCTCCATCAACAGTTGTATGATATCGTGGGTAACTGTACGTGCCATGGAAAGGGACACTACAGTTATCCCTGATGGGATTTCCCGAGGCCACAACCCCCATGGATCAAGTCTCGACTACTGGTCTGGATGTGTGAGCTTATTGGCATCAAACAAGCACCCACACCACCTTCCCCACTCTGTCTAAAACCAAAATGACAATATAAACAATCAAACCTACACATCACCGCTATACAGACTTAACTGGTAACTCCACGTATAGTTTCTCCATAACACACTCCCTCTCACAGTCTGTCACTTTCCTGGCCCGCCTCTCTGATCATGTGAACCAGCAAGCCTCACTTCTTGACCTCATTGCCCGAGGCTTGTGTGACGAATGCCCATAGCCCACTTTTGAACGCTAATCATCTTGTGGTAATGATGTATATAACCCTAAAATCTCGTCCCAAAACTGATGAGCCGTTGCTCAAAACGACGAGATACTATAAGCAGGCTGATTTTGATTCCATCAGAGATCACATCAGAGACGCCCCATGGAGTGAAACTTTTTCTCTCCCTACTGATCAGTGCGTAAATGAGGTAATTGAATAGGTCAAAGCAGGCATTGAAGCACACGTCACCATGCGAAAATTCCACAGCAAGACTCATTCTCCACAAGGGTTCACCTCAAAATGTGCAGCTACTATTGCTCAGAGGCATCAAGCATTCCAACAATTCAGCTGCCATAAGTAAGCTACGAATAGACAAACATTTATAGAGTCAAGAAAAAATTGTAAGACTGTGATAGGTGAAGTAAAGAGTAAGTATACAGTGATGAGCAGAAAACGCATCCAGTTGCAGAAACTAGGTACTCGTGATTTCTGAAACATCTACAATAGTGTGGCGAACAATGGGCAATCAACAATTCCCCCGCTATCCAAGCACAATGATGGCATTTGCATGACACCTGACAAGACTGAACTACTTTCCCTTAAACTCCACTTTGGACACTGCAGACCACTCCCTCCCTAATTTCCCACTGCGGACGGAAGCCACACTTGATGACCTGGTAATCACCCCATCTCATGTCATGGACATTATAAAAAACCTTGACACCTCCAAAACATGTAGGCCTAATCTTATATCAGTAATAGTAATAAAGAAATGCTCTGCTGAACTGGCCCTTGTCCTCTCCAAACTCTACAACAAATGCCTTACCGAATCTTGCTTCCCTGATAGCTGGAAAATTGCCTCTGTGGTACCAGTCTTCAAGAATTCTGGAGATAGAACTGACCCTCAGAATTATCGCTCCATCAGTCTACTCCCGCTCTTCGCTAAAATTTTTGAATCTTTAATCAATTTAGCGATAGTCCAGCACGTTGTTAATGCTAAACTTCGTTCTGACCATCAGTATGGATGTGCTCCGATGAACTTGCCAGCCCTCGACGTAAATACACTCGACCAACCCGACAATCAGCTAAATCCCATCCATTCACTGTGAAGGCCCCCAGATGCTGGAGAGCCTTCTCCTCCAATAGCTTCTTTCCTCGTGTTGCCGGCCTTTGGAACTCTCTCCCTGCTCCCTGTTTCCCGACTGTACAGTCATGCAGAAATTTGAAACTAATGTGAACAAGCATCTCGCTGCACAGCTCCCAATTTAGGATGACCCCATAACTTTCACCCTAATTCTCAGTAGCCCCTTACATCTATAGTGGCAACTTGCCTTGTTTGGGGTGAACTATGTTAAATTAAAAAACAAAATAAATAATACTTCTGGATTTCTTCCCTTAAATTTCATTTTTGACCACAGAATCAATTCATCCAATCGAAGAAGAACTTTTGTTATGCCTTCAACACTTTCCATTTTAACTCTCACATCATCCATAAATGCCATAAGTGGTGTATTGACTAGTGTATTTCTGCGATCTGTTGATTTTAATATCATTTCCATAACAAGTACAAATAAGATGACAGAAATTGTGCAACCTGCAGCAATTCCCACTTCTAAACTTTGCCAATTTGTTGTAAAACTTCCGGTTGTAAATATCATTTTGAATTTGGTCATAGTATTTCATTATCATCCTTTGCATTGCTTTAGGAATCCAAAAGAAATCCATAGCTTTCTGTATTATCATGTGTGGTACTGAGCCGTATGCATTGGCAAGATCTAACCATACCATAACCACATCTCCATTTTCTTTTTTTGAATTCTTTATATTTTCCCATATTGCATAAGCATGTTCAAATGCATCTTGGTATTACTGGGATTCCAACCTTCTGTACCGATTCATTGATAAATCCGTTTTTCCGCACATAGGTATTATCCGATTTGCTATGATACCAAACATTATCTTGCTATCAATATTCAGCAACGATATTGGATGGAATTCTCCTAGTTTTTCTGATCTTTCTTCTTTCGGCAGATAGATGCCTTCTGCTACATTTTTACTTCGTCTCTTATTAATAAAAAGAGTCGCAAGCGGAGTCATGGACAATATTTGTATATTTTACATCATTTGCTTTAGCCTTCTTCACAATATTATCTAATTCCTTCTTTATACCATTGACATCACATGGTACTCCTGGCTGTGTTGGTCTTTTCAACCCTTCTATATACGGTGGTTCTCTATCTTTATTTTAATCGCTGTATGTATTCTTTAGATGCATTTCTAATTCTTCTCTTGGACATTCCAGCTTCCCAATCTTATTCTCTGTAAAGAGTCCTTTTGCGAATTTATATGGGTTTTTCACAAAATTCTTCCCACAACTTTCCCTCTTCTTCCAGTGTAATCGCCTTTCTTTCCTCATTTCATCTTGTAACTTTCTCTTAATATCTTCATATAGCTGTTTTAATCCATATTTCTCTTCTACGTAACTATTTTGTCCGCAGATTCTTTTTCTCCCTTTTCAGTTCAGCAATTTTTCCTTCTCTTCTAGATTATTTTTGGATTCTAATATCTTTCAATTCGTTTTTCTTTTTCTAACTCAAATTTCTCTTTTCCTTTCTCGCAGATCGTCTCTGCTAACATTTCCAATTTCTTTTCTGTACTTCCTTTATATCGAGATACTATCTTAGCTACCTCGCTCTCAAACTTTTCATAAGTAGCAGTATCTTTGGCTTTTGGCTACTTTATTTTAGCCATTTTATTATTATATTCTTTTGCTGGATCACTTTCCTCAAAGTTAAATCAAGTGAGGAGGCAGAAGCTTATAACCAAGAGAGTCTGGTGATACATGGTGCTGGGTGAGTGAAGAGCAACTGACGATGATCCCAGTTGTTGGAGACAGTTGACCGTCCTCATGAGAAAATAAATATTTGAGTAAAGACAAGTGAAGTGTACTTCTAAGTGCATTACTGTAAGAACTGAACTATATATATAGATAGAAGAATTTAAATCGAAAATTATTGTTCAAAAGAAAATTAACATTAAATAAACTTTATGAGCATTATTAGAATTTTCAAATTAACCTAAAAAAATGAACATGAACAGATTTTATTGATGAACTATTAAAAGTTTCAAATTATTCTTTTTCCGTTCGGGATTGTCATGTATGTTGTCGGAATGTTCTTTTTCAGCATAACTGACTGAAATGCTGCACAAGGCAACATATCCTGGATGAGGATGGCAAGGGTTATGAACATGCATTGTGGTGCAAAGTTAGTAATGATGCATGACTAAATGAACATTAAATGAACAACCTGAATTTGCAAATTAACTTTTTTTCTTTGGGATTGTCATGTAAGCATAGGAGTATTTTGTTGGGGTGTTCTTTTTTCAGCAGAACTGAGGAAAATGCTGCAAGAGTCAATATTTCGTGGATGAGGATAGTGAGGGATGCAAACATGTACCTTGTTGCATATTTCATATTTAATGCTGGTTGGTTTAGAGAACTATTTTAATAACTCAGAAGGTAGTTTCACACTTTGAAAAAAATAATTGTTTGGTACATGCTGAGAAAACAAACTACTTGGGATTCTATTAAATTTATGTTCAGTTCAGCTAATTGACCTTCCAGATGGACAGTTTTTAGGTTCGGAGATTGACAGCTGATAAGGTTCAAATAGAGCTCACTGACAGCTGATGTCTATATATTCCGAGCAAACCATAGAAAAGACAGATTTTGTGTTTGAGCTCAGCTGCAATTCTATCAGTTTCAGAGAGAATCAGAATTTTAAGCTTGAGCTGACAAGTCAGTTGGTGTTGTTGTGTTCAGTCGCGATTCTATTGGTCTCATTACAAGTCTGTCGTCGATAAATCTATGAACATGCATGCGTGTATCCACTGCACAGGCCGTGATCGTCTTGCTCGCTGTGCCGGTCCAAATTTGTTGTTCGATCAGTTAGTGCTGCAACAAAGGAATTCTTCTGCTAAACAAAACCACAACTCCAGTTTGTTTTTAAACTTTTCTAGGGGAGGTTACAAATGGTACTTGCTCTCTGAACAACAGACTTGCAGCTGAAAGACCTTTGTCAACCAAGTCAAAACATAATGCAACCAACACAATCCTTTAGCTAAAAGCCCCAAGGGCCCATCTTGCTTGGAGAGGTACATAGATCAAACTGCCTCTAAGATGTACAATTCTAACTAACAGCCTTACGCCCTAGAGAACCGACTTTAACTTACCTCCCCTTCCCATTTCCTGGAACATATGTACCTTCGACCGGAAATCCTAAACATCTGGTTTTGATCTTATTCATCCCCATTCGACCACCTAAAGATTGACTACTCTGATATTCACTGGAGATAACGGCTAGACAGTGTCCATACAAAAGTGCTTAACTCCAGACAATCTAGGAATATTACTTTTCTCAAGTAGGTTGGTCTCAGCAGGAACCCCCATTTAATGAGGAACTTATTTTATTTCAAACAAAAAAACATTTCTGGGTAGTCAATTTCTTCTGTGGCCCCACCCTTTCTCTTGGCCAAACGTCTGTCATTTGCATGCAAGTCTGTCAAGCCTAATTAAGTAACATTTTAACTTCACAAAATAAAATATTGTTACTTGTTGTAAATTCAGGTTGTGATTTTATTTGGAAGGAAAATCACTTTCTGACATAATTGACATAATTGATCTGTGCTGAATTTAAGTAGCACCAAATTTGAAAAGGACTACCACCAGATGACCAATGCAAATAACTCACACAACCACAAGTTCGCAATTTTTTTTGTGAAAAACGGCAACCAAGACTCACACCATCTTAGTTTGTAAGAGTTTAAATGCAATTAACCTGGTAAAATTTGGCATAAACGCTCTGCAGGGCAGCATCTCCAATCTCAGAAAAATCATTGGGATCAGAGTTTTCTTCTTCAAATACAGATCAGTATTTTCTGAATTTCTGTAAGCCACATCTTGTTCTACAAGTGGGATGATCTTCTTCAGTCACTTCACAAGAGTTGACTCCAATAGAAAATGGATCTGTAATTCTCTTGATAATGCTTTAACAGAGAAGAAATCTTCAACAGCATTCACTCTTTAGTGTGAAAAAGTTTTTTGTTTTTTTTCAGTCTTGTTCTGTTCTTGAGTCCAAGCAGACTGCTAAAATATTTCATCATAAGTTGGCATCCTTTGCAGTAACAATTTCAGTTGCTTTTAAGCAAAGCAGAATGATTGATCGGCATCTGTCTGTCTCAGGAGACAATGGAGTTCCGTGCCTCAGATTAGTCCATTGCAGCATCTGCTGTGACTGTGAAAGCCTATCCTGGATCAACAGGCTCTGTTGCAGTTGCCACAGATGTAGGTGGTGTCTGGTTGCAAGAGCTCTGTTGCAGCCCTCTACCGTATATGCTCTCTTCTCTCTCCATTGATGCTCTCTTCTTTCCTCACTTTTTTTGGAGCATGCCTTTACAGCTCTCCTCCAGTGGCTCTAAATACATGCTGAGTGATTAGTCAAATGTTAAACCAGGAGTTTCAATGTGCAATTTTACTGATTGGTCAAGGACAAGTCATAATGCAGATAAATACACAATATTTTAGGTAGATTTAAGTCAATCAGCCACCAGATATATCAGTCATAAACCGTGACCAACTTGGGTGTCTCCAATTGAGGAAAATTAATGAAGTATACTGCAACACATTCAAGCTTATGCCAAATGAAATGGTCGGCGTATGCTCCCCAGTCATGTTTACATTGTTGCCAGTTGACTCTGTATCTTATCTTTATAAAGTTCGATATGTGTACATGTTTATATATTTGTATGTACATGATTCATTCCTAAACTAATTAACTGGTCATCATGAATTTTAGAACTCAGCTTCTAAGCATAAGGGGTTCAAATGTGGGCTATATTTAGTTTTGTAAAAAGAGAGTCTAAGCCTTTTAGATACTTCCGATTTTTATGAAATTTTAACAATAAAATACTTATTGTTAGACATAAATATTTCCCAAATTTCAGTTTCTTTTGAGTACTTTAAAGGGTTTTTAGGGGGGATATGGGCGCAACTTCCCATTTGAAAATTTAAATATATCAGATTTGCATTGAATTTGATCCATAGTTATTGGATACCAATTAAGCAAGATCTACATTTGTCAGTTGACGACTACTGTGTAAATGAGCCATGAAAGCTCTGATATAGAACAGCTACAATAGTTTCATTTTCAACAAGACTGACCTCATCTTTTCAACTTTTCTTTTAACATTGAAATGAGATCATGCGAAAGAAAATAAATGCACAGTGTTTTCTTTACCGAAATGCACAGGGAGACATAAATCAATATTGAACCCTAATCTTAAACAGATTAGGGTTCAATATATTGAGCAAAAGATGCGATTTAATTCAACTTCAAATCCAACATAATAGGGGATAACGATAATCTCTACAAAAGAAAGTGAGAAGATGAGCTTGTTTGAGTGGTCGTTTAATTATGAATTCAATAAATATTCTGTACTTGCTTTTTTGCATACCACGTCTCATTTAACAATGAGTCTGCGATTCTCTTGAAATGTAATGTTTAGGCTGTCTACTTGTACGTTAAACTTCGGGTGTTCGATATTCTCACCCAGTTCATACAGTAAACGCTCACACATGCAAACCAACTGCCTAGTGTCATTATAATTGTTGTTGTTGTCGATCCTCGCTGCAACAGTGTGTCCTGCTATCCTGCTGCTGGAACATGTCCGTCGTCCGCCGCCCCCATACTCGCATACTGCGCGTCACCAGTATCATCATCGTTGTATTGGGCTGTAACAAAGATTCTCATACACAGCGAAAGATAAGGCAGACTCTCTCTTTTAAATTTGATTACTTTTATTTAGGAGTCAATTTTCTGTCGCTCTTAGAAATGTTTTATTAACGAAGAGAGAGAGAGATCAATTTACCACTTTTATCGTAGTTAATTCCTAGCTATCTATGGTCCATTAAGTCCTTAGCCATTCAAGGAGGGGAGAGGAAGGAATTTCATCACGCCTGTATTCTTTTAGGGAAATAAATTCCCCTTTTCATTTGCAGACTACATGGAGAAATACGTCTGTTCAGCTTGCTTCCAAAAACCAGACTCGCAAAACTCAGTTTCCCACACAAGAACCCGTGACGTCACAGAACCCTTATGCGCAGGTGCATTTTGACCCTTGACCTGAGGTCTCGTCAAACGTAGTGATCCTGTGAGCTCCGACTGTGAGAACAGCTTTATTTTGCACTTGATTGCACGAGTCCACCCGCAATAAATTGCGCAAGCCAAACCAAACGATCCCCCACACATATGTCCACTCAACATGCGTCCGGCCTCACAGGGCCATTATCCAACAGAAACACATTACATTTGATCTGGCACCGATTTCTGCAAAATAGAGTCCCAATACTTTTGATGTAACTTTATTTTCAACCATTTTATTCCATAAACATTTTTGCCATGTTTTTATGAAGTACAGCAACAGAGTACAGCTGTGCTTCGAAATCATTTATAAACATTAAGACTTTCTAACAGTCTTTCCTATAGTAAAATCTATAGCAAACTTCAAATGATAGCAACTCGACAGACTAATTTCTTTAGGCCATTCATCATTGTATCTAGAAAACAAAAACAGCATTCAATATCTTTTCATGATTTGGGAAAAAATTGCGACAAGTACAAGATTATTTCTTCCTGGATATTTGTTGTTTTTAGAGTAGTTTTGCACAAATGAAGCAGCTTTTAATGAACTGGCTTTCTAATATTATAATTTACTTGACTCACAAACTTCATTGATGTTTGAATGACCGCCTGCAAACTAATCATTCACAGCAGAATTCGCCAATATTTATAACAAATCTCGTATCTGGTTCATAGAGTATATCATTAATATCTGTGAAGAACAAGAAAACTTATGTACAAGTAAAAATGCTGTATGCAGTGTTGTTAATCGGCATTGAAATGGCTTTATTTGTGTATTTGCAAAATAAAGATTGCCATGCAATCACATATTCTTAGTAGGTGGAAATTTTCATAGGCCCGGCTGTGTTAAAAGTCTCTCTCATTCAGCCATGCACCAAGATACACTGTTAATTTTTAAATCAAAATAGCCACCTTTGACAATTACCACATGGCAGCCGTTATACATCGAGTGACCCTCTTGCTTATGATGACAAGAGTAAGCTCTTGATGATCGTACGTAATTTTATGGTCTAACTAGTACAAAATCATGGTGTTGCTTAGAATTAAATGACGAAACATGTCCTCCTGCACCCAACCCATAACAGAATATTTACTTGTGGACGGTGGGGGGGGGGCAAGGGTGTACTCAGTATTGATTGGGTGGAAAAAGTTCGAAGTACAGTGACATTTATTAAAATAATCTTTGGCAAATTTAACTCTCTCGGGTCTCACTTGGCATTGTCCAAGGAATCAATAAATGCTTGCATACTCCTGAATCTTATATACCATTTCTATTTCCTATAATTTTCAAGTAATGAATAAAATAAAATGAAGACACAAATGATGTCATGGATACATAACTGGAATTAATTCAACTATGAGAATAGATCGTACAATTATGAATTTGTCTAATAAAATTAATTGAATAAATCAAGAATCATATTTTATGATTTATTATTAAAAAAAGAACATTAAAGAAAATTTGTTTCTATAAAATTTAAATATTTACATAAAAATATTTTTTATTTCGTTTTGAATTACGACATAGATAAATGGTTGGCATTTTTGTTTAACAAATAAATAAATAATTAAAAAACATATTTTCAGTTTAATACAAATAAGTGTTTCATAATATATATATAAATCTAACATTCTTAGTGACATTAAATCACAAGATTATAAAACCAAATAGTAAAAAAGCGTTTATTCAAATGGTACAGTGCAAAACAACTGTTAGAAATTCTAAATTGAAATATTTTTAAAAAATAAAGATATTCAATTCTAAAAATGAACTTTCAGAAAACAGTTACTAATTGAATTGATTAATTTAATTATAGCTTTGTTGGCAGGTGGCACGACTACTTATTACTGAAGCTATAACAATAATGACACACAAACCATTAAAATGTAACTTTTCTAAATATTTGATTGCAGGTGGCTCGACTACTTATTACTGAAGCTATAACAATAATGTTAAACAAGCCATTAAAATGTTACTATTTAAAAAATTTGGTTGCAGGTTGCATGACAACTTATTTTGATGCTATAACAATAATGACAAACAAACCATTTAAAATATTACTATTTAAAATATTTAATTGCAGGTGGCAAGAATACTTGTTATTGAAGCTATAACATAATGGCAAACAAACCATTAAAAATGTTACTAGTTAAAATATTTAATTGCAGGTAGCATGACTACATATTAGTGAAGCTTAACAATAATGACAAACTACATATTTAAATGTTAGTATTTAAAAAAATTGATTGTGGATAGCACGACTACTTATTATTGAAGCTATAACAATAATGACAAACAAACTATTAAAATGTTACTATTTAAAAAATTGATTGCAAGTTGCACGACTACTTTGATTGAAGCCATAATAATAATGAGAAAAACCATTAAAATGTTACTATTTAAAATATTTAGTTGCAGGTGGAACGTCTACTTATTATTGAAGCTTAAGAATAATGACAAACTAACCATTAAAATTTTACTATTTAAAATATTTAATTGCATGTGGCAAGCACGACTACTTATTATTATAATTAAAATAATAATGACAAAAAGACCATTAATATGTTACTATTTATAATATTTGATTGCAGGTAGCAGGACTACTTATTACTTAAGCTACAACAATAATGACAAACAAACCATTAAAATGTTACTAGGTAAAATATTTGATTGCAGATCGCATGACTAAGTAGTCATGCCATCTGCAATCAAATATTAGTTATTACTGAAGCTATAACAATAATGACAGAAAAAAAACATTAAAATGTTACTATTTAAAAAATTTATGGTAGTTGGCACGACTACTTATTATTGAAGCTATAACAATAATGACAAACAAACCATTAAAATATTACTATTTAAAATATTTAATTGCAGGTGGCAAGCACGACTACTTATTACTTAAGCTATAACAATAATGACAAACAGACCATTAAAATGTTACTATTTAAAATATTTAGTTGCAAGTGGGAAGCAGGACTACTTATTACTGAAGCTATAACAATAATGACAAACAAACAATAAAAATGTTACTATTTAAAATATTTAATTTCATGTGGCATAACTACTTATTACTGAAGCTATAACAATAATGACAAAAATACCATTACAATGTTTCTATTAAAAATATTTAATTGCAGGTACCATGACTACTTACTATTGAAGGTATAATAATAACAAACAAACCAGTAAAACGTTAATTTTTTAAATATTTAATTGCAGGTAGCATGACTACTTATCATTGAAGCTATAACAATAATGACAAACTAACTATTAAAATGTCACTATTTAAAATATTTGATTGCAAGTTGCACGACGACTTATTACTGAAGCTATAACAATAATGACAAAAAGGCATTAAAATGTTTCTATTTTAAATATTTAATTGTAGGTGGCATGACTACTGATTATTGAAGCTATAACAATAATTGCGCAGAAAACATTAAAATGTTACTATTAAAAATATTTGATTGCAAGTGTCATGACTATTTATAACTGAACTACAACAATAAAGACAAACAAACTATAAAAATGTTACTCTTAAAAAAGTGATTGCAAGTGGCACGAATACTTATTATTGAAACTATAACAATAATGACAACCAAACCAGTAAAATGTTACTATTTAAAATATTTGATTGCACTTGGAACAGCTACTTATTATTGAAGCTATGAATATAATGACTGTTATATCCTAAATTACATAGGACATACTAAATTAAGAATACGCTGAGTGGTTTGCGTTTAACAGGGATCCGGTAGGAAGTAGAGACGTTTACTCTTCGCTCACTTCCAGATATGACTGCCCGTCTTATATACGTACTTTCGTATATAGTCAATACCTGATTACTTCCCTTTATGTTAGTTTCGTATTTATGCTAATCATTACCTTTACAACACCTTCCCCTGAAGCTGAAATCTTCCCGATTTTAGCTTTAGTACCGTTTCCTTTTAGGATCAGGTCTTAAACACCTGATGCTTTTCCTTTTTCTGGTGCTCTTCCTTCTGGTCTGCGTTACCTGCGGTAAGGAATTCTGTCCACCCCGTATGGTATGTTCAGGGGATACATTCATGGTTTCAGGTATACATACTGGCTTTGGTATATCAAATGTATCACATAATGTTTCCATTGGAATTTCTTCTGTATTTTGCGAAATTCTGGGACGGATTTGATTTATGTGTCTTTTACAGACAAAACTTGAGCCTTGAATGGTATAAACCATGTTCCCAATTCTTTTCATAATGAAACCGTCCACCCAATGATTTTTTCCATTCTGAAAATTTTTAAAATACATTTTGTCCCCTGAGGAATAGCACTTAACTTTCAAGTTTTCTCCTTTAGAACTTTTCTTCTTCTCAGGTATACGTCTATCGAAGATAGATCTAATTTTTCTAGCAAACATCAGTTCTGCAGGGGATGAATTAACATTATTATTTGGGTTCGGGGTTACCCTGTAGATTGCTAGAAATGTTTGTATAGTTTGCTCATCTGTGTCCATATTCAGGTTTTTCTTTATTGCCCGTTTAAATGTGTCCACAAATTTTTCTGCCTACCCATTCGACCTAGGATGGTAAACAGGTGTCGTGATATGTTGAATATTCAGCGATTTGCAGAATTCTTTAAATTCGTGACCTGTAAATGCTGTACCATTGTCACTTACTATGGTTTTTGGTACACCAAAACGGCTAAAGATTTCGTTAAATGCATTTACAGTGTTCCTTGCAGTTGGATGTCTGGTTTTAAATATCTCTGGCCATTTACAGAAAGAATCTACTACAATTAAGTAGAAAAAACCATTTAGAGGTCCGGCATAATAAATATGTAGACGTGACCAGGGTAGGTCCGTTTTCGGTCATGGGGTCGTTTTTACTGGCGGATCTCGGGCTGCTAACTGACATCCTTTGCATGCTTTGACACAGTTTTCTACTTCTTTGTCCATACCAGGCCAATATACGTATCCTCTAATTAAGGATTTCATTCTTGAAATGCCAAGATGACCTGTATGGAATTCCATTAATATTTTCCTTCATAATGCCTGTGGAATTACGATTCTATCAGCATACATAAGTACACCTTCACAAATTGAAAAAAATGTAGTTTGTCCTACTTTGTTACTTTTTTCCCTCAGTCCTAATTGAGTTTTCATTTTCTTTATGAAAATGTCTTTTTCAGCTTCTCTTTTAATCTCTTCAAGGGTTATTGGAAGTTCACGTATCATATTACACATTGAACTTGTACATTCGCTTTCATCTTTAAGAGCAGCAATTACTGTCTCTTCGAAACTTTCGTTTCTTTTTGGAATCAACCTTGATAGTGCATCCGCGTGTCCTAACTTTTTCGATGACACATGCTCCATCTTAAACTGATAGTTTAAGAGAGTTACAGCCCATCGCTGTAGTCAATTTGCGGTATGCTTAGGAATGCCTTTCTTTGATCCAAATATCGTAATCAAGGGTTTATGGTCTGTTTGCAATGTGAAGGTCCGTCCATGGAGAAATCGATTATACTTTTTGACTCCAAATATTATCGACAGAGCCTCCTTTTCAATCTGGCTATAGTTTTTCTCAGCTGCAACCAAAGTTCTTGATGCATGAGCGATTGCTTTTGTTGTTCCATCCTCATACTTATGGAGTAATGCAGCGCCAACGCCGTAATCACTGGCGTCCGTTGCTAGTACTAACTCCTTGTCTGGATCAAAATGCGCTAATGCCAAGTCTGATAGTAGACATTTCTTAATTTTTTGGAAGGCAGATTCACATTCCTTATTGTTGTTAAGTTTCGGGCAAAAATAAAAAAAAATAAACTCCTCTCTGCCTCCTTCTATCACTTTGGACAACCTGTCGCTCTGGCACACTGCTGACTTCCCAAACATTGACTCCTCTTATCATGCAGCCTCCTTCCCACAATGCCTCTCCCCCGGAAGCACTTCCGTTTCTGCCGGAAGTACTTCCGTTTCTGCCGGAAATACTTCCTTCCCATAAAATGCATTACTCCCTCTCTTTCTTTTCCCTCTTTGTGCCCGGATCCCCACGAGGTAAGTCGTACGTTTGTCATTCAAATACACAACATCACCCCCTGATCTCTGATCACATTTCATAATCAGAAGACCACACTGGAGGTCGCCGGCTTCGCTGTGATCTCCGTGGTGACCCTTCACGCACACCTCCATTCAGATCGGTCACTGTTGGCCTCTCTCGCAACTCCGTCTCATGCCTCTCCACAGGTCTTAGGTCCAGAACGTGTCTCGGCATGCCATCGACACACATTTCTGTCCGAATTCCTGGCTGTAACTGTTCCTCGCGCCCATTGTGTCGTACATCGCGCACCAGGTGGCTTTACCCACACTTCATCTTCTAGTCGCACTGTGCTCCTGGTTGCTCGACTCTGTTCCGGTGGCGGAACGTTTGGATGCCGCCAGACATATCGATATATCTGTTCTTGTGGCACCGTCTCCCTCACCTGCCCTGATCTGGGAGTCATGTTGTACCAGAACAGGGCCTCTCCTGGTGCGGTTCCCCCTCTCTCAGCCAACGCTTTGATGGTCCTGTGGTTCCTTTCCACTATGCCGTTTCCTTCCGGCCTATACGCGGCTCTGAAGTATGGTCTGATGTTCCATCTCTCCAGCATCTCTCTGACTGTTCCTGATCGGAAAGCCGCCCCATTGTCCATCAAGACTTCGTCTACGGGTCCACGTTCCAGAAACACTGTATTCATTGTGCTTGCCACCTCACTAGCCGTCTCTCTCATCAACTCCCTCCAAATCGCGAACCTACTTGGTCCGCAGTCAATCATGGTTAGATATTGAGCCCCTCGATAGTGGGTGACATCAACGGCAAGTCTCTTCCAATTTTCGCCCACCTGGAGCTCTCCGTGATGATGTGACGCCGGTGCCGGATCTATCGATTGACACCGCACGCATTGCTGGACTACTTTCTGCACGACCTTCCTCGCAACACTGGGATCTACCTTGCGGGCTAGATGCAAAGTCCTGTCAACTCCCATGTGGTGCATAGAGTGCTGGTCCTTGACTTCCTCATGGGTCATGCAGCATGTTTCATCAGCACTCTCTGTCGTTTCGTCCAAGGCTTCCATCCACCCTCTTCTCACCCTCGTTAGGCTGTCTGCCCTATTCTTGGCGGAAGGTATGAACGAAACACTGACTTTCAATCCAAATTCGGCGATTAACTCTCGTAGGATCCCGACTCTACGCATGATGATCATTTCTGAAGCACCTTTTGTCTTTACTCTCCGTTGTTCTGTCACAGCCGCCTGCACCCAGTTCAGCACGGTCGCTGAATCTGTACGCAGCTCCACCTCTTTCATTTCCCACCTTAATGCCAGGTTTATGCCCTTGATAGTTGCGTCCAACTCGGCTACGTTGATGTGGGAGAAATCTGTTGCTTTCCTAAGCCAGGCCGCGTCCTCCACCATCTCACCTCCAATCTCAACTGCAACGCCAGTGGCAATGCTACTTGCATCACACCATACGACCCCTTTTTCTGTCTTAGGGACTCTCCACCTTCCTCTCACTGGGTCCTCCTTATCCACCTCCTTTAGGACATCTCGCATCACAGCCACCACATTTTCGCCAACGCTGTCCTCCCATTTCACTCCTCCTGCTTTTCTCTTCACATAACTGCAGGTTGCTCTGAGCCACCCAGCTACAGGGTAATGGCCCACCAACTTCCCGCAAACCGAGAACAATTGTCGCCTGCTCATTCTGTCCGTGACCTCTGGAATAGCGTTCCCTCTCGTGAACCGCAGCTCTCCCAATGCATCTTCCTCTAAGTGGAGTCCCAAAGCCGCACCACCATTTAACAGCTAAGGGGCCTTTGCTGTTAGACCAAACCTCCTGAGCTGTTCCACTACTCTTGGTGCTGGCACCACTGTCTCATCCAGCAGTATGTCATCTACATAGGAGTCGGTTGCTTCATTTACGTCCTCCTCCTCTTTCAACACCCGCTTTAATATTGCAGTCATGATTTTGGGCGCGACATTCAACCCAAAACCCAAATGCGTCAAGCAGTACGTCTTCTCCTTGAATTGTACAAGCTGATATTTCCAGAGATCTTGCTCGACATGGATTTGCAGATACGCCGACTTCAGATCAACAATCGTGGACGCCCCAACCTTCTGTCTCCATCTCCGCATGGTTTCTGCACAAACGTCTATGACGTCACCCCCTGTGTGGCAAGACACATGTTTGTTCAGTTCCCGGTAATCCAACACGGGGCGGACCTTATCCTTGGTCGGCTGGATCACCGCCATGAGAGGTAACAGACCTCCTTTAAGTTCCTCTTTCCATGGCACGAGAATCCCCTCCTTGATCCACCTCTCCAGTTCGTCCTCAAAGGACGCCTCCTGTAACTCCGTTAATTTGGTGTCATACCTCCCGACTCGATTCTGCAGGCACGAAGGCCCCGTCGTCCACTTCCATCTGGCAGTCCACCTACCATCGCGAAATGTTGCGAAGAAGTTTTGATCGCTGATCTCGCACTCAGCCACTCCACCTCCATCACATGGCGAGGCTTCCGGGTTCGCACCCGCCGCACAGTGGTCATCACCGAACTCAACGCATCCATTTGTGTCAACAGTGACGCCCCCCATCCGGCAGAGTACATCCATGCCGAGGATTGCCTCTACCCCAGGCACCAGACGATCGACTACCAATACTTCTATAGTCAGTCGTCGTCCTCTTATGTCGATGCGAACAGTGCTGGTCCCGCGACATTTCACCTCCGTGCCGTCGAATGCCTTGATGCTGCTACCCCCACTCCATCTGTTCACCAGGCCCTTTCGAACCATGGTAGTTGAGCAGCCAGTGTCAACCAGTGCCTCGATCTCTCTCCCCTCCACTGCGACCACGATCCGTGGGGCTATCCCTGCCGTCTTTGCTCCGGGGTATCGGCCGGCGTGATGATACCCCATTAAGCGTTTCCCGGACAGTCCTTGGCTAGGTGGCCACTCTGCTGGCACCGGTAACATATAATCCGCGTCAGATACTTCTGACAGTCTTTCCGGAGGTGCGGCCCACCACATTCAAAACATTTGATTGCCACCTTCACTTGGCCTCGTGCACCGCTCTGTGCAACTGCTGATTCGTCCTTCACCCGCGAGGATCGCCTGCACGTCAGCACCTTTGCCCTGGGGATTAATGCGTGGACATCGGCATTATCAAATCCGGGCACCTGTTGCAATTCCTTTGCAACATCTTCTGGGAATCCAGTGGTGAAGAATAGCTTGACTGTTGTCTCAAACCCTCGCCCCACATATCCTGCCAGTCCGGCCAATCGCTTCACCTTATTGGCGTAAACATCGACGGACCCACCTGCCCACCGTAGATTCTTCAGCATCTCTGTCGCTTCACATGGGCTTTCTGCGAATGCTCTTTTTAAACGGATTTTTATAATTTCCACATTCTGTTGTTCGTCTTCGCTAAGCTCGAGATATAGGGCAAGGGCGTCTCCTTCCAAAAATAACGGCAAGAAAGATGCTAGGTCCGTAACGTTTTTCAGTTTCGCGACCAGCTCAACCTTCCTTATCCACTGACAAACGTCGGTACTTTCGTCGAACGACTTCACCATCGTGGTTACACCCGCGTCTGTCATTTTTCCGTGCTGAAGGAGGAAAAGAAAGAGAAGCGGGGATGTAGCTTGTTGTTAAGTTTCGGGCAAAAATAAAAAAAAATAAACTCCTCTCTGCCTCCTTCTATCACTTTGGACAACCTGTCGCTCTGGCACACTGCCGACTTCCCAAACATTGACTCCTCTTATCATGCAGCCTCCTTCCCACAATGCCTCTCCCCCGGAAGCACTTCCGTTTCTGCCGGAAGTACTTCCGTTTCTGCCGGAAGTACTTCCTTCCCATAAAATGCATTACTCCCTCTCTTTCTTTTCCCTCTTTGTGCCCGGATCCCCACGAGGTAAGTCGTGCGTTTGTCATTCAAATACACAACACTTATTCCAACTCCTTTTTTAGTAACTCGTTAAGAGAAGCTCTCAAATTATGCACATTAGGTATGTATATCGCGTAATATTGAACCAATCCCAAAAATGATTGTAGCTTCGGTACTGAGTCTGGAGCAGGCATCTTTTCAATTGCTTCGGCCTGTTGTGGATCTGGTCTTCGTCCCTCTTTGTCGATTATTTGACCAAGGTATCTGATCCTTTCCATAAAGAAATCGCATTTCTCCGGGCTCAATCTGAAACCAAACTCCTCTATTCTCTTAAATACTTCTCTGACGTGCTTCTTGTGTTCATGCAAATTTCTGCTCTTTATCAGGATATCGTCAAGGTATGCCATTGAAAATTCCAATCCTGCGAGCATCGTATCCATAACCAGAGCAGGGGCGACCTTTAATCCGAACGGAAGTCTTTTTAGTTTAAAAATACCCTTATGCGTGTTAATGCACAGGTACTTTGAACATTCGTCATTGACTTTGATTTGCAAGTATGCATCCGAGAGGTCTATTTTGGAAAAAATCTTTCCTCCGTTTAGTTTTGAGAATAGATCTTCTGCCGATGGAAGGGGGTAATTGTGGTCCTGCAGACAATCATTAAGGCCCGTCGAAAAGTCAGCACAGACTCTTATTTTGTTATTCTTTTTCTTCACATATACTGTCGGACTTGCCCAATCCGTGTGGTCAACCTTTTCAATGACGTCTAATTGTTGAAGTCTCTCCAACTCCTTCTCTATTGCGTCCATCGATGAAAAAAGTACATTTCTTTTAGGTTTGAACACTGGGGTGGCATTTTTCTTCACCTCAAATTTTGCTTCTGTTTTCACACAGTATCCAAGTTTTTCGGCAAAAACTTTTGGGAATTCTGCATTTAAATCGTCCATGAAGCCTTCTATTTGGTTTAATTTCTCTGTGGTCAACCTATTACAAAAAGAATTAATCGGTCGTTCCCATAAGTTGAACAGGACAATCCAATCCACTCCAAATAGACTTGTGTTCCTTCCTGGTACTGCGTACACTTTGGACTTGTGTGTTTGACCACCAAATGACACATTGCACCTCAGTTCTCCTTTGAATTCCAACCTTTTGCCGCACACACTCTTCGCCATCTTGCTGGTTTCTCTTAATTCAGGTCGACCGATCCTTCTCCAGATATCTTCATCTATGATGCTAATGTCCGCACCACTATCCAGGAGTAATGTTACAGGATGTCCATTTATCTTTACATCGACATATTTACGCCTTTCGCAGCTTTTCTCTTTCCTTGTGCGAAGCGTATTAACTTTGTCGGTCCTTCGTTTTTTCTTCTGGTTACAATATGTTCCCTTGTGGCCTTTGAATCCACATTCGTAACATATCCTATTCCTGAACCAGCAGATCTTTTTGGTGTGTCTTGTACTTCCGCAGCATTCACAACTTTGGTCCTTGTACATTCTGGGAGTCTTTTGTTCCTGGGTCTTGTATGTTCTATAGGTCCTTTGCCTTTTTACATGTTGTATCTTGTAAACGCTTTTTTCTTCAATGCGGGCGTTGTCTCTTTTGATATTAATGAGACGTTGACACTCCTCGATTACTTTTTGTAAAGTTACATTCGGGTCCGACTCCATAATTGTCAGGATCCGGGATCTGACATCTTTGTCCCTTGGTGCTGTGAGTCCTTGTACAAAGATTAAACATTTAAATAAATCTGCCGAAATTTCATTTAATTTAAATGATTCACATAAGCAATTTACAGTACATGCATATTCTAAATAGTCTTCGGATTCCGACTTCTGTAAATTTAAACATTTATATCTAGAATGAAAAAAGCTGTCTCTTTTATCAAATATTCTAGATAAGGTATTAATTGTCTCTTCAAAATTCACTTCCTCCGTTTTTTTGGGTAAAATTAAATTAGCATACTTGGTGTTTTCGTCCGTCCCCAGTTTTTGTAGTAACAGCGTAACTTTTTCTTCGTCGGTCCAGTCCGAACATCTTTTTGTAAAAACTGTTTCGTACCTTCTATAGTATGCTGGAAATGTAACGCCAGTATCGGGAGAGTAGTGAAATTCTGACAAAGAATTTGAAATACCCTCTGCAGAAAAATTAGTTTTCTTCCCATCTGTCGACGTTTGAATTAATTTTTCAAAATTCTTTTGTTGCGCTAACATTTGGCGTTGAAGTATTTTTGTTTGCTCTTGTTGTGCCTCTAAAGTTTTTTGTGTCCATTCTTGCTGCTGCAGTAGCTGTTGTTGTAGCTGTTGTTGTTGCTGCTGTATACTTAGAGTTAACGCCTTCGTCAACTCAGCCAATTGCTCCATTTTAGCTTAATTACAGTACAAAATATCTTTCCAAAGTTTACAACAATAATTTCACAAAAAGTTCGTCAATATGCGTTTTCGTAAATTAGCAACATAATTTTTGCAAAAATAAATGTTTCACAAAGTTTATACAATTTAGCAACAGTCTTTTACCAGCTAAACTTTTTCACAAAATAATTTCAGACAATAAAACGTTTCCAAAATTCGCACAACAAATAGTTTCAATTACTTTAGACAAAGCAATGAACAATTATTTTTCACAAAAATACGGCTGCACTTGGGAGAGAGAAAAAATATAATAATAATTTCTGAATTGTTTAAAGAAAAAAATATCGTAAGCGTACTTTTTTCTTTCGAAATTCGTAATCTCACGGTGTAGGTTTCGAATTCAGCTTGTGCTTCCCAAATATTTTTTCGTCAATATACAGATAAAGTTCACTTTACCTTAAAATTGTTTCGAATACAATTTTTTTTTTTACTTTCCCGTTAGTTCTTACCGAAGAAATCCGTACTTTTTACTACTTTAGGTAGCAAAATTCGCACGTGTCGACTTTTTTTTTTTTTTTTTCTTGCCGTCCTTGCAAATTTTCTTAAATAAAAAAAAATCCTTGAATAGTACGGTAATTTATCTCTGTTAAGAGAAAAAAAAATATCCTCGTTCGCCACTGTTATATCCTAAATTACATAGGACATACTAAATTAAGAATATGCCGAGTGGTTTGCGTTTAACAGGGATCCGGTAGGAAGTAGAGACGTTTACTCTTCGCTCACTTCCAGATATGACTGCACGTCTTATATACGTACTTTCGTATATAGTCAATACCTGATTACTTCCCTTTATGTTAGTTTCGTATTTATGCCAATCATGACCTTTACAACAATGACAAACCATTAAAATGTTACTATTAAAAACATTTGATTGTAGGTAGTATGTCCACTTATTATTGAAGCTATAACAATAATGATAAACAAACCATTAAAATGTTACTTTAAAAAAAATGTGATTGCAGGTGCCACAACTACTTATTATTGAAGTTATAACAATAATGACAAACAACTCATTAAAATGTCACTATTTAAAATATTTGATCGCAGGTAGCACGACTACTTATTGCATCTATAACAATAATGACAAACAATACATTAAAATGTTACTATTTAAAAAATTTTATTGTAGGTGGCACGACTACTTATTATTGAAGCTATAACAATAATGACAAACAAACCATTAAATTGTCACTATTTAAAATATTTGATTGCAAGTTGCATGACGACTTATTACAGAAGCTATAACAATAATGACAAACAAAATATTAAAATGTCACTATATAAAATATTTGATTGCAGGTTGCAAAACTACTTATTATTGAAACTATAACAATAATGAGAAACAAACCATTAAAATGTTACTATTTAAAATATTTGATTGCAAGTTGCACAACGACTTATTATTTAAGCTATAATAATAATGACAAACAACTCATTAAAATGTTACTATTTAAAAAATTTGATTGTAGGTGGCACGACTACTTATTACTGAAGCTATAATAATAATAACAAACAAACCATTAAAATGTTACTATTTAAAAAATTTATTGCAAGTGGCACGACTACTTATTACTGAAGCTATAACAATAATGCCAAATAAATCATTAAAATGTTACTATTTAAAATATTTAATTGCAGGTGGCACGACTACTTATTACAGAAGCTATAACAATAATGACAAACAAAATATTAAAATGTCACTATTTAAAATATTTGATCGTAGGTGGCACGACTACTTATTACTGAAGCTATAACAATAATGCCAAAACAAATTATTAAAATGTTATTATTTAAAATATTTAATTGCAGGTGGCATGACTACTTCTTACTTAAGCTATAACAATAATGACAAACAAACCATTAAAATATTACTATTCAAGTAAAAATTATAAATAATTTTGAAATTTAAATTGACACATTGAAAACCGTTTTAAAATTCAACCACATTATTTACCATCAAAGTTATGTTCAGTAGATTTTACAGTTGGGCAATCCTTGCTAAATACTTATATTCTACATCAATCTGTATAATTTATCATTAATAATAATATTGAAATTGATATAACTTGGTTAGAAGTTATAATAAAAATAACCAGAGTGTAAGGGCTTTAAAAGAGGATGTTTTATTACAACGTATATCTTGTAAAAAACAATAGCACTACTGGTAATCCAATAGGATTAACATAATACACTCGAATACAGTCCACCATACATACTACCGTTCGTAGTATATATACTACAGACTAGTACACTTATCAGGCTTGAGGGGAGGCAGGTATCCCATCACAACACCTCTCCTTGAAGCTGAAGATTTCCCTTGAACTTTCTGCTTCTAATATTTCTTCCTTTTAAGATCCGGGCTGAAGCGCTCCACTGATTTTCTTTCATGTGTGCTCTTTCTTTTATTCCGAACTAATGGAATTGGACCCTTTTCAGTTTGGAGTGAAGACAAATTTTGTTCAGCTCGTAAAGCTGGTCCAGTAGATGTATACATAGGTTCGTGTACAATATTGGGTAGTGGCATGTCAAAAGTATCACATAAAATCTCCATTAGGACTTCTTCCTTGCTTTTTCATTATTTTCAGGATATTGTGGTATAATTTGGTTAATGTGTCTTTTCCACACAAATTTTGGACTTTTTATGGTATAGACCACTTTGCCAATCATTTTCTGAATTATACCATCCATTCAATAACTTTTTCCACCTTAGAAATTTTTGAAATATACTTTATCTCCTGATTATGTTCCACAGGGGACAACTTTGAGTCGTTTCCATTAGGAGTCACCCTATAAATTGCTAAAAATTTATGGAGAGTTTTTTTTCTTCCGTGTTCATATATTTATTTCTTTGTAAGGCACGCTTAAAAGTGTCAACAAATTTTTCGGCTTGACCGTTCGATCTAGGATGATATACTGGTGTAGTAATGTGTTCAATTGTGGAAATTTCTGGACGTTTTTCTAAGTAAGTCAACGGTTACTTCCCTTTGTTGAAAGGTCAGGGGGGGCCTACGTGCAGGTCGAAGGTCATATGGATATTGCGTAGGTGTTAGGCTGTGAAGGCCATGTTGTGTCACGTGATTTCTATTTTTAGCAATGATGCAATTTGTCGTGTCTGGATATATCGGCGCGAAATTTAATCAGAACAGAGTCGCACACCGGAATGACAAGACGTGTTAAAACTGTTTCTCCGTCCAAGCGGGGACGTTAAATTCAAGAACAGAGTAAGTCGTTGAAGAGGACACATGTTAAAACTGTTTCTCCGTCCACGTGGGGACGTTAAATTTGCAAGAATTTCTACTTGAAGAAACTTAAGAGATATGATATCTCTTGGATGAATTACATGTTGTTCATGAAATATTTTCCCCTCGGTCAAGAATTGTCCTTGGGAAGTTGTTTCAAGCCAGATACTTGAAATAAGGAGAAGATGTTGAACGAGATAGCTCCGGGAACGAAATTGCCTATGTTGAAGAGATTGGCTCCCGAGAAGTGAAATACTTCGCTGTCGAGAAGATTCTAATCAGAGATTAAGAATCATAGAGATTAATCGTCTGTGCACACAGATCGATTTGATATATTCAACTATGCTAGTCGAATCAGAACATTTGCGCGTGATCGCCATTCAAGACGAACGATGGAAAATAGTGAGTATTGTGTTTATTTGAAATGTGTACTGTTCTTGTGCCATACATATTGCATCGGATTTGCTAAAAGAAAATATTGAAAAAAGAAGAAGAAAAGGAACTTTCGGACAGACGTTTGATAAAATAAAAAAGAGTTAATTTTATCGTGGAAATTATGTTTGACTTCGACACGGTTTGTTAATTTTATTTCTTTTGATTGTAAATTTGGTGAAAAGAAAAAAAGAGACTTTTGATTGATTTGTAAGAATACGGACTTTATAGTAAGTTCATGTTTTAAAAGGATTTATTCCTTAACTTTGATTGTGGCAATTTTTGTTGTATCTACCTTAATGTTCAGAGATACTGATGTTGTATTTTTTTTGATTCTTATTTTTTTTGCATGTTATCCAGGAATAATTTATTTATTCCAGCTTTGGAAAAAAAAGCAGTCCAGGCTATCTTTTTTTTGTAAATAAAACTATATTTTAACTTTTACGAACATCTTGTATTACTGCTTTCCTTATCTCTTGTTATAATTTTTTTATGATAATTGTCCTAGATAACATGACCATCGTTTAGAGCGGTTTTTCGTTAACGACACGAAAATTCCGACACAATGTCAGAGGAAGTACAAAAATCCTTAAATTCCTTTCCTGTAAACACGGTACCATTGTCGCTGACCAGTGTCCGGGGGACCCCAAAACGACTGAAAATTTAATCTAATGCACTGATGGTGTTCCTAGATGTAGGATGCTTGCACTTAAATACCTCAGGCCATTTCGAGAAAGAATCCATCAAGATCAAGTAATAATATCCATTAATCGGTCCTCCATAGTCTATATGTTGGCATGCCCATGGCAAATCCGTTTTTGGCTAAGCCAATTTATCTTCCTCCCACAAGGTAAGATGTGACACAAGGTCGGGAAAGTGGGAAAGAATCAGCGCTTGAGAATTTGAGCACTCTGGTTTTTAAAAAAATTGCCTGGGCAGCCCTGTCGGCATTCCCCGGTAGGGGCGCCTCAGGTAGTAAGCAATAAACTTACTCCTCCCCAAAGAGGGGAGGCAAAGCCTGGGAAGGTGCACCTCCTAGAACTGCACAGGACCAACAACCGATAGACCGGCGTAAATCCAGACCTGAAGGCCCGGACAATACCGGTTTATTAGGCGGGGTAAAAACCTCTGGAAAGCCGTCTTACAATCTTTTTTGTCTTTCCTTAATAATTCCTAAAGGGGGGCTCTTAAATCATACATTTTTTGAATGTACATCACATAATATTGAGCCAACCCAAGAAACGATTGTATTTTTGCAACTGTGTCGGATGCAGGTATATTTTTAATTGCATCGGTCCGGTTTCCTGCCTTCACTGTCTATCACTTGTCCGAGGTATTTCATTCTTTCCATGAAAAATTGACACTTCTCAGGACTTAATTTGAAACCAAATTCTTCTAGTCATTTGAACATAGCTCTAATGTGTTTTTTTTGTGTTTGTGAACGTTCTTACTTTTGACTAGAATATCGTCTAAATAGGCGATAGCAAACTCAAGACCCGTCAGCATAGTATCCATAATCTGCTGGAACAAAGCTCAGGCGACCTTTAAGCCGAAAGGGAACCCTATTTAGTTTGAAAATTCCCGTATGTATATTTATGCACAAATATTTTGAGAATTCCTCGTTCACTTTAACCTGCAAGTATGCGTCAGATCGATTTTTGAAAAAATCTTTCCTCCATTTAACTTTGAGAAAATGTCTTCTGGCGAAGGAAGTGGATGAAAAATCGGCGCACACTCTTATTTTCTTGTTTTTCTTTTTGACGTAGACAGTGGGCGACGCTCAGTCCGCATGGTCTACCTTAGATATAACTCCCATTTTTCTAATCTTTCTAGTTTCTTGTTAATTGTGTCTAAGGAGGAAAAAGGGACGTTTCTCTTTGGTTTAAAAATTGGAGTGACATTTTCCTAAGTTCAAACTTGACTTCTGTCTTTGTACATAAACCCAAACCCTCAGAAAACTCTGGAATATTCTTCTTTCAATTCATTCATGAATTTTTCATTTTTAATATATATTTTTTTTTATTCTTCACTGTTTCTTTGATTGCAAAAAGAGTTCAAATAAATTGAACAGTACTATCCAGTCTATTCTGAAAAGACATGAATACTACAGACTAGTACACTTATCAGCCTTGAGGGGAGTCAGGTATCCCATCACAACAGAAATAATAAATGTCTGTCAGGGTCAATACTATTAAGAAAAAAAATTACCGTCTTCTGTAAAAATTGTCATTATCAGATAAATATTCTTTAAATAAATAAAACGAATATGTCTCTTTATTTATTTCAAATTGTAGCAATTTGATTCTATTGTTTTAATAAATATTGTCTTCTTACCGTAAAAAGTAATTGTCATCTAAATATTCTTCAAATCAATAAATATTTAGAGAAATAATTACAAAATAATGACTTAAGATGGTTAGTAAGAAGTTTAGTATTAGCAAGGATAAGATCAGCCCCACATGCTTTGGAGGTGCCAGAGTTTTTATATCCCGGATATGGGAACGGGTGATGGCTTCATCAAGTGTGGCTTCAGTCCGTAATGGGAAATTTGAGAAGTGGTTTGCGCAGTCCAAGGCGAACTTCTAGATAAATAGTTCAGCCTTATCATTGCCGTGCAAACAACATCATTGTGGTTAGCAGGGTAATTGTTGATTGCCCATTATTCACAACACTATTATAGATTTTCCAGAAATCGTGAGTTCGTAATTTCTGTGACTCAATGCATTTTTTGGTCATCTAGGTATACCTACTTTTAGCTGTGGCTGTTGCACTCTTGCAATGATTTCTTGATGTTATAAAATTTCTGTTATATATATATATATATATATATTTATAATTATATATATATATATATATATATATATATATATTTATAATTATATATATATATATATATATATCTATTTATAATTATATATATATATATATATTCATAATTATATATATATATATATATATTTATAATTATATATATATATATATATATCTATTTATAATTATATATATATATATATATATATATATTCATAATTATATATATATATATATATATATATATATATATTTATAATTATATATACTAGCAAATATATGCTCCCTCCGGTCGCATATTTTTGCTAGGCTGCCGCATCAGAAATGAACGCTCACGCGTAAACCGATAGAGCCCCAGTCATATTTCTGTGGTGGTTAGACATTGATTTTCTGTGTTTATGACCAAGAATATTTTTAGTTGAAAATAAAGAAGAAAAAAAATTCGACCCTACCCCATTTTTGTTGTACCCTCGCCCATAAATAGAAAGACCTTTAGTTTAAAAAGAAAGAAAAAAATTGTTTTGTACCCCCCCCCCCTCAATTTTTTTTTATATTACCATGCATAGAAATATCTTTTAGTTAAAAAGAAAAAAAGAAATTATTTTGACCGCTTTCCACCAATTTTTTTAATCCCCCCCCCATACATATAAATAGTTAGCGTGGGTCCTAAAATGTGGAAGCACCAAAAAATCAAATACAGTGAACACAGTGTGTGTGTGTGTGTTTGTTTAATGACCATTTTTTAATTAAACAATTTGATTCTACAATCAGTTGTATAGTTTTCCAGTACAATGTGTTAGTTTATTTTGTTGACATTAAAGAAAAAAAATCATATCTTTTTTTTTAATAAATAAAACATGGAATCATAAATGCAGTTGAGGTCGTGTAAAAATGATAATATTGGATATGAAAGTATTAAGAAATCAAATACAGTAAACACGAATAGGTTTTTAATTCTCGGAAAGAAAAAGGTTACCTGAACTGAATTCATTAGTGTGTGTGTATGTGTGTGTGCGTGTGTGCGCGCGTGTTTTTATATAGTAATTTTCAAGTCAATTATTATTTTACATAAACAATTTGATTTAATAAATTTGTGTTTTAAAACAATAAGATTAAGAAAATGAACAAAGTTAGGACGGTTTTTAAAATGGGAAACTGACACGGTGAATGACAGCGTTGTTGTTTACATATTTAACGTGCCACATTAACGACAGCTGTTTAATCAGATCACCATTTTACCGGAGGGAGGGAGGACACCACTTATTAAACAGCCAATGACTTTGCAATTTTAACGGAACTTGCCATTGAAAAGGTTTAGAAAACACGCCGGTTATGAAGAAAATGGCTTTAATTAATTGTATGAATAATTTTTATTAATATACCCTTATCGGAAAATATTGTAAATACATATGTAAATTTGATAATAGCAGTTATAAGTGTATATTTGTAAATATTAATTTAATTGAAGGTTTAAAGGAATGACTTATGTAAATAGGAAAATCCATCTGGTGTCTGTACAACTTTTAATGACAGTATATAAAGAATTTCAAAAAGATTAGTTTCAGTAAAATAGTCATACTGGAGTTTCGGCTTCAGACAGACAGATACATAAACTCCATTATTAATAGATATATATATATATATAATATTTATATATAATATATATAATATATATATATCTATATATATAAAAATGTAAAGTTGGTTTGTTCGTTTCCCATGGAAATATACTTCCACTATACCATTACCACTGAAATTTTTTTATAGCAAATCCTTACATCCGAGCTATGTTTTTAACATAATTTTTACTTTACACATAAAAAAACACTTTTTATTACAATTCGTTCCTACTAAGTTGCACTTCCGGTTTACAATCCGTTTCTGCGAACCTGCATGTCCAACTTCACTTCCGGATTGACCTACCTCCTCCTGCTGTCACGTATCTACTTCATACGTAAAAAGTGTTTTCCTTATTCGTTGTTTGTTTCCCTAAACAAACGTTTACACTAATACTTACCTAACAAACGTGCGTTAATTTCATTTCCTCTCTACTTCGATGTTTTTAAAACCTGCTTCCTTCCTCATTTTCTTCCCTTTAATCATGCTTCATCTCTAAAAAAAAAAAACAACACTACTTGCATTTCTTACACAACCCTTACTCGCGCGTTATAATTGATTGTTTATTTTAAAACCAGTTATCTTTATAAAATTATTCATTCCT